>VZQC01000937.1:42569-259186 GCA_009823505.1 Rhizomys pruinosus
TTGTAGACCAGGCTGGCCTTGAACTCACAAAGATCTGCCTGTCTCTGCCTCCCAAGTGGCTTCTTGGTCTTTTAGGCTTAGGTATGTCCTCCCATACAAACCCATACAAACCCCAGACCATCACCATCCCTGGACCATCACCATCCCTGGACCATCACCATCCCTGGACCACCACCATCCCTGGACCATCACCATCCCCAGACCATCACCACCCCTGGACCGTCACCATCCCTGGACCGTCACCACCCCTGGACCATCACCACCCCTGGACCATCACCATCCCTGGACCATCACCGTCCCCGGACCATCACCACCCCTGGACCGTCACCATCCCTGGACCGTCACCACCCCTGGACCATCACCATCCCTGGACCGTCAACATCCCTGGACCGTCACCACCCCTGGACCATCACCACCCCTAGACTGTCACCATCCCTGGACCATCACCACCCCTGGACCATCACCATCCCTGGACCATTACCACCCCTGGACCATCACCATCCCTGGACTGTCACCACCTCTGGACCATCACCATTCCTGGACCATCACCATCCCTGGACTATTCTCATCCCTGGACTGTCACCATTCCTGCACCATCCTCATCCCTGCACCATCACCATCCGTGGACCATCACCATCCCTGCACTATCATCATCCCTGGACCATCACCATCCCTGCACCATCCTCATCCCTGAACCATCACCATCCCTGCACCATCCTCATCCCTGAACCATCCCTGTCCTTGGACCATCACCATCCCTTGACCATCCCCAGCCCTGATTTTCCTCTACCATGTCCTATGGCTATTACAGGCACAGATCTGAGACTCAGTGGGATTCTGTGAAATTTCCAAGATCTTTTTTTCAAGTCCCCAAAATAATCAGACCAGAGATGCATGGTTATAGAAACAGCTTATTAAGAAAAGAATGCTTTTTCCCCCCAAAGCAGAGGCTTATTGTTGAGAAATGATGTATGATGTATAGAAATAGTTTGATAACAATAATAACTTTTTTAAAAAAGGGGAAAAAAAGAAAAGAAAAAGAAATGCACCCCCAGGAACAGGAGTGGGGCTAGTGAGCTGACTGGAAAGCACGCACTCAAAAAGTGCTGGGCCAGGAGGACCCTTCTTTGTCATCCACATAGCACATGTGTCGCCCACATGTGTGTAGCCCAGGTTTTACTCTGGCATGCTAGATTTATTGTATGATGCCCAGATGGGGAAGGGTTTCTGGCCTTTCTCTGCTAATTGGCTTCTTCTATATGTTAATCTTGAAGCTGCTATCTCCCCTCTTCTCCTCCCTCAGGGCTGCATCTGCACATCACATTCCTTTGGTTCAAAATGGCCAGAGTTGCTTTCCCGTTATTTGGGATCAGAAAAGTAACATTCCCTGTACAAAAGAAAACAAAACAGGGAGGCTTTAGACAAGAGTCTTTTGATAGGGGAGGGGATATCGCACTCTTGGGCTAAGTTAAATTCTACTAAAACAAAGGAGGACAAAACATTTCAAAGCCAGGATGAGGGGAATCATGGGCCATCTGTTTGCTAGTTGACTTTACCCAATAGAAAAGCAAAGCTCTTTGTATTAGTCACTTTTCTGTTGCTGTGATAAAACCACCATGAGCAAGGGAACTTATAAAAGGAAGAGTTTATTTGAGCTTACGATTGACAGTTCCAGGAAATCAGAGTCCATTGTGGCAGGAAGCATGGTGGCTGGGGCTGGAGCAGCAAGCCGAGGGTCACATCTCAAAATGAGCACAGGAAGTCAAGAGAGGGAGAGGCTGGAGACCACAAGGCTTGTTAAACTCACTAAGCCTGCCCCCAATAATGTACTTCCTCCAGCACAGCCACACCTTCTAAGACCTCCAAGAACAGTGCCACCAACTGGAGACAAAATGTCTGAATACTTAAAGCCTGTGGGGGACACTCATTCAAACCACCACACTCTTTATCCTCACCCATGTAAAGTTTTTGTTTGGGTTTGGTTTTGGTTAACACACAAAGAAATGTGCTTCACTGACACTTTCAGGGAAGTCATTAACTTGCTCTTAACACCCAGACAACTATCCCTCTCGCTAGTCCCATCTTCCTCCCAAATAGTCTCCCCTCTGCCTTCATGGCATATGTATCCTATTACCTTCTTCTCCCTGTCTTTAATCCCCTTTTTATTTTCATTCCGTGTGTGTGTGTGTGTGTGTGTGTGTGTGTGTGTGTTCCAGACTCTACATCTGAGAAAAATATGGAATAATTGTCTTCTTTCCATGAATATTTCTTTTAACATGACACTTTCCAATTCCACCTATTTTCCTGAGAATGCCAAATTTTCATTCTTTACAGCTAAATAAGTTCTCAAGGAAAAATAAACTTGCTCTTATAACAGGGAAAGACATAAAATTCAGAGAAGAGGCTCCTATACCCAAGGCAGGGCCTTCCTCCCAGACTCAGATTGGAATGGGCTTTGTGATAGATCCAAGGCTGTAAAGCTGAAAAGAGTCTTTTAATGGAATTTGCATCTCAAACGCAAAGAGGAAGTGCCTAAAGCATGTTACCTAGAGTAAAAGCCTGTGTTCAGGTCTAAACCTAGGGGAGGGGTGTGGCTATAGTTTTGTCTGGCTGAGGGAGATAGGAGACAATAAAGCCCTGCAACTCAACCCTGGACGACCATCAGTCCCAGAAGCGGTTGGATTAGCAAGAAATGCAGCTGGCATTTCAAAGAAAATAAATAATAGTTTATTCTGGAGTCAACTATGAGTGACCATGGCCCAGGAACAATAATTTCAAAACATGTCAGTGTTTTAGGGAGATAATAACCCTTGGCTATCATATACAGGGATTCTGGAAGGTTCGTCTGTGCAGAAGGGTGCTGGGTCATGAGTCAAGCAAATTAAAATTCTTGAACTGTTATCTGGGATTCACACCTACATAGATATAAGTATATATGCACATTAATTCTGACACTAACAACATTAAATACAACCAAAGTGGTCTCAACAAATTTCTGGCACAACCGTGACTTTATTCTTAAGTCCTCAAAGGGAAAGACAACACACAGAAAGCCTGTTGGCCAATTATTCAAGTTCTTACTATTATGCATATGTGCTATATATACTGAGCACTCTCACTTCCCACCTTCCTACCACTCCTTCCCACCTTCCCACTTACCACAAATCTCTCTTTCTCACATTCATTTCTATTCATTTTGGTTTGTGACCCACTGAGTTAACCAGGGCCATCTGTATGACTGGGGATTTATAGCCACCCACTGAGGACTGGGTGGGGGAGCTCAGCAGGGGTACACAGCCAAAGATCTTGAGCCCCCTTTCCCTGACTCTATTAATATTCAGTAATTCCAAAGTAAAAGGTAGAGAGGCTCTTGGCTCCTCCTCCTTCTGTGACTGATTTCTGACAGCTGGTCACTTGGAGCCATGGTGGGAATATCTTTCAGTTATCTTTCCCTGTAGAGAAAGCACCCAGGTCTCTGCAGCTGATTGGCCTTCTGGGTATGTTATTGTCTGTAGAACTTCGGGACTCAAACACTGTATTTGATTGGTTCTATCTCTTTTATATTCAAGATGACATTGTTGCTGCTGACAAATAGTTATCTTCAAGTTTGTGTGGACTTCTCCTGAATACCTCTGCTGTTCACTCCATTAAATACAAGGCACAAATATGAACTTCTTTTACCAGAGACAGAACCTCATATGTTTTGGAGGAGCTCTGTGGTTTAAGAGACAGACTCTAAATCTCATGAATGGGCCAAGTGTGACTGAGCAATCCTCTACAGTACCATATTTGAACTTCTTAAGGCTTTAACAAATGTTCAGAGAGTCAAGGCAAGCTCGCAGCTTCATCTCAACACAGTGTTTTCCTGTCACATATTGTATTGCTTCTTTGCTTGGGAATCACATTAATGTCCCCACAGTTTGTCAACAGGGGAGATGGAGAATCATTGAGTCCTGGCTCCTTTGCATAGACAGCCATTCCCTGGTTCTGACTCTTTCCTCATGGGTTTTAGAGAAAACCTCACAGCACCTTGAACCCTTTACCTGGGAATTGGTGGAACACCAAGTGCCCAGTCACTCTTCTGCGTTCCATGTTGCTGCAGGTGACATGCAGTGCTAAGTATCTGCAGTTCATAGTTAAGATCCATCCCCTCCCAGCTTCAAATAACTTGATCCTCATTCACGCCAGAACTCTCAGTGCCAGAGGTCACAGCAGTGTATTTGAGGCTTCACCAGCATCCCTAACATGCTTTTCAGAGACATCCCAGAATCTGCCCACTCTTCTGTTGCCAGCTACCTCCAAATTCTTAAGGTATTTTTGTTTTTTGTTTGTTTGTTGTGTAAACCTCCCACTAGCTCATGCTAGAGTATTCATACTTTATTGATTCACAGTAATTGTCTCAAATCAGATCTTTAAAAAATCATTCCTGGGAAAAGCTTCAGTGCTTGCCTGTAATTCAAGGTTTTCAGCCAGCTGGCTGTGCAGAGGTGAGGTCATCTGTGTTCTGTGTGCAGAAGGTCTGCTCTCTTGCCTACTTTCTCCGAGAAGAACGAGTTGCCCTGTTCTGAGCGTCCCTGTAAGGAAGTCTGCCCATGTCACAAGGAGATGTCTCTGACCAAATCCAGTGGGGACTTGACAACAGCAAGCTCAGTCCAGACCTGGCCGGGGCAGAGACAGGAGCAATGGTGGAGGAGACCCACTGGTCTGTGGGTCAGCAGTGGTGGAGGAAGACCCGCTGGTCTGGGGTCAGCAACGCTGGAGGAAGACCCGCTGGTCTGGGGGTCAGCAATGGTGGAGGAAGACCTGCTGGTCTGGGGGTCAGCAGTGGTGGAGGAAGACCCACTGGTCTGGGGGTCAGCAATGCATGGAGGAAGACCTGCTGGTCTGGGGGTCAGCAGTGGTGGAGGAAGACCCGCTGGTCTGGGGGTCAGCAATGCATGGAGGAAGACCCGCTGGTCTGGGAGTCAGCAATGCGTGGAGGAAGACCCGCTGGTCTGGGGGTCAGCAGTGGTGGAGGAAGACCCGCTGGGCTGGGGGTCAGCAATGGTGGAGGAAGACCCGCTGGGCTGGGGGTCAGCAGCCTGAGACTGCAACAAAGGAAAAGCAAGTGAAAGAATTCTGGATGAGAGGGAAATGTAACTGGAGTTCTGAGACTGCCCACAGGTGCTGTCTGCAGAACCTGCCCTCCATCCAGGACTCAGCCCAGGTTGGCCAGGGATGTGGGCTTCTACCATTTTACAAAAAGGCATGGAGTGTCACCGGGCATGGTGGTGCATGTCTGTAATCCCAATTAAATTTGTTACAAAATAACAACTCCAGCGAGGTGTGGCCTTAACTGCTAAGCATTTCACCAACCCTATCGAGATAATAATTCTCTCATCCAATAAAAACTTAAAATTGTGCAAACAGATTAGAGGTAAATGGTAGACTTGGAAATAGAGGAAAGAGGTGTCCTTGTTTCCTTCTTCGTATACTCTGTTAGGCATTGCTGAGCCAGAACCAGAGGCTGTGACCTTCTTGAGGCATTCTCTAGTTCTGTTTTATTAGCGAGTCATGAAAAATATTTAGTATACTGCTGTCAGCATGTTTTAATGAAATACACTTCTGTTTCAGCTCTAATATATAAAGAAATTGCTAATCTTAGATCTGTGCTACTGTATAGTAAAACATGAGCAAAGTGGAGATGGGTAACTTTCCTTGGATCCACTAGTGACTAAGATTTCAGCGAACATTCTGTCCTAGAATCTAGAGGCACAGGTGAGTCAGGACTCAAAGGTGGTCTGTTCATACTGAACCTGGGACCTTGGGACCAACACTGAGATCAATGCCTAGGTGGTAATTTTGGTAGCTGAGTGCAGAATAATCTGACAGCCAAAATTCCCAGAATACAGTATGGGAAGGAAGGACTTTGCCATGAGTTTTACTCCAGAAATCTCTCTGGACTGTTAAGGCGAAGATAAGAAGAAAACAGCATAGTGAGTCTGGAAATGGGAGGGAAAGAATAACCATCATTAAATATTTCTAAAATCGTCTTCAAAACAGTGACCTACAATTTAGGAGAAAAGAATTTGCCAGAGAAGTGTATTTCTCCCATGCCAGACCCCAAGATTAGGAAAAAGGCAAAGATTTTTCTTGTTTTCATACTCACTCAGCATCACTTTTGAAATCTTATCCAGAACAATAGGACGAGAAAAAGGAAAATGGTATCATTTAGGATGAAAACAATACAGTTTAAAACTGTGTCAGGTATGGTGGTGCACACCATTAATCCCAGCACTTGGAAGGCAGAGGCAGTTGGATCTCTGTGAGTTCAAGGCCAGCCTGTTCGACATAGTTCCAGGCCAGCTGGGACTAAAGGGAAACCCTGTCTCAAAAATACCAACAAAACAAAACTTGTGCCATAATTTTTTTAATATTTTATTTATTATATTTTATGTGGATGACTGTGGTGCCTGCATGTGTTTAAATGTACCCAGGCCATGCAATGCCTGCAGAGGTCAGAAAATGGCATTAGTACCCTGGTCATGGACTATGGAGTTACAGATGGTTATTAGCCACCATGCGGGTGCTGGGAAACAAACCCAGGCCCTCTGCAAGGGCAAGCAGTGCTCTTAACCACTGGGCCATCCCTCCAGCCCTTGTCTTTTCATTTTCAAAGAAGGCATGTTTGTCCATGACCAAAAAACCAAAGAATTAACAACAAAAATCCTGAAACTAATTTGATTATAACGAAGCTGAAGAATTGGAGATGAATATACATAAATGAATTGCTTTTCCATATTCAAACAATGAAAAACCCATCTTTTAAGATTAAAAATACCTTATTAACATTAGCATTCTAAAATGAACTACAATCTTCAGGCTTAAACCTGGCAAAATATCTACAAAATTAACATGAGGAAAACAAAGCAACTCTGTTGAAAGAGATGAAAGAACTTAATAAAGGAAAATATGGCCCACATTCATGAGGAAAACAATATTATTTAGATGTTAATTATCAACTTGATCTATGAATTTAATACAGTCTCAATCAAAATGTTTGGAAGATTTTTATACATGTGGACTGTGGTCGTTTGAACGACCAAGTATTCCTACACTTGGTTTCCAGTTTGTGGCACAGTTTAGGAGGGTTGTGGAACCTTCAGGGAATGTGGCCATGCTGGAGGAAACACATCACTGAGGGGCAGGCTTCGAGAGTTCTTAAGCCTTGCCAGATTTCCAGTTTCACTCTGCTTCCTGAACCTGCTTGAAGATGTGCGTGTTTGGCTTTCTGCTCTGGTTGCTTGGCCACCTTGTCTCCCTACCATGATGAACTCTTGTGCCTCTGGAACCCAAAGCCAAATAAACTCTTCCTTCTATACACTGACTTGTTCATAGTTTTATCACAGTAGCAGGAATGTAACGAATACATTGACAAATGAGTAATAATTTTTAAATGAAAAGAGAAAAGCCACAGAATGACAAAATCAAAATCAGAGGACCCACACTCCTTTGTTGCAGGACTTGTAGTTGCCACTTTTCACACAATTATGATGAATCACCTAGAACAAACAACTTAAATGAGGAAAGATTTTTGCTGGTTCATGCTTTCTGAGAGTTCAGGCCATGGCTACTTGTGCTATGTGCTGGGGCATAGTGACAGCAGGTGTGTGGTGGCTGTAAGAGGAGAGCTATTCACTTCACTGCTGACCAGGAAGCAGAGAAAGAACAGCAGCTGGTGCCTTCTCCCACTTTTATTCCATGGGAGCCTTCAACACATGATCTACTGTCACCCATCCTCAGGAAGTATCTTCCACCTTCCTTTCAGCCTCTCTGGAAACTCACAGATACCCCCTGAGATCTGTCATACCAGTCTCCTCAGTGATTCGAAATATACCTAGGTTGACAATGAAAATCAAGCATGACAGTGATCAAGTCATGTCAGTATCAGAGGAAAAATAACCACCTGTAAACAGATCCACATGAAGGTAACCAACTGGCCTTTGACAAAGGAAAAGAGATAATTAAATGGAGCCTGTCTTCAACAGGTAATGATGATGCAAAAAACAAAACAAAACAAAACAAACAAACAAAAAAATCTATAGACAGACCTTACATATGTCACAAAAAATAAATCGAATGATTATATAAACTTTTTTTTTGCGATAGGGTTTCCCTGTAGCCCCACTGGCCTAGAACTTCCTACATGGACCAGGCTGCCTCAATCTCAACAGTGATCTGTCCTCCCCTCTTTTCCTCCCAAGTCCTGGGATTAAAGGCATGTGTCAACATGCCTGGCTGATTATAAAACTTCTAAACACAAAACTATTTTAAAAATTCTTGGGGCTGGAGAGATGGCCTAGCAGTTAAGAGCACCAACTACTCTTACAGAAGACCCAGGTTCAATCCCCAGAGCCCACATGGCAGCTGAGAACTGTCTGTAACTCCAATTCCAGTAGAACCCCAGTTCCAGGGGAATCCGACACTGTCTTCTGACCTCCGTGGCATTGCAGGACAAGGGTGCACAAGCCTACATGCAGACAATACATTCAAATAAAAAATAAATAAATAAATAAATAAATAAATAAATAAATAAAAAATTCTTATGGAAGGGGGGTGTGGTGATTCATGCCATTAATCATAGCACTTGAAAGTCAGAGGCAGGTGGATCTCTGGGAGGGAGTTCAAGGCCAGCCTGGTCTACAAAGTGAGTTCCAGGCCAGCTGGGGCTACAGGGAGACCCTGTCTCAAAAAGACCAAAAAAAAAAATTCTTATAGAAGAAAATCCAAGTGTCCTCAGGTTTGATGGTTTCTTTAGCTACAACACTAAATTCACAGCCCACATGAGAATGAAATTACAAGTTAAATTTCAATAAAGCTAAAAATTTCCATTCTAAAAGACCCTGGTAAAAGGATAGATTGATGGACAGTGGAGTCAGCTTAGTGGGATCTGACAACCTCTTCTGACCTCTGCGGCATTGCAGGACATGGGTGTACCAACCTACAAGCAGACAGTACGCTCATACACATAAAATAAATAAATAAATAAATAAATAAATAAATAAATAAATAAATAAATCAATAAATCAATAAATCAATAAATCAATAAATAAATAAATAAATAACGCTTGTTGTACCCGAGTTCAGATCCCAGCACCAATTTGGCACCCAAAGGCATTGGGCAGCAAGAACAAGCAGGAGGATCATTGAAGCTTGCTGGGCAGCCAGTCTCAAAGAGATGAGATAGAGAGTGATAGAACAGAACAGCCTACATCTTCCTCCTGCCTCCTACCTCACATGTGGGGGCATGTACACTGACACACACATGTACACACACATGAACACACACACTCACAAAAGAATGAAATAAATCATAAACTTGGGGAAAATATTTTAAGCCTACATACAATTAAATTTTGTTTAATTTAAAAATATTTAAACTCAACATTCATTTAAAAGAAGACAAGCAATGTAATTAATATATTAGTAGTCTGTAAAGCTGGTGCCATGTGCCTTTATTCCCAGCATTTAACATGCATAAACAGGTGTATCTTTGAGTTTGAGGCCAGCCTGCAGTACAAAGCAAGTTCAAACCCAGTGAGAGCTACATAGTAAGACCCTGTCTCAAAGGAAAGTCAATAATCTGAGCAGACATATTAGTAAAGAATTCATACAGATAAATGGCAATAAGCTTCAGAAGGAAGCTCATTTCTCATTGAGGAATTACAACCTAAAACAATAAAACAACCCCCACACACACCTATCTGAATAGCTAAAGTCCTGTGAATGAACAATTATTATGAGTTGAAATGACATGTTGAAGTTCTAATCCCAAGCAGTCTAGAATATGGCTCTATCTGGAGCTAGGGCAGCTACAACAGTAATGAAGTTGAAATAAAATCATTAGGCAGAGTGTAATCTAGTCTGACAGGTGGTGCTCTTATGAAAGGGGAAATTTAGACACAGAGACTGACATACACTGAGGAAAAGTGACATGCCAATAGGCTTATGATGTTGGAGTTAGGATTAGCACAACATGTCTACACTGCAAGAAAGATGTGAGAGTACTGGGAGAAAGGAGAGACTGGGGAAGTGGATCAGACTCTCATTCTGTGAGTGGTGTAGTGGTGCCAGCCCTTTGCTCTGCAGTTCACTACAATCTGTGGCCATTATGTTCCTTTCGAATGTATGGGAGAAGCACTTCACCCCTAGGAAATTTCACTGTTATCAAAAGCAAGGAAAGTATGAGAAACTCACAGCCAAAAGAGGTGTGTGGGAACTCAATTTAATTTTTTTTCTATAAATGCATTTTTTTCTAAAGTAAAAGAATATATATGTCGGACTGGAGAAATACCACAGTTGTTAAAGTACTTGACTGGCAAGCATGCTAAACTGAGTTTATTCCCAGAACTCATGTTAAAAAACCTAGGCAACACTCCGTGCCCAGTTGCCCAGGTGAGTTTTCTTGCATGCGGGCCTGTGTGGGCCCACCCCAGCTACCCAACGCTAGAACCATAGAGAGGAACTGTGTGTATGGATAGAAGGACATCCAGGCTGCAAACACTCCATGCCCTGTTTCCCAGGTGGGGTCTAGTGCAGGCCAAAGGAGCAAACCACCCCCACACCCCCACTCCTACACAAGCTACTGATACTGAGGTGGAAAGTATAAACTGCTGGTGCTATGGTTTACTGTGGTAGGGAGGATCCAGCAGTGTCAGTGATTTGAGGCTGCATAGCCAAAACTGAGGAAGAAACCAGCAGGAAGCAAACTGAATGACCAACCCATCCTCCATATTAATATTTGATATTAGCAACAGAAGCCAAACAAATAAACAAATGGGGAAAAAACAACAACAACAACAAATACACATGCCAAACACACAAGGGAAAGACAGCAATATGGGAAAAGCTCAAAATAAATCCCCACTGAACTCAACCAATTCTGTAGAAGATCCCAACAATGAGATCTCCCTGGAAGGAAACCAAGACACTGACCTTAGAAGAACAATTGTAGACATATTCAAAGACTATAAAGAACAAATCAGGAACTAAAGGGAGAGAATGAAAAACTCATGAAGGAATTAGAAGGAAAGAATGATAAACTCCAGAAAGAACTAAGATGAGAGATTGACAAACTCCGAAAAGAATTAGAGGAAGAGAAATACAAACTCTGAAAAGAACTAGAGGGAGAGAAAGACAAACTCTGGAAGGAAGTGGAAACATTGAAAAGATCTCAGGCTGAAAGGAAAAAAGAAACTGACTAACGAAGCAAGGAGCAATAAGAAGAGAATGAAAAGCTCCAAAAGGAAGTGGAAATACTGTAGAAAGCACAAATAAAAAAGGAAATCAAACATTCATCCAATCAGCAGGAAAGGATGGGAAAAAGACTCAGAAGAAGAATGGATGAAGCAGATAAAAGACTATCAGACCTACAGGATAATATGGCGAAGCTAGAAACTGCAAGTAATGATAATGAAAAATTTAAAAAAACACAAGAGTGGAACAACAAGGAAATGTGGGACACTATGAAAAGAACAAACCTCTGCATCATAGAGTCAGAGGAAGGAGAAGAATCCCAAGAGAACAGTATTGATAAGATCTTCAACAGAATAATAGATGAAAATTTCCCCAAACTAAAAAAAAGACAAATCCATACAAATACAAGAAGCACATAGAACACCAAATACACAAGACTAGAAAAGAAATTCCCTACATATCATAGTTAAAACATTAGATGCTCAAAACAAGGACAAAATACTGAAAGCCACAAGAGAAAAACAACAAGTTACATATAAGGGGAAACCCAGCAGAATCATAGCTGACTTCTCAGTGCAAACTATGAAAGCCAGAAGAACATGGACCAAAGTATTCCCAGTGCTAAATGACTTTAGATGCCAACCCAGATTACTATGCCAGCAAAAATATCAATCATAGTAGAAGGAGAAAGAAAAATCTTTCATGACATAAACAAAATGGAAGAATACATGTCAGAAAAACCAAAACTTCAGAAAATATTCAAAGCAATTCAAAAAACAGAGGAAAGGAGAAACTACCCTTATGCAACCCAAGAGAGAAATTACCAAAAGCATAACAGAGTAAATAAATACCTAGACCAAGAATGCAAACAAAAATAAGTTGAAAGGAAACAACGCACATCTCTCAATAATAACCTTGAACATTAATGGTCTAAACTCCCCAATCAAAAGACACAGACTGGAAGAATGGATTAGGAAACAGAATCCATCTACATGTTGCCTACAAGAAACCCATCTCACCCTCAAGGACAGACACCACCTTAGAGTGAAAGGATGGAAAAAGATATTCCAAGCAAATGGTACCAAAAACCAAGCAGGAGTGGCTATTCTAATATCAGACAAAATAGACCTCAGAGTAAAATTAATCAGAAAAGACAAAGAGGGCCATTATATCCTTATCAATGGAACAATTAACCAGGAAGATTTCACAATCCTAAATGTTTATGCACCAAACTCTGGTGCACCAAACTTAATTAACACAACCCTTCAGGACCTCAAGACACAGATTAATCTCAGCACACTAATAGTGGGGGACTTCAATACCCCACTGAGACCCCTGGATAGGTCAAAAGGACAAAAAATAAACAGTGAGACATCAGAACTGAACAGTACAATACACCAAATGGACATCATAGGTATCTACAGAATATTCTACCCAAACACCAGAGAATATACTTTCTACTCAGCACCCCATGGAACATTCTCCAAAATTGACCACATACTGGGACACAAAAGAAACCTCAACAAATACAAAAGGATTGATATCATTCTATGCATTCTATCAGACCACAGTGCAATAAAGCTCGATATTAACCAGGGTAAGCCCTACTAACTATAAGAATACATGGAGACTAAACAACACAATCCTGAACAATGAGTGGGTCAGGGAAGAAATAAAGAAGGAAATAAAAGCATTCCTGGAACTAAATGAAAATGACAGTACAATGCAAAAAAAAAAAACCTGCAGGATACATTAAAGTCAGTCTGAAGAGGGAAATTTATAGACTTAAATGCCCACATTAAAAAATAAAAAAAAAAAACAGAAAGAGAACAAATAAACGATCTAACACTGCAGCTAAAAACACTTGAGAGACAACAACAAATGAACCCAAAACCCAACAGACAGGAAGAAGTAACAAAAATCAGAGCAGAAATTAATGAAATAGAAATAAAGAAAACAATACAAAAAAATCAATTAATTCAAAAGCTGGTTCTTTGAAAAGACAGACTTCTAGCCCAGTTAACCAAAAGAAAGAGCAACTCCAAATCAATAGCATTCATGATGAAAGGGGAAACATCACAACAGACAAAGAAAAGATCCAGACAATCATGCAATAATACTTCAAAAACCTATACTCTACTAAATTTGAAAACCTAAGAGAAATGGATGAATATCTGAAATCCTGGGATTTGACAAAGCTTAACCAATAAGAGATTGACAGCTTAAACAGACCCATAATACTTGAGGAAATTGAAAATGTAATATAAAGCCTCTGAACTAATAAAAGCCCAGGCCCAGATGGTTTCAGAGGAGAATTCTATAAAACATTTAAAGAGGTCTTACAACCATTACTCCTCAAACTTTTCAAAAGGATACAAACAGAGGTAAATATCCCAAATTCCTTCTATGAGGCCAGCATCACTCTAATACCAAAACCAGGTAAAGACCCAAACAAGAAAGAAAACTATAGAGTCATCTCATTAATGAACACAAATGCAAAAATTCTCAACAAATACTTGCAAATTTCATACAGACCCACATCAAAAAGATCATCCATCATGACCAGGTTGAATTCATACTAGAGATGCAGGGATGGTTCAACAAACATAAATCAATAAATATCATAAAACACATAAATGGACTGAAAGACAAAAACCACACTGTCACCTCAATTGATGCAGAAAAAGCTTTCAACAAAATCCAGCATCCCTTCATGCTTAAATTCCTAGAGGCAATTGGAATGGAGGGATCATTCCTCAGTGTAATCAAAGCCATATACAAGAAACCCACAGCCAACATCATCCTAAATGGAGAAAAGTTGGAAGCATTCCCCTTAAAGGAAGTAACACAGCAAGGCTGTCCACTACAGCCACTCCTCTTCAATATAGTGCTTGAAATGCTTGCTAGG
Organism: Rhizomys pruinosus; assembly: GCA_009823505.1. Lineage (NCBI taxonomy): Eukaryota > Metazoa > Chordata > Mammalia > Rodentia > Spalacidae > Rhizomys > Rhizomys pruinosus. The sequence goes on from VZQC01000937.1 coordinate 56,713, forward strand.
GCAATAAGGATAGAAAGAGAAATTAAAAGAGTACTAATTGGAAAAGAGGAAGTCAAACTATCCCTTTTTGCAGACGATATGATAGTTTACCTAAGGGATGCTAAAAATTCCACCAGAAAACTCCTAGAAATGATTGAGTGTCAGCAAAGTGGCAGGGTACAAAATAAAACTAGAAAAATAACTAACATTTCTTTACACCAACAATAAGCAACTGGAGACCTTCCCAATCACAGTAGTCTCAAAATAAATAAAATATCTAGGAATAAACCTAACCAAAGACACCAAAGACCTTTACAACAAAAATTTTAAAGCCCTGAAGAAGGAGATTGAAAATTACATCAAAAGATGGAAAGACCTCCCATGTTCAAGGATTGGAAAAATTAATATAGTAAAAATGTCTATTCTACCCAAATTAATATATGGATTCAATGCAATCCCAATCAAAATCCCCATGAGCTTTTTCACAGACTTAGAAAAAATCCTTAAGTTAATATGGAAAAACAAAAGACCACAAATAGCTAAAGCAACCTTAAGTGAAAAGTGCAATACTGGGGTGATTACATTACCAGACTTCAACCTATATTACAGGGCTATAGACACAAAGACAGCCTGGTACTGGCAAAATAAATAAATAAATAAATAAATAAATAAATAAATAAATAAATAAAAATTAAAAAAAAACTACAACCAGAACCATTGACCAATGGAACAAAACTGAAAATCTAAACTTGAGCTCCTATAACTTCAACCACCTCATATTTGACAAAGGAGCAAAAAAAGCTCAATGGAGGAAAGATAGCATCTGCAGCAAATGGTGTTGGCAAAACTGGATCACCATTTGTAGATGAACAAAATTAAATCCCTACCTCTTGCCATGTAGAAAAATAAACTCCAAGTGGATCAAAGATCTCAACCAAAACCTGAAACCCTGAAGGTGATAGAAGAAAAAGGCAGCAGCAACCTACAAGACATAGGTGTAGGAAAAGACTTTCTAACTCAAACAGCAGCTGCACAGGAAATAAGGACAACAGCTGACAAGTGGAAACTCATCAAACTCAAAAGTTTTGTACAGCTAAAGAAACAATCAAGGAAGTGAAGAGAAAACCCACAGAGTGGGAGGAAACTTTCACCACTGATACATCTGACAGAACATTAACATCCAGAATATATAAACTACTTAAAAAACAAAGAAGTATGAAAACAAATGACCTACTTAAAAGATGGAGTAAAGAGATGAACAGAGACTTCACCAGTAAGGAAGTAAAGATGGCTGAGAAACATCTTAAAAAGTGTTCAACATCATTAATAATTAAGGAAATGCAAATTAAAACCACACTAAGATATCATCTCACTCCAGTAAGACTAGCCAAGATCAAGAAAACAAGACACCAAATGCTGGAGAGGTTGTGGGGAAAAGGGAACACTCATCCACTGCTTATGGGAATGTAAACTGCTACAACCACTGTGGAAAGCAGTGTGGAGAACACTTAAAAAACTCAAAATGAGCCTACAACCTGACCCAGCCATACCACTCCTGGGTATATACCCACAAGAAGCATCCCACTGCAAAGATACGTGCACAGCTATGTTTATTGCAGCTCTCTTCACAATAGCAAAGACCTGGAACCAACCCAAATGCCCCTCAACTGATGACTGGATAACAAAAATGTGGTACATCTACACGATGGAGTTCTATGCAGCGGTAAAGAAAGATGACATCGTGAACTTTGCTGGTAAATGAATGGAACTCGAAGCCATTATACTAAGTGAAGTAACACAGTCCCAGTAAAAAAAAAAAAAAAATCAAATGGCTTCCCTCATTTGTGGATGCTAACACCAAATCCCCAGTTGGCAGGCAAAATGAGCAACTTTAATATTATATTTCATTGTATCTGAAAGCAACTGTGCTATTCCAATGTGAATCTCTTAATGGGCTCTAGAATCGTCCTACCACGTTGTAATTACCATATATGAATGGAAGATATGTATTCATATTCTATTCCTATTCTTTTTACCTACGTCTAATTTTACTGTTAAAATGTGAATCTCTAAATGTGTTTAGGAATTAACCTATAGTTTATTTTCAGAATGTGAAATTTTGATTTATGTATGGAGTGTATATATGCATATTTTGGAATAATATAAAATTAAAAGGAACAAAATGAGAAAGAAAAACATAATTAAAAAACTGACCAAAACACTAAACTTGTGCATCGAAAAGGTTATAAAAGACTGAGAAAAAGATGCAAGACAGCACTTAACATGTATGACAGAGTCCATGAGCTCTGGCTGTGGGGCAGGGGGATGTAAGGTGTGGGCTTGGATGGGGGAAAGAGTCTAGATTTGATTGAGAAATGTTGTATGAAATACAAAAAACAACAGACATGGTGGTGTGTACTTGTGATCCCAACACTGGCAAGGCAGAGACAGGCAGATTCCTGGAACTTCTTGGCTGGATAGCCTAGTTTAATTGGCCAGTGAGAGAACGTCTCTCAAAATAAAATAGTGGACAGCATCTGAAGAATTATGTCATAGATTGTCCTGTGACTAGCACACAAAATGCGTACACACAAGTACACACATACACACACACACACACTGGTATATCTCACACACAAATACATACACAAATGTACAAACACACACAAAAGAATACATAGTTAAATCACACATAGCTCAACTGTTTTCTGAATAGTGGCCCTAGTCACTTTGAACAATAAAGCTTAATTAAGATTCATGTATTCCTTTTGTTACAGTTCCTGGCCATGGCTGGTTTGTGAGACTGGAGCTTTCCAGGTTTCCTGCTGTATCTCATTATTTTCTCCTATTCTCCTAGAGGAGTCCACATGCTCTGTCTTCATAATTTGATATAAGTGAAAATGAGATAGTCAAGTTACTGTTGTTGAAGTTCCTGGTTGGTAGTGCATAGCTAAAGGACTCATGCCTCCAAAGGAAGTCAATGTGCCAGAGGATGGAAGACATGGCACGAGGAACTGTCAATCAAAAGATTTAGAAAGCCATGTGCTCTGGGAACCACCACCATGTTAATTCTGCATTAATTCTGTAAATCCATGCCAGAGTGGCTGTGAGCATGCTTGCATGTGGGACTTCCCAAGTCTGAACCTGAGTGCCAACACTTGGTAGAAGGTAAAGGCCAGTTTACTTTTTCTTATTTGGGAGTTTCTAGAACTCTTTAGAAAGAGAAGGCTCCCATCTCTGTAGGGAAATCCAGCTTGAGCTCGAATTGCAGGCTGGATTTCCAACTAGCACACCTCAGGGCACCTTGTGGTCTGGCCCCGCCCCTAGGAGGAGCAAGCAATGTGGCCTAGGTGCATGATGCTGGGTGTGGCAACGGTGTGTAGTGGCACAGAGTTGGGGGACTTATGATTGGCTCTGGGAACTGATGTCATTTGGTTTATAAAAGCAAGCTATGTCAAGTAAATTTGAATTTCATAGTAACATCATCACAGAATTTCCAGCCATTATTTTTTTATTAATTATTGCATGCATACCTTAGCCTTAAGGTAGGCCTGCATTTCATTTGGGTGGCCAGTGGGTTGGAAAAAGGCTCCCCTTTGTGGACCACCAATCTGGGTAGCTGGTGTTGTGAGTGGGTATTGGCTGAAGGGAGGCCATCAGCCATCAGCCTGAAATTCCTGACCAGGCTCTGGGCAGGTGGGAAGCCATGGACAAGAGTGGAACACGTGTCTCGTGAGTCCAGGCTAAGGGCCTGAGTTGGAAGTACCACTCAGGCTGAGCTATGGGAAGTAGCCATCTGGACTCTGCACCCAGGGGTCAGCTCCCCACAGTGGCGAAAAGTGGGCACTGTGTTCCCATTCCCCTTAGCAGGGCCATGTGGTCGCTGTTCAGCATAAAAAGAAAGCTTTCTACACATCTCTGTATCACTGAGGCTGGGCAGATCATTCCAGATAGCTTTAGATTCTGACTGCCCTTGCTCCTCCTCCTGACCATGGCACAGAGATCAGGCTCTATGCAGAACAGGCTAATCGCATGCTCTGGGGCCATCAGAATCTGAGCAGATCCATTCTGACTTTCCTTTAATACAACCACCTCACAAGCTAAGAATCAAATTATCCTCCTAATGTTTGTCTTTGATTTCTTCCCAAATTTCTTCATATTTTTGACATATTTTAGCTTTGTTTATTATTTATTTATTTATTTACAATTTTAAATGAGGGGCTGGAGAGATGGCTCAGGAGGCATGAGGACTTCCTCCTCTTCCAGAGGACATAAATTCCATTCTCAGTACTCAGGACAGGTGGTTCACAGCTAACAGACATGCTTCTTTTTGCCTCCAAAGGCACCTGCATTCATGTACATTCAAGCATATAGACTTAAAAATAACTATTTTATTTTACTTTTGGTATTTTTGAGACAGGGTCTCCCTGTAGCCTCAGCAGGCCTGCAACTCGCTTTGTAGACCAGGCTGGGTTTGAACTCATAGAGATCTGCCTGCCTCTGGCCCCTGAGTGGTAGGATTTAAGGTTTGTACCACCACAACTGACCTTAAAAAATAAATGTTTAAAAAATACTGTATAATAAAATATAATAAAAATAACATATATAGTATGATATAAAATATTTTATATAAATACAAAAGACAGTAAAATATCAACTTCACCCTCTGTCTTTGTTTGTTTGGGGGAGCTTTTAGTTATTTCTTTTGAGACAAGTCTCCCTGTAGCTCAGTGGGCCTAGAGCTTTCTATGCATACAGGCTGGCCTTGATCTGACAAGATCTGCCAGCCTCTGCCTTCCAAGCACTGAGATTAAAGGCATGCACCACTGCGCCTGGCTTCTGCTGTCTTTAAAGAACATTTCAAGTAGATATTTGGACATCCTAATGAAAATAAAATATTAAGACAAACTTTTAACAAAGATCTAAGAGAGCATTAGAGAAAATTCTAAGGAGGGTATTCTAGGAGCGGCTGGTGACTACCTGAAACAGCAGAAGTGACAAGAAATACTTGCCCAGGGACATACACATACCTAAGAAAACATGCATTGCAGTGTTTACTATGTGATGCCACATTACAGTGATGCTTAACTAAAGACAACTTGACTCTTAGATTCCATTTTAGCCAAGAGGGACCCAAGGTGTTGTGAAAACATGTTCTCTCTGAAGTCTCTCAGAACTGTCCTCAAAAACAAGGCTCAGTCTTTCTTTTTTGAAATAGTACATCCAACGGGGAATGGGGAAGCAAAAGTCTGACTCTTCTCAGTGAATTATATCCCTTGTGACCCCTACTAACCTAGAATAGCACCCACACAACCACAAACAGGAGCTGTTTTAATTATGTTGTTTAATCTGTGGTTTGCAACACAAATGGCATAATCTTTTCTGCTTCCAACAAATATATTCTGTTTCAGTGCTTATGCAGAAAACCTACACACACATTCATATATTATTCTGGATCAAGGGCAAGGATGGATAATGAGGGATTAGAGGTGACAAGGAGAGCACAAGACTCACCGAGCTTGTCTGCATTATATACAAGCTAAGATAAGATTAACTTTTTGGTAACAAGGTTATGTAACAGTCATTTGTTCAGAACATATCCACACTGTAAAAGTCATTCCCACAGCATACACAAATACACATATTCACAAATACACATGTATACAATGAACAGATACGTATATACAAATACATACATATATACAAATACATGTAATACATTCATATATATATTCTTAATCAACTGAAATATTTTTGTAAGTATTCTTGGAAAATAAGCAATGGTCTTTCTCTGTTTCTTTGTGCTAGATACTGTTTCTTAACAGAATATCTTGGCATTTTGAATTTTAATTCAACAGTCCTAAGCAAACACCCAGTCAGAAAGTATTTTTCCACTTACTGCTCTTAAAAAGAAAAGAGTAAAGTTTACCACTGATAATCAGACCTACAGGTTCATAGAAAGGAAGACTCTGTTAGACCCAAAATAATGATACCAACAGCACAGGGTATGCAAGGAAGATGATTGACCCAGTATCCTCCCTGGTTTATTGTATTTTCCAAATACTCAGAGAACTTTCAAGATTTCGTATGTGACTTCACTACATTTCTTTTGCCCTCTGAGAGATCTGTGGTGTCCAGTGTTCAGCCATAAGGTGAACAGATGTTATACATTGTTTTACCTGCCTTGGGTAAGGTAAGATTCTGGGCAATGGGATAATTTACTCTCCAAATAGACCTAACTTTGAAAAGACCTGAAAAAGCTCACATTTGCAAAATTAATAAATACAGTGATATATATTCACAGTACAGGAGATAATCCTCTTTCTTTAAATGTTAGCTCTCCTGGTCCACTGTGTCCTATTTACTTACAGCTTATGGACTGTAGGCTTTGAACACTATGCCTACTTTTAACATGGAGTTGAGGGGAATTTAAAAACTAAATTATGCAAGCATGAGAAATGTAAAGCCAAAATGTTAGGTTTGCATTGCAGATTAGGAAGAAAGAATGGTATTTCCTGTTCATACAGAAAGTAAGAAGATTTATCAAGTGGTGTTCACAGGCTAAAAAAATATAGCTGTGTCAGAAGCTGGTCTTTGCTTTCTCTTTGGAAGGAAAATGGATATTAAAAAATATAAAAAACCTTGATCCAAGGGACTTTCTCTTTTTTTCCAGAAGAGTGTTAGGAAAAACAGTGGCATGGGCAGGGAGTTTGAAAAAACTTCTACTGGTGTCTAGAAGCCACAAAAATACAAAGGATGTGCTCTAGAGGAGCCCCCTCCACTCCTTCCTGCTTTCCTCCTATGCTGTGACAGAACTCATGTGGCTTTCTCTTGTCTGAGCATTGCTTGAAGATGATCTTACACACTTAACATTCACCAAAACTGGAAAAACACCAGTATGTCCCATGAACACCCCTTGTAGGGGACAGCTAAGGGGTTCTGCTAGTGAACTGTCTCCCACTGCTAACAGAGCCTGAGACATGTTCTCTCCATTTACAAAATGAAGTTGGATAGAATGATAACCAAGACTGTTTCTAGCATGGATGGCTTATGACTCCAATGGATAAGCCAGCAATCAGATACAGTGCAAAGAGAGGAGAGCCTTTATTTGTATATATTTTCAAAGACAGAAATGACCAAATTGTAATTTTTTTCTGATATCACTTATATTTTTTAACATTTTTATTGAAGTTTTATGCAATTCATACCACATTTCTCAGTCCAATTTAGACTCATTCCCCTTTCCATCCCCCCCGCCCCATCTGAGATCATGCATTTTGCTATACGTGTCTTGCATCTTTTTTTTTCAGTCTTTTTAAAGTATTTCTATGCAGAGATTTCTTGTTTGGGGCTAAAGTTTATTGTTTAAGTCAGTTCTTTGACCCAGTCTGTTTGTTGTTCCCTCCAATTTGTATTGCTCCAAAATATTTGTATATGCTTTTCACACATATACCAAAATCATGACATCTGAAAGTAAGCTGTATATTAATTCAAAAACATGTTTAAGAATTCACATTTTCCCCTTTAATTTTGTATTACTCTAGAGTTGCATACATACTGTCCCCCCATATACCACAATTACAAAGTCTGAAAATAAGTGGTAGGTTAATTCTGGATCCAATTAAGGTACTCATATTATAACAGTGCAGTTGCTTTCAGATATAAGGAGATATATAGCATTAATGTTGCTCAGCTTGCCTTTCAACTAGGTATTTGGTGCTAGCATCCACAAATGAGGGATACCATTTGTCATTTGTTTTTCTGGGACTATGTTACTTCACTTAGCATAATGTCTTCTAGTTCCATCCATTTACCTGCAAAGTTCATGATGTCATCTTTCTTTACTGCTGCATAGAACTCCATTGTGTAGATGTACCACATTTTCTCTACCCACTCATTGGTTGAGGGGCATTTGGGTTAGATCCAGCTCTTTGCTGTTATGAAGAGAGCTGCAATAAACATAGATGTTCATGTAACTTTGCAGTAGGATGAGTCCTGTGGGTATATACCCAGGAGTGGTATGACTGGGTCAGGTGATAGGTTCGCCACACTGCTTTCCATAAGGGTTACACAAGTTTACATTCCCACCAGCAGTGGATGAGTGCTTCCCCTTTTCCCCAAACCTCCCCAGCATTTTGGTATCTTTTGTTTTCTTGATCCTAACCAGTCTTATTAGAGTGAGATAATGTCTAAAAGTGGTTTTAATTTTCATTTCCTTAATTATTAATGATGTCGAACACTTTTTAAGATGTTTCTCAACCATCTTTATTTCTTCACTTGTGAAGTCTGTGTTCAGCTCTTTACTCCATCTCTTGAATGGGTCATTTGTTTTCTTACATCTTTGTGTTTTGAGTAGTTTCTATATCCTGGATGTTAATGCTCTGTCAGATGTATGACTGGTGAAGGTTTCCTCCCACTCTGGGGTTCCTCTCTTCACTCTATAGATTATTTCCTTGTACAGAATCTTTTGAGTTTAATGAGGTCCCACTTGTCAATTGTTGACCTTATTTCCTGCACAGTTGCTGTTTGATTTAGAAAGTCTTTTCCTACACCTATGTCTTGTAGGCTGCTGCCAATGTTTTCTTGTATCACCTTCAGAGTTTTGGGTTTCACGTTGAGGTCTTTGATCCATTTGGAATTGATTTTTGTACAGGATGAGAGGTAGGAGTTAAATTTATTCCTCTACAAATGGTGATCCAGTTTTGCCAACACCATTTACTGAAGATGCTGTCTTTCCTCCATTGAGACTTTTTGGCCCCTTTGTCAAATATGAGGTGGATAAAATTATATGTGCTCAAGTTTGAATCTTCAATTTTGTTCCATTGGTCTATGGGTCTCTTTTTGTGCTGGTACCAGGGTGTTTTTATGACTATATCCCTGTAATATAGTTTGAAATCTGGTATAGTGATCACCCCTGTAATGCACTTTTCACTCAGGGTTACTTTGGCTATTTGGGGTCTTTTTGTTTTTCCATATGAATTTAAGGATTTTTTTCCCAGCTCTGTGAAGAAACTCTTGGGGATTTTAATTGGGATTGCATTGAATCTCTATATTAACTTGAGTAGAATGGGCGTTTTTACTGTATTAATTTTTCCAATCCATGAGTGTGGGAGGTCTTTCCATCTTCTGATGTCTTATTCAATCTCCTTCTTCAGGGGTTTAAAACTTTTGTTTTAGAGATCTTTGGTTAAGTTTGTTCCTAGGTATTTATTGTTTTTGTGGCTATTGTGAGTGGGAAGGTATTCTTGTATTCCTTCTCCAGTTGCTTGTTGTTGGTATAAAGAAAGGCTACTGATTTTTCTAGGTTAATTTTGTATCTCACCACTTTACTGAAATTCTTAATCATTTCTAGGGGTTTTCTGGTAGAGTTTTTAGCATCCCTTGGGTAAACTATCATATCATCTGCAAAGAGGGATAGTTTGACTTCCCCTTTTCCAATTAGTACTCCTTTAATTTCCCTTTCTTGTCTTATTATCCTAGCAAGCTTTCAAGCACTACATTGAAGAGGAGTGGTGATAAGGGACACCCTTGCCATGTTCCTGCCTTTAAGGAGAAAAAAAAAAGCACAGTTGTTTTGCCTGTCTTACTGGCAAGTGCAGCTACCCTGTGGTTGCCACTGCTTTTGCCATCTTTCAAAGACATGAGACACAGCTTTTTAACCTTCCAATATGGACCGAAGACTCATGTCTCTCCAAGAATCCTCCAAACTTCAGTGCCACATGGGGACTGCTGAGACATCCAGCTTGTGGGCTGAGCTACTACTGGGGTTTCAGCCTCTTCAGAGTATAGACTGCCATTGTTGGACTACCCAGGCTGTATCACAGAGACCAGTACAGGAAGATCAAGACAGGATTTTGTGCTTACTGGACCTCATTTGGTGACCATGGGAAGGGAAAACCCCAGTGTGGAGCACAAGGGAAGAACTGATTGCCAAGGAGGAGCCTTTAAACATGACCTCTTTCATCCTAATAAAGAAAAAAAAAACCTCATAAGCTGAAGATGCTAAAACCTATGATATATGTGGCATGCATATGTGCATATTTTGGAGTGATGAAAATCGGAAAGCACAACAACAACAAAAAGATTGGGTCAAAGAACTGACTGAAATGGTGAACTTCTGCTAGAAACAGTAAACTTCTGCATCAAACATTTTACAAGTGACTGAGAAAAAGATGAAAAACATGTTTGGCAAAATGTACGAGCTCTGGTGGGGTGAGGTGGCAAGAAAGGGGGAATGATTGGAAATTTTGTATGAAATACACAAAGCTTCAATAAAAATTAACTTTGAAAAAAATGAAAAATGTAAGCTGCCTTTTATCATAAAATCATTAACTGTAGACTACAAATAAAATCCTTTTATCTTTGTAAAAAATAAAAATAAAAAAATAAAAAATAAGAAAGAAGCTGGACGTGGTGGCTCATGCCTTTAATCCTAGCACTCGGGAGGCAGAGGCAGGCAGATCTTTGTGAGTTCAAGGCCAGCCTGGTCTACACAGTGAGTTCCAGGACAGCTGGAGCCACAGGGAGACCCTGTCTCAAAAAAACAAAAAAAAAAATGGTTTCTTTTTTACTTTTGATTTCTCTTTCAGAACAAGGCAGTAGTTTATTTCCTGGTCTATATGATGCAACACAACATAAAATCACACTTCTGTTTCTCTAACAAAGTATTTACAGGGACAGTGAGATAGCTCAGTGTTTAGGGTACTTGCTGCCAAGACTGATAACCTGAATTTAACTCCTGGGACTCATCATTGGAGGAGAGAACCAAGTCTTGCATGTCCTATAAACTCCACCACACACAGGCCATGGCAGGCACATACCCTACAATAAATAAATAAATAAATAAATAAATAAAGTAAAATTTTAAAATATTAATAGAAGAAAACTTTTTCACTCCATTTACACATGAGAAATGACTTTAAAATAGTTTTGTGGGGAATATATGTAATGTTGCTGATACAGATACGTGTGTGTGTGTGTGTGTGTGTGTGTAATTGAAATAATGTCCAACTAGTGCTGAAAACTTATAAAAATCACAAAGCTAAAAGAAATATGTGTGCTCTACTGAGTACTGAATCAGCATGGGAGATATACTACCAATATGATCACAAATGGAGCCTGCCATTATAGGCGTCATTATGAAAACAAACACCCATGCAGTCAATCATAGCATATTGGTAACTAAAAGGCGAGCTGCAATATAAAATAAATAAATGACATTAGCATGAATCCTCATCCTATATGCATAGGCAACATATATCAAGCAACAATAACAACAGCAAAAACATAAATTTTGAATGACTTCCCACCCAGGGAATGTAGATAAATTACATGTGGACTGCATCTAGAAAAAAAAAAATGATATTTCAGTAAGCTCAGGAGAGAACACTGAAGAGCAATAAAACCTATGATGAGATTCCAGTTCCATGAGAACACACACTGTGCTGTTTTGAGTGAGAAATGCCGCCTTTGGGCTCACCTGTCTGAACACAAGGTCCCCGGTTGGTGGCGCTGTGTGGGAAGGTTATGGAACCTTTAGGAGGAGTAGTCTTTCTGGAAGAAGTAGGTTCACGTGGGCAGGCTTTGAGGGTTTATAACTCCACCCCACTTCCTGCTCTCCCTCTGTTTCCTGCATGTGATCTCTTGGCCTTCTGCTCCAGCTGCTTCCTGCCAGGCCTCCCTACCATGGTGGACTCGATCCCACAGGAACCTTAAGCCAAAATAAACTCTTTCTTCTTTAAGTCACTTTTGATTATGGTATTTTATCACTGCAACAGAAAATAACTAATATAGATGTAAAAATAAAACAAAACATTTCACTAATAACTGGTATGGACCAAACAGGAAGAAAATCGAAGACATTTTTTGGAGAAATAAGTAGCTTACTTGAAAACTTATTAGAAATTCTATTCATGTTTAGAAAACACTGAGGTCATAACAAATATAAATATAACATATAAAGGAAATAGCACAAGCCCTAACAAAATATTTCTGGGTTTCTTGGTTGTCAAATCCATGTTGAGAAAACCATCAAAATGAAAGATGTATGACTTCACTCTGATGATTCGCTTTGGTTTATTCAGTGGACTGAGGGCAGTAACATTGCTTCTGTTCTGGAGACTTCCTATTTATAGCTTTTATGGAAGGTGAGGAATGACTGCTTTAAACTTATAATACAGATTGCATACCTCTTTAGGAATTTTTTTTAATTTTATTTATTTCTGTATATGTATGAATGTACTGTCTGCATGCAAGTCTGTGCGCCCATGTCGTGCAATGCCGCGGAGGTCAGAAGAGGGTGTCGGATTCCCCTGGAACTGGAGTTCTCCTGGAGTTGGAGTTTCACACGGTTCTTGGCCACCATGTGGGTGCTGGGGATCGAACCCAGGTCCTCTGTAAGAGCGGTCGGCGCTCTTAACCGCTAGGCCATCTCTCCAGCCCCTCTTTAGGAATTTTTAAATTACATTTTTATCATTTATTGTGTGTATGTGTGTGCATGCATGTGTGGCACCCCCTCCCCGGCATGAGTGTGGAGGTAAGGACTTCTTCCACTCTGTGGGTCACAGGGACTGAACTTGGGTCATCAGGCTTGGTGTGTTAGGTTTTGGAGCACAGAACACCAGAAGAGAAAGAAAGTGACAACATATGACTTCAACAGACTAGAGCATGTTTATTAGCACATCGAAGGACAGCAGCCTTCCTAAGGGATGGAGACTACTCCAAGGGCCGTAGGAGCTGGTCAGAGTCATATATATCGGCAGCAGCTACAGGGGATTTGGGGGGGAGGGAAGCTGCGGCAAGGGAGACAGGGGCTGCAGGAGAGATTTATTTGCAGCCACTCTTGTGGTTTCTCTTGGGACTCATTCATCTGGCCTGTCTGGACATGTAGACAGAGGAAAGAAGACATCCCTAATATAGAACTGTATGGCCAGGGGACCCCATAGGAAGTGGTCCCATGCTGTGCCAATTTCCTCCTGGTGGCAAGTGTGTTTTACATGTTGAGCCATCTCACCAGCCCTAGGAATTCTAAAATAAGTTGGTTTTAGGGAAAAGCTAGCAGGCATGGCTCCACTTAACAAGGTGGACAATAACAATATTTGATCAGGCAGGTTGATCAGAAACAAGTATACACATACATATGTGTAATTGGTTTAAGGTTGCCTATATATGTCTCAATTCAGCCTTGTTTGAAAGCAAAGGATTCAGATCTATTTTTAGAGGTACATAGTGAAGGCTGTGTTTAGGTCAAAACAAATAAATTCTCAATATCATATTTCTGCTGCTTTAGATGGAATTATTGAGATGCTGCTACCCCACCCCCATATGCCTGTGCTTTCCTCTAGCATGCTATTGACCAGAACATTCATGAAGGCAGCATTTTTTGATCCAGGACAATCACTTGAAATAAGGATTCTCAAGCCACTGGTTACCCAATGGGTAGTGGGATACACTCAAAGGAATAAAAAACAAAAACAAAAACGAGAGAGAGGGCCTTGGGGCATGGAAGTCACTGATTCTGTATCTTGTAGCTGTGTTGAACCAACAGCACAATTGAAGAAATCAAGCACCCCTTGGTATAGAGTATTTAAATAATGTTGCTTTATAAAGTTTATCTGTTTTCTCATTTCTTCCTCCAAGAGGATCTCAGAGATGAACTGTTAAAGACTTGCACTCACCTTTCTCTTCCTTGGGCCTCATTATGTGACCCTTGCTCCTTCCTAGATATCAGAAAATCCTTGACCCACTGAGATGACTCAGTGGGTAAATGTGCTTGCTGCCAAGTCTGAGGACCTAAGTCTAATTCCCAGGACTCACATGATAGAGGGAGAGAACCTACTTCCCAAAAATTCCTGCCAAGTTGTCTTCTAACCTCCACACATGCACTGTGACACATGCCCCCCCCCACAGAATAATATAAATACATACATATAAATTCAAAAAAGAAGAAAATGGGCTGGAGAGATTGCCCAGTGGTTAAGAGCACTGGCTATTCTTTTTTTTTAATTTTTTTTATTAATTTTATTTATTTCTGTATGTGTGCGAATGTACTGTCTGCATGCAAGTCTGTGCACCCGTGTCGTGCAATGCCGCGGAGGTCAGAAGAGGGTGTCGGATTCCCCTGGAGCTGGAGTTCTCCTGGAATTGGAGTTTCAGACGGTTCTGAGCCGCCATGTGGGTGCTGGGGATCGAACCCGGGTCCTCTGCAAGAGCGGTCGGCGCTCTTAACCGCTAGGCCATCTCTCCAGCCCCGCACTGGCTATTCTTGAAGAAGACTGAAGTTTGAATCCCAGCACCCACATGGTGGCTGACAACCATCTGTAACTCCAGTCCAGAGGATGTGAGACCCTCTTCTGATCCCTATGGGCACTGCATGCCCCCAGAGGAGAGTGGATTTCTGTAGACTCTGGTCTGATTCTGGCATCTTGTCAGGGAGGAAGTTGCAAAACTCAGGCTGCTACTTCAAAGAGCAGAAGAAGTTGTTTGCATTCAGAATCTTTTATATTTTAGGGAAAATACACAGCTTTCTTTTGTTTGTTTTTTTGTTGTTTTGGTTTTTTTCGAGACAGGGTCTCCCTGTAGCCCCAGCTGTCCTGGAGCTCGCTCTGTAAACCAGGCTGGCCTTGAACTCACAAAGATCTGCCTGCATTTGCCTCCTGAGTGCTAGGATTAAAGGCGTGCGCCACCACGCCCGGCAACACACAGCTTTCTTACATGAATTTACTCTTTTGATCCTCACAACACATTTGGGGAAGTAGGGAAGCATTGTGGTCCGTTTACAGACACAGGAACGGAAGTCCTGAGGAGTGAAGTCTTCTCTGAGGTTCAAAGTTACTAGAAGAGTGCAGAGTAGTTTCCCAAGGAAGGTTTCCTTCGTCATCTTTTTTTATTTTTTTAACCTGCTGCTCCCCCACCCCCACGGCTTCATGAAGTTTCCCTGATCCAGTTCATGGCGAACACACTGGGACTAGTGTGAGCATCTCTGTGGCTCCATCTCTCGGTAGTTTCAGGATCCTGGGTAAGTTAACTCACTTATTTGCTTCTCATTTTCCTGACTTGTGAAATGTGCATAAATCTTACCATCTAGTAAGATATTTTTCAACACACTAATGTGTCTAAAATATGTAAAGCAATGTCAGGGATGTAATGGATGCTTTGAATGTTGTAATTACAATAACTTCAACCATCCAACTCCCAACCAGCAGGGGGACTGGTGAGTCTAAGGAAACCCTCTCACCCAACAGCCCTCAAGGAATCCTTGTTTCCTTCCACTGAAGACATTGCTTTTTGGCTTAGAACAGGCATTGGCTGCCTTACCTCTGTTGTCCCTCTAACTTGTCATTATCCCTCAAACTGAACCAAGTTGAAGTTTATCCAACAAGCCTAAAGCAAGATAAATAACATTGTGTATGTAAAATAGTCACATTCATAAAGCTGAATCTTGGTTTCGAGAGGCTAGATAAGGAAGATGAGTTTTTGCAGTTCAGGAGGCAGAAAGCTTCAGTTATGCAAGGAGAATAAGTTTTAGACATTTACTTTACAATACAGTGCTTAATCTACGATTACAAACCTATGCAAAGAGCTGGGGAGACGGCTCAATGGGTGAAGCACTTGCCAAACCAACCCCATAACCCAAATCCAGACCCCAGAACCCAAGTAAAAAGCCAGATGTAGTAGTACAAAAGGTCTGTAATCCTCGTGCTCCTGTGGGGAGGTGGGAGTAAGGGGAGAGAAGAGACTCTAGTAGCTTGCAGGGGAGCTAGCCTGGTGTATGCAGCCATGAATGACGAGACCAAGGTGGAAAGAAAGGACCAACAGATGAGGCTGTCCTCTCACCTACACAGGTGTGCCATGGTATACACAAACACACACACACACACACACACATCACACACCATCACACACCATTGGGAATGAGAGGTTCACTAGATTGCTCTGGTCTGGATGAAGCAAGATCCTTTTCTTTGCTTAGCTAATGGAAACAGCTTGTCTCTGCCTGGATGTTTAGGCCCCATTCAGAGTCAATGTAAGCAATATCAGGTCCTTCTAGCCAGGAGGCCAGAAAGGGGTTTTAGAGAGAACCAAACAGGATTTCTGTGTGTGTTTGTGTGTGTGTGTGTGTGTGTGTGTGTGTCAGAGACAGAGACACAGACAGAGAGAGAGAGACAGAGTTGCACAGCCACTCGCAGTTGTAAGGGGCTCAGAAGTCAACTTCATTTGCTCTTCTTGACTGCACTGCACCCTCTTTTTTGAGACAGGGTCTCTCACTGTATTCTCATGATTTTACTAGGCTTGGAAGGCAGGCATCCTCCTATCGCTGTCTGCCCAGCACTGGGCTTTTAAGCAGGTGCTCTCCATGTAGGGTACTGAGTAACCCAATGCAGACCTTCATGCTGGCACAGCCCTTTACCAACCAAGCCATCTCACCAGCCCAAACAGGGTTCTTTAGCAAAAGAAACCACAGTCCCCTATCCTCCTGATCAGATGAAAGTCCTGCAGCAGAAGAATAGAGGGAGTTCTCCAGACTGAGTGTGGTGGTTTGAATGAGTGTCCCCCATAGGCTTTAAGTATTCAGACATTTGTCTTCAGTTGGTGGCACTGTTCTTGGAGGTCTTAGAAGGTGTGGCCATGCTAGAGTAAGTACGTTATTAGGGGCAGGCTTAGTGAGTTTAACAAGCTTTGTGGTCTCCAGTCACACTCTCTTGGCTTCCTGTGCTCATTGCGAGATGTGACCCTCAGCATGCTGCTCCAGCTCCAGCTGCCATGCCTCCCGCCACAATGGACTCTAATTCCCTGGAACCGTCAATCGTAAGCTCAAATAAACTCTTCCTTTTATATGTTCCTTGGTCATGGTGTTTTATCACAGCAACAGAAAAGTGACTAATACACTGAGAGAGAGACTGGAGGTGACTGCCTCAAACACTACACTGACTCCCAGGTGTACTGGGCAACAAGCTTCCTCAAAAGGATTTGCTTATTCATATGCTCATAGTAAAAAGGCAAGTTCAGTGCTGGGAATGTTGGTACAATCCAGCCTTCATGAGAAAACAGAGCTGCACATGACCAGTGCCTGAGCCTTTGTGGTCTATTCCCCCAGGAACTAGCACTTGTTACCCAAAGATGATGGGGCTGAGTCAGGCTTCTCTCTTTAATTTTTTTAATTTTTTTTTAATTTTATTTGTTTTTGTATGTGTATGAGTGTACTGTCTGCATGTAGGTCTGTGCACCCATGTCTTGCAATGCCGCGGAGGTCAGAAGAGGGTCTCGGATTCCCCTGGAACTGGAGTTCTCCTGGAATTGGAGTTACAGACAGTTCTTAGCCACCATGTGGATGCTGGGGATCGAACCCGGGTCCTCTGAAAGAACCGCCGGTGCTCTTAACCACTAGGCTATCTCTCCAGCACCAAGGCTTCTCTCTTTTAAAGCTTAGGGCTGCACAGGGCAGGTTGAAGCAATGTGGCCAGCAGGTTGTGCACAATGCTGCCTTGTGTATCTCGCCTTTGTAGGAGAACGTGAGTAGGGCCAGGCTGGGCCACATTACTACATCTGAACCCTTCTCACTGCTGCCCATTAGATGCACACAGTGATTGGGCAGACCTGGGTCATGTGCCCACCCTGAGGGAGTTTAGATGATCTATTACAAAGCAGCCCGGGCATGCGGTTCAAGATAGTTATGAATGTGGCCTAACGCAAAAGCACGAACTTAACATGATAATAGGTGGAGGGCAATGGGCAACACAGTCACCTGGTTGTCAAGCAGGAACTTTGTGGATGGTAGAGTGGTGTTGCAATAGCAGAAGGTAGTATAGGCCTGATTGAGGCTGCTCTCACTGTGATAATTAGGGAGTTATTTCAAGAATTGGAATTGGGAAGTGGAAACCCAGAGAAGAATAAAAGGCACTTTCAATGGCAAGGTGTGAAGGGCACGTGTAAACATTTTTAAATTCTCAGGAGTGCTTTCCAATCTTCAGAAACTAGCTTCTAGATATCCTTAGTACCACAGCAGAATGTTCTCCACACAAAAGTCTGTTTCTACACATTTGTCCTACATGGTAAAACATTCATTTAGGAATGGTGTACACAGAATTACAGGTACTCACAGAGAGAGTCCTCCTCCTCCTCCTCCTCCTCCTCCTCCTCTCCCTCCTCCTCCTCTCCATCTTCCCCTTCTTTCTCCTCTTCTTCTTCCTCCTTCTCTCCCTCCTCCTCCTCCTCTCCATCTTCCCCCTCTTTCTCCTCCTCGTCCCTCTCCTCCCACTTCTCCACGTCCCCCTCCTCCTCTCCCTCCTCTTTCCCCTCCTCTTCCTCCTCCTCTCCCTCCTCCTCCTGTCCATCTTCCCCCTTTCTCCTCCTCTCCCTCCTCCTCTTCTTCATTCTTCGCCTCCCTCATCAGTCCCTCTCTCACCACCTTCCTAGAGCTCTGAACCTCGGCTCTAGTAATGCACTTTATTCAAAAAGTGCTACTTAACCTAAAGGCCCCTGGATAAAATTTCAAACTCCGCTTCAGAAATGTATAATATGATTAGGCATGCTTTAGAAAATATTTTTCCTGGGGCTGGAGAGATGGCCTAGTGGTTAAGAGCGCCAACCGCTCTTACAGAGGACCCGGGTTCGATCCCCAGCACCCACATGGCGGCTGAGAACCGTCTGAAATTCCAGTTCCAGGAGAACTCCAGTTCCAGGGGAATCCGACACACTTTTCTGACCTCCGTGGCATTGCACGACATGGGTGCACAAAACTACATGCAGACAGTACACTCATACACATACAAAAAATAAATAAAAAATTTAAAAAAAGAAAATATTTTTCCTAAACCTTCTGCACAAATGGTTTTTTTCAGCATGTTTCTTGCCCAATTTTTGACATGTGCCCTTGAACTAGTTTCCTTTTTCGTTTTAATCCGTGTCACTTATGGGCGGACAACCTCAAAGATGCAGGTTCTGGAAAGTACACAGCTTGCAAACAAGTCATCCTGAATGAGATGCTCAATATACAAGGACCCTCCACCCTCCCTGTACTGCACAACTGTTACCTTGAAGGCAAATACTCATCATATGTTTTCAAACTGAGAGAATTCTTAGCTCATTCTGATTGTTTTTACTTTATGTCCATGAGTACACCCATGTCATGCAATGTCCATGGAGGTCACATGAGGGTGTCAGATCCCCTGAAGCTGGAGTTATTGATAGATGTTAGCCACCATGCAGATGCTGGGAACTGAACCCATGTCCTCTGCAAGAGCAGCCGGTGTCTTCACTGCTGAGTGTTGGATCACTCTGAAGCATGCACTACACATTCTCCATCTATCATTCTCTCTACATCTCTGTCTCTTTCTCTCACCATTGATGACCTCAAGGAGAAACTGAACACTATGAATGAGATGCCTTAACATTAGCGGATCAGGAACCAAGCAGAATGTGATTTTTTTTTAACCTACCAAACAAACCAGGACACTCTTGTGAGTGAGCAGGACCCAGTTATTACTATGGTAGGACAACAGGCATTGACATGACTGTCCTACACAACAGAATGATGAAGGTCCTGTGGGAGCAACTGTGACCTTCTTTAGCTTTTCCTGTCCCCTCTGACTCATAGCTTTACTGCTATACCCCATCCAGGTCCACTGCCACTTTGTCCAGGAAGCCTTTCAGCCCTCGCTAGCCTGTGTCCCAACATTTCCAGTCTTCAACTTGCTTCATCCTTTGCTTCATAAGTTACGGACTTTAGTGTTGAGTTTCATGACTTCAGTACAATTTGCGTTATAGAAACCCAGTTCAGAATAACTGAAGCATGGGACTAGAGAGATGGCTCTGCGGTTAAGAGGTGAAGAGTGCCAGCTGCTCTTGCAAAGGACCCGGGTTCAATTCCCAACACTCACATGGCAGCTAACAACCATCTGTAACTCCAGTTCCAGGGGAGTCCAATGCCCTTTTCTGACTTCCATGAGCATTGACTACATGGGTACACTTATATACATGCAGGCAACATACTCAGACATATAAAATAGAAATAATAAAAAATAGTTTTCAAATAACTTAAGTAAAAGGGAAAAGCAATGTAACATTAGTTGTTAAATGGCTAAAAGTTGGTATTTAGTTTTCAGTGCTGCTTGATCCACGGGTCTCACTGGGGAACACTATAAGGTTCTTATTGTCATAGATAAATGAACTTTAAAATGAACACCATAAGGGACTCAAAGATAATTTATTTGGAGTTACAAAGCTAAAATAAGAGTTGGAGAGATGGCTCAGGTGAGTAAAGCTTAAGCATTGATTTCAGAGCCCACATAAAGCTGGACTCAGTAGTGGGCATCTGTAATGCCCACTCTTTCCTGTTTTACTTTAATGTATTTTTCTTTTTTAACATTTTTATTGAAGTTATGTGCATCTCATACATCATTTCTCTGTCCAATCTAGACTCATCTTGTCTTCCATGCCCCCAACCCGAGTTCATGCACCCTACCATCTCTGTCCTGTATCTTTTTTCTGATTCTTTTCAAAGGTTTTTTTTTTTTTTTTTGGTCTTTTTGAGACAGGGTCTCCCTGTAGTCCCAGCTGTCCTGGAACTCACTCTGTAGACCAGGCTGGCCTTGAACTCACAAAGATCAGCCTGCCTCTGCCTCCCAAGTGCTAGGATTAAAGGCGTGCACCACCACGCCTGGCCAAAGTTTTTTTCAAAGCAGAGGATTATTGTCCTTGGGGGAACTTTACTCTTTCAGTTGGTTCCCTGTCCCTGTTCCTCTGCTTGTTGTTATTCCCTTCAATCTGTACCACTTCAACTCCTCTGCTTGTTGTTATTCCCTTCAATCTGTACCACTTCAACATCATAAATAAATAATAAAAATAGTTTTAGTATAGGTAATATATATATATATATATGTATATATATATCACCTATACTAAAATTATATCATCTGTACACAAACCTTGTCATTTCCATATCATATTTCAGGATTTACATTTTTTTCTTTTTAAATTCATATTACTCTAAAATATGACTACGTATCCTCCACCCATATATCAAGATTACAAAGTCTAAAAATAAGTGGTGGGTTAATTCTAGAGCCTGTTAAGGGATTTACATTATCAGAAATCATTTGCTTTCAGGGAAAGGGATATATAACACTGATGTTGCTCAGTTTGCCTTACAACTAGGTGCTTGGTGCTAGTATCCACAAATGAGGGATACCATTCATCATTTGCTTTTCTGGGACTGTGTTGCTACACTTAGCATAATGTCTTCTAGTTCCATCCATTTACTGCAAAGTTCATAATGTCATCTTTCTTTACAGCTGCATAGAACTCCATTGTGTAGATGTACCACATTTTCTCTATCCATGCATCAGTTGAAGGGTACTTGGGTTGCTTCCAGCTCCTTGCTATTGTGAAGAGAGCTTCCATGAACATGGCTGTGTGTATCTCTGCGATAGGATGAATCTTTTGGATATATACCCAAGAGTGGTATGACTGGGTAAGGTGGTAGGCTCATCTTGAGTCTCTTCAGAGTTCTCCACACTGCTTTCCACAGTGGCTGTATGAGTTTACATTCCCACCAGCAGTGGATGAGTGTTCCCTTTTCCCCACAACCTCTCCAGCATTTGGTAACCTTTGTCTTACTGGAGTAAGATGAAATCTTAAGGTGGTTTTAATTTGCATTTCCTTAATTATTAGTGATGTCGAGTACTTTTTTAAAATTTATTTAATTTTTTTTATCAAATCTAGACCCATGTCCCCCCATCCCCCACCCCACCAGAGCTCATGCATTCTGCCAAACATGCTTTTCATCTCTTTCTCAGTCTTTCTCGATATTCTCCATGTGGAAGTTGACTGTTTTGAGCAGAAGTTCACTGTCTCAGTCAAGTCTTTGATGCAATCCCTTCTGCTGTTGTTGTTGTTGTTATTGTTGTTTCCAATATGCATCACTCCCAAATGCTTTGGACAAAAGCTCAAGGGGCCGTGCACAAGAAATACTTACAACTAGGTAATTGGCACTAGCATCCACAGATGAGGGCTATCATTCGTCGTTTGTTTTTCTGGGACTGTGTTACTTCACTCAGTATGATGTCCTCTAGTTCCAGCCATTTTCCTGCAAAGTTCATGATGTCATCTTTCTTTACTGCTGCATAGAACTCCATTGTGTAGATGTACCACATTTTCTCTATCCACTCATCAGTTGAGGGGCATTTGGGTTGGTTCCAGGATGTTGAACACTTTTTAAGATGTTTCTCAGCCATCTTTATTTCCTCGTTTGTGAAGTCTCTGTTCAGCTCTTTAATCCATCTTTTGAGTGATTCATTTGTTTTCTTCTTTGGTTTTTGAGTAGTTTATATATTCTGGAAGTCAATGCTCTGTCAGATGTTATCACTGGTGAAGGTTTCCTCCCACTCTGTGGGTTTTCTCTTCACTTCACTGATTATTTCTTTTACTTTACAGAGCTTTTGAGTTTAATGAGGTCCCACTTGTCAATTGTCGACCTCACTTTCCATGTAGCTGCTGTCTGATTTAGGAAGTCTTCTACTACACCTATCTTGTAGGTTGCTGACAATGTTTTCTTCTATCATCTTCAGAGTTTCAGGTTTCACATTGAGGTCTTTGATCCATTTGGAGTTGATTTTTGTACAGGGTGAGAGGTAGGGGTTTAGTTTTATTCTTCTACAAGTGGTGATCCAGTTTTGTCAACACCATTTGCTGAAGATGCTATCATTCCTCCATTGAGTCTTCTTGGCCCCTTTGTCAAATATGAGGTGGATGAAATTGTGTGTGCTCAAATTAGGATCCTCAACTTTGTTCCATTGGTCTACAGTTCTGTTCTTGTGCCAGTACCAGGCTGTTTTTATGACTATAGCCCCGTAATAGTTTGAAGTCTGGTATAGTGATCTCCCTGTAATGCTCTTTTCCCAAAGACGCCAAAGATCTCTACAACAAAAAATTTAAACCTCTGAAGAAGGAGATTGAAGAAGACATCAGAAGATGGAAACACCTCCCATGCTCATGGATTAGGAAAATTCATATTGTAAAAATGTCCATTCTACCCAAATTAGTATACAGACTCAACGCAATCCCAATTAAATGCCCATGAGTTTCTTCATAGACTTGGAAAAAAATTCTTAAATTCATATGGAAAAACAAAAGGCCCTGAATAGCCAAATACCCACTCTTTTGTGGGGAGTAGAGACAGGAGAATCCCTTGGTGCTGAAGGCCAGCTAGCCTGGGCGTCACAGCAGTGAACAAGAGACCCTGTGTCAAATAAGGTGGAAGGAGAGGACAAACGCCCCAGGTTTTCCTCTGACCTCCACACGTGTGCAGTGGTACACACACACACTTGAATCCACATGCATGAACATGCACACACACAGAATGTGTACATACAGGAATACACACACACACTATAAAAAGAAAAAAGGAAAGCAATAAGTAGAGAAGCTGCAGCAGCTGCTGCTGAGAGGAGATAGATGGAAAGAAGAGAGAAAAAGTCATGCTTTTTGAGTTAGAACTCACCAAAATGAGTAGGCCTCAGCAATGTCCGAGGGGGTGGCTTCAGGGTGTGTAAGTACATGTCTCATTAATGGGATGGCTGACCTTCCCAGTTTCTTCTTATCTTGCCTTCATGTATACCATGTTTCTTTTCACTATCTGGCTTTAGGTTGTAAAACAGGATTTCCTCCTAAACACAAGAGGTTAGCTTGCCTTGCCTGAGCAATGTCTACGTCAAATGGGATTAGGGACCACTGAACAAGTCATAAGTAAAGGAGGCTACTGATCACCACACATACTATTTTGGTGCAAGATGTCAACCACACTGGTAATGAAGGTGTGACCAACATAGAAGGCATCTTCTGTCTACATCAGAAAAAATGCTACCTCAGGGCTGGAAAGATGGCTCAGGAGTTAAGAACCCATATTGCTCTTGTGGAGTATCTGAGGTCAGTTCCCCAGCACCCATGTTTGGCAGCTCACAACTATCCGTAACTCCAACTCCAGGAGATCTTACATCATCTGCTGGTCTCCATACGTACTGCATTCACCTGCATATCCTTTCACACAGACACATACACATATAATTTAAAATGAAATTAATTTTTAAAAAAGAATGTTACCACCTACCTACCCATCATGCCATTTGTTCCAGAAGACTGATACCTGCATGTCCCAGAGAGTGCAGGAGAAGCAGATGGCCACAGTTGGAACTCTGCATTTACTCTCTTCCTGCCTGGCATCTCCCATCAAAAGCACTCACACAAAGTTAAACTCTTCTCATGTCTTGCTCTCACTAACTCTTAGGACTGTTTCCTGGGTATTGTCATCAGTTCCCGATTTCCACTTTGATGCTATTGGGAACCCCATGTCCAAGGGCCAGTCTCTGATGGAGCACAGATTCTCTCCCTCCCTCCATCCACAGAGCCTTCTGCTAGCTGCTGAATCAGAGTGCAGGAGTATATACTGTGGGGTCAGAAAAAGAGCAGACACCAGCCTCCCGCCATCTCCTTCTACTATAAATATGATCTTTTGGGAGATAAAGGAACCTCTAATGCAAAGAGCCAGGAAGCATAAATTTGCCTGGCCTAAGTCTGGGAACTTTGTATGTCTGACTATGCTGCTTTTGAGACATCTGTGCACCTGACCAAGGAACATGGCTGTCATTAGACGGCTTTTAATTCCCCAGCAGATGGCAATAGAAGAAATTGTTCTTATTACCAGTGGTATTCTTTTCTTCCTAACTTTCTAATTTTCTTTGCCAGGGAAGAATAAATCTAAGAGGCACTGCCAAATCTACCATGTGGTGAGATTAGTCTCACTAACAATTGGCATTTGTGGTGGAGATGCCCAAATTTCTTGGTATATTTTAAGTCAGGTACATGGTCTCAATTTGAATCCTGGAATATTAGTCTATGCAGGGTGTGTGTGTGTGTGTGTGTGTGTGTGTGTGTGTGTGTGTGTATCTGTATGTGTGAGTATGTATGTGTCTGTGTGTGTCTGTGTGTCTGGGTCTGTGTGTGTATGTCTGTGTCTATGTCTGTGTCTGTGTGTGTTTCTTTTCCTTTGAAACTTCACCCTTTTGCTACATCTACCAGCCCTTCCTATGAAGCATCCACAAGGATCAATGACAGTGTTCAGATTATCTTTGAATCATTAGAAAATTATCATTATCTCTCTTGCATATTTTAATTTCCTGAAATCTACTGAGCCATGTGTGTTTAAGATTCAAATAGCACATTCAGGTCATTTACACATAGCCTCCAGCCACTGGACCATGGCAGAAGAGCCTTTCACTGAGCAACTTTTCCTGATGCTTTTCAGCTCCCTGCTGGAGACACAGCTTGTGAGATGGTTCTGCAGCCTGAACCCATGCAGGAGACCAAGCCCTGAAGAAGGAAACTGAAGAAGACATCAGAAGATGGAAAGACCTCCCATAGTCATGGATTGGAAAAATTAATACAGTAAAAGTGTCCATTCTACCCAAGTTGATATACAGATTTAATGCAGTCCCAATTAAAATTCCCGAGTTTCTTCACAGACTTGGAAAAAATCCTTAAATTCATATAGAAAAACAAAAGATCCCAAATAACCAAAGTGATCCTGAGCAAAAGTGCAATACAGGTGGGGTTCACTATACCAGACTTCAAACTATATTACAGGGCTATAGTCATAAAAACAGCCTGTACTGTCACAAAAACAGACCCATTGACCAATGGAACAAAATTGAAGATCCAAACTTGAGCACATACAATTTCAGCCACCTTATATTTGACAAAGGGGCCAAAAAGACTCAATGGAGGAAGGACAGCATCTTCAGCAAATGGTGCTGCAAAACTGGATCACCATCTCTAGAAGAATGAAATTAAACCCCTACCTCTCACCCTATACAAAAATCAACTCCAAATGGATCAAAGATCTCAATGTGAAACCTGAAACTCTGAAGGTAATACAAGAAAATTTTGGCAGCAACCTACCAGATACAGGCGTAGGAAAAGACTTTCTAAGTCAAACAGCAGCTGTGCAGGAAATAAGGTCAACAATTGACAAGTGGGATCTCATTAAACTCAAAAGCTTCTGTACAGTGAAAGAAACAATCAATGAAGTGAAGAGAAAACCCACAGAGTAGGAGGACACATTCACCAATGATACATCTGACAGAGCATTGATTTCCAGAATATATAAACAACTCAAAAAACAAAGATGTAAGAAAACAAATGACCCATGCAAGAGATGGAGTAAAGAGATAAACAGAGACTTCACAAGTGAGGAAATAAATATGGCTGAGAAAAATCTTAAAAAGGACTCCACATCATTAATAATTAAGGAGATGCAAATTAAAACCACTTTAAGATATCATCTCACTCCAATAAGACTGGCTAAGATCATGAAAACAAAAGATACCAAATGCTGGAGAGGTTTTAGGGAAAGGGGAACACTCATCCACTGCTGGTAGGAATGCAAACTTGTGCAACCACCATGGAAAGCAGGTGGAGAACCCTTAAAAGTCTCAAAATGAGCCTACCACCTGACCCAGTCATACCACTCCTGGGTATATACCCACAAGACTTATCCTAACACAAAGATACATGCACCTCTATATGTTTACTGCAGCTCTCTTCACAATAGTGAAGCACTGGAACCAACCCAAATGCCCTTCAACCAAGGACTGGATAGAGAAAATGTGGCACATCTACACAATGAAGTTCTATGCAGCAGTAAAGAAAGATGACATCATGAACTTTGCAGGTAAATGGATGGAGCTAGAAGACATTATGGTAAATGAAGTAACACAGTCCCAGAAAAAAAAACAGCGAATGGTATCCCTCATCTGTGGATGCAAGTACCAAATACCTAGTAGTAAGGCAAACTGAGCAATATTTTCTTTTATCTGAAAGCAACTGTACCATTATAATGTGAATATCTTAATGGGATCTACAATTAACCTACCACTTATCTTCAGACTTTGTAATTGTGGTATATGGGGGGAGAGTATGTATGCATACTTTAGAGTAATATAAAATTAAACGGGAAAATGTGAATTTCAAAAATGGTTACCTTCATTTGTGGATGCTAACACCAAATTCCCAGTCGAAAGGCAAGCTGATCAACATTATTGTTATATTTATTTTTATCTGAAAGCAAATGTGCTGTTACAATATGAATCTCTTAACAGGCTCTAGAATTGACCTACCACTTATTTTCAGACTGTGTAATTACTGTATATGGGTGGAAGGTACATATTTATATCTTAGAGTAATATAAAATTAAAGGGGGAAATATGAATGCTTAAGCATATTTTGAAATTAACATACAGATTATTCTTGGAGGTCCTAATTTTGATACATATGTGATGGTTATATAGGCATATGTTGGAGCAATACAAAGGGAAGGGAACAAAAACAACATAAAGACTGGGTCAAAGAACTGACTGATACAGTTAAATTCTGCCCAAAACAACAAGCCTCTGCAGTGAAAAACTTTGGGAAGACTGAAAGATAGAAGACATGTATGACAGATGGCATGAACTGGGTGGGGTCGGGGGCAGGGAGAGGGGAATGTGTCTAAACTGGACTGAAGTATGATGTATGAAATGCACAAATCATCAATAAAAAATAAATAAATATGAACCACAAAAAAAATTCAAATACAAGATTCAGGTCATTTACACATAACCTCCAGCCACTGGACCATGGCAGAAGAACCTTTCACTGAGCAACTTCTGCTGCTTTTCAGCTCCCTGCTGGAGACACAGCTTGTGAGATGGTTCTGCAGCCTGAACCCACACAGAAGCTCAGGCCTCCACTGGTGAGCTCTCGGCCCCTCCTGTCTGGGCTGTGCATGATGTCAACTGAGCCAGTTTCTACCCACACCGTGGTCCTGTACCAGGTCCACAGTTGGTTTCCAGGTTCTTCCAAGGCAATGCATTTCTTTGTTTGCAAAAGTCCCTTCCCTAGGGTAGGATGGCACCTCCCCTCTCTCCTCATCCTCTGAGGTTAAATCAAGCTGTCTTTTATGAGGCTGGATGGATGAGCCAAGACTTTGTTTGTTTGTTTGTTTGTTTGTTTGCAAGTGAGAGAAGATGAAACGGAGTTAGGTTCAGTGTAAGGAGAGAACTTATGGGCTCATGAAACTACATGTCAGAGAAGGACTAGCTGGGGCTAAGACTCAGCAGAGCCATGGCTAAGTACCACGATTTCTCAGTCTCTCCTCTGGACACCTGTTTGCCTCAGCCACCCTATTAAGAGGACTTTGTTCTTCTAGTATATCTTCAGACAGTTCCCAACCTGCTGCCACGTATAGGCTGGGGTGATGGCTTCACAATTCTGGCCAGCACCTAGAAATCAGGGACTTGTAAAGGTAAAGAGTCACTTTAGATCCAATTTGTGTCAAGCACAAGACTCCAAAGTGGTAATTAACAAACCTCTGCAGGCTGAGTGAGTGAATAATGTCAAACTCACAGTTTGATCAGGTAAAATTAGTCAAATGTGAAAAAAAAATAAAATAAAAATTAAATGTGTTTTCTGTTCCCGTTAGATGGAGACAATGGGTTGATTAAGTCATTTGTCATTCCTCCTCCAGTTTATGATCAATCCTGAACACTCATTTGTGCAATGTTTTGTCATTATGCAGAGCTTTTACATAAACCTATGAAATTCTCATATCTACCACCTGAGCAGCTAAGCTGTCCTTGGTCTTCTGGATGTAGTAACAGGCTCAGAGAGGCTGGGGTCAGACAGACCTGGGTGTGAGTACTTTCCCCAACCACACTGTTTAGAGCATCATAGGTCAGTTTCTAAGCTCCAGGCCCCCAGTAATGCTGAATGCTTGGCAGCAGAGCCAGCTGTAGTCATTTCTACCCCAGATGTGGTATAGGACACCATAGTGCAGACAGCAGCCCATCTTGGGCTTGGCACAGGCTCACAGACTATGAAGAACAGAAAGGAGAGAATCCCAGTGTCATGGGAGGAGACGTTGCAAGGAATGATGATGAGGGAGGAGGCTTCAGACAGCACCGATGTACTGCCCCACAGTCTCACAAGTCAAAGTCTGCCCTGGGTCTCACTGAGTGAGACTCTAGCTGTCTGTAGGATGGTGCTCCCATCTGAGGCTCCACAGGAAGGAGCTTCCTCACGCACTGGGCTTGTTGGTGGAACTTCGTTCTTTTCGTTATACAACTCGGATCACTCCTCCTCCTCCCTCACATCATGTCACGTCAGCTTCTGAAGGCTGTCATCGAAGCTGGACTCACGGTCCCCATCCCTTCTCTTCAAAGTCAGGCTGCCTGACACTGCTGCCCCCAGGCCTTCTCTGCCATGGGGGACTCTATCTCTTCTTAATCTATAAACAAAAAGAAGACCTCATTACCTAAAGTTGCTTCTTTCCAGGTATTTGGCGACAGCAATGAGAAAAGTAGCTCATCTACCCATCCACATTCTACTGCTGCTGCGGCTCCTGGGGAGCTTTGCTCTGCATGGCAAAATCCAGTTTATTGAGCACATAGTAGGTAAACATCCAGAATACCACCACAGGGAAAGGCATGAATTCAGGATGGAAGCTCTGGCCACAATGCTCTCACTGGAGATACTGTGTACTGCTGACTTACATTCCTTGGAAGAACTTGCACAAAGATGGAAGTCCGAGGAAATGGCTTTCAGAGAGATGGGAATCCCAAGTATGGCTTCAGATGTCTTGGGCAGGAACCCAGGAGCAGACTGCTCAGAGAGAATCAGCTTCATGCTCCCTCCTCTTGCATCTCTTTGTTCTTCATCCTCATCCACAGAGTCCCATTGGCTAGGCTGGATCACATGACTATGGCCAGGGAAGGTGCTGGGAAGTTACAATGTCTCTCCTCACCTCAGAAGGTCCAATGACAAACCAAAGTACAAGTCCACCACAGTTCACACTGCGGAGCCAATGAGTTTATTGGGCTTCCTTACAGGGCATGCATGGAGTTTACTGAAGGAGCATGGGTGACTCCAAAGTAGCCACACTCAAAAGTCCTCACTAGTATGGATGACGGCTTCCCCATTACCACGTCATAGGTCATAGATGGAGCCCCCTTCAGTTAACTTTCTCCAGCCTATGTACCCTAGCATCTCTGAAGACTCTGAGGCCACATGCAATTAGGACAGAATTGTGTTAACAGATGATTAAGAGGAGAGAAGAGAGAAGGATTTTCAGCTGAGGAGCCAATGACTTCCCCATCTTCTCCCTCTAATGAGGGCATGTTACCAATCAAGAGGATTGATCCACTGATGGACCCAATGATCAATAGCTGATCAGATGATGATTGCGTTTGTTTTGCTTGAAGGGCCCATTTTACAACAGCAGGACACTTGGACTGATAGTTCCTCATGAAAGGTATTTACTGATGAAGGTGCAATTCCCTTCATCAGTAGAAGAGTGTTGTCTTAGAATAGAATAGATACTGGGTGAATGAAACCAAAAGGTAACTTTCATAAAATCCTCCTCCATGGTTCAAGTCTTTTCTGTGAGATAGAAAGAAGGGTGTTTAGTGTGATAACCCTTGAATACCTAGTACTAATGAATTAGTATATCCTGAGAATAACCCATAATGGACTTTCTCTTCCCCACCATCTTCCCAACCAGTCACCATATCCAGATATTGTGGGAAACTTCATTTATTTCTTCTCCATCCATATGCCAGAATGTGATAACACAAGTAATGATGTTATTCTCAGATTCTGGCAGCCACCTGCTACTTGGTGACCCCACTCAGCCCACCTGATCACTGGTGCTCCTACAAGCAGGATTACCTTCAAATTCTTGTCCTAAATTCTTGCCTTGACTTCCCTCAATATTGGATTGTGACCAGGAATTGTAAGCCAAATAAAGCCTTTCTCCCCAAAGTGGCTTTGGATCAGGATCTTTGTCACAGTAGCAGAAATGAAAGAATATTTAAATGGTATTCATTAAGAAAATGTAGCAATGGAAATAATCATGTTTACTCAAAATTGCTATGAATATTTTCATATATTTAATTTGTATATATAGATTAGAGAGAGGGGAACATCATGCTGAAAACTTAGTGCTGCCCTAAAGATGTCTCTCTGCTACAAAGGTGTCTCTCTGCTAACAGGTGTCTCTCTGCTACTAAGAAATGAACTACCCTTAGGAATGGTTCTTCTGACCTTCTACTGACTTTGTGAAGGTAGGCAAATTACTTGTCCCACTTGTACCTTAATTTTTCCATCTGAAAAATGAGGATAATCACAGTATTTTCTATTGCATAAGTTCATCGTGAGGATCAAATGAGTTAATAAATCAAAACAGCCACAGCATTACAGTGTGGTTGTGCAGTAACTATTCCATGCATCATTTTTTCATTTTTATCTTACTACTCCCAGCACTTGGCTTCCGTGGAGTCAGAGTTCTAATCTATCCAGACTAAAGTGCACTGGCTCAGTTTGTCAGAGCTGCAAACCCATTTCATCAAGCTGAGGAAGACCACACTGAGATCCCTCGTCACCCCAATTCCTTCCCCTTCTTCCCGGATCCTTGCATTCCTGATCCTCTAGACAAGAGTTAGCAGACAGCACCCCTCTTTGTTTTATAGCCTTGTTTTCCTTGGTTGGAGTCACACCATTAAACCAAACGTACATCCTGGCCTTTCAAAATTCAGCTCTGCTTGAACTTTAATATCTCTGCAGATAGATGAGGGCGCGCTAGAAGTCAAGAAGATGCCTCACAATGAGATCCCCTTTCCACTAGCTCAGGAAGACAAATGACACCAGTCAGTTGCCACCAGTCAACAGGGCCATTAGCATTTCTTTTATTTAAGAATTATGTCAGGCACTTCCTTAAAGGCTGCTAGCTTGGGCTTTTCCTATGTGACATCCTTTCAAGTTTTGCTCAGCTGTCTGGAACAAGAGCACAGAGCTAGGGGTGAAAAGGTGCCATTGGACTGCAAAGGGTACAGAGGGAGGGTTAGATTCAACAGTTCCTTTGACATTAAGAGCTCTTCTGAAGCTGCGCCACAGACTTTACCCCTGCTGAACTGTTCTTAGAACTGAGATTATTAGGTCTCCTGTCTCATGTTAAAAGTCGACTTACTTATGACTCGAATTTAAATTTCGAAGGCATTTTAGCACCTACCCCCTACAGACCAGTAGTTTAATTTACTCCTTTATTCTTCCATATATCTGTATGTATATTCAAACATCATTGTACCTGCCCCACCCTTATGGCTTGGCTTGCTGCTTCTCTGGGGTACTGAGATACTGACCTCAAAGAGCTCATGAATCAAACATCCATTCATTCACTTGGTTCATAACCGTCTCCCAGAGGCATGGACAGCGAGCTTAAGGGCTTGTATTAGTTACTCTTCTCATTGCTGTGACCAGATAATTGTCAGGAAGCAGCTTAAGGAAAAGAGGATTTGGATGGAGGGCTCATGGCTTAAGGGTGTAGTCCATCACTGAGAGGAGGCATGCTGAGAGGCCTGGCTTCTGACAACACCAGCAAAGGGAGTCTGCTTACTCACGTGTCCATCCCGGAAGCAGAGGGTAGGCAATGCCAGTGTCAGTTCACGTCCCTTGTCCTCTCTGTGTTCAGTCTGGGGCTACAGCCTAAAAGGATGTGCCAGCCGCCTTCATGGTGGGTCTTCCTTCCTCAGTTAACCTCTTCCCAGAAGCCTTTGCTGTATCGGATCCCAACCACATGTCTTAGATTACCACTTCCTTCTCTGGGGGACACTGAGATGTTGATCCCAAAGAAATTATGAATCAAGCAGTCACATACACAGTCAATTACACACAAAATCAGTGCAAAGTCACAGAAAGATTGACGGGGAGCATGGCTAAGGGAAACAAGCGCAGACCAAGAAGGCCGTCAGAGTTTTTTATGGGAAGTGATACTGGAACCAGTGGAGAGAGATGGGTGAAAGCAACTAAGGAAAGAGGAAAAAATCATGAATAAGGAAGTCATGGGAAAAATGTTTAACCTGCAAAAAGTAAGGAATATTTGAAATGTGGTTTTTGAGCTTCAGGTGGAACTCAAGACATAAGAGGTAGGTGAGGGATGGCAGAGTGACCCTTGAGAACTCAGGTCTGCTAGGTCCCTGGGGCCTAGCAGACTTCTTGAATGTGCTGTACAAGGAGGGCAGGAGAGGGGACTGTGTACACAGTACCAGTGAGCCTCTAGATGGGGAGATCCTGTCAATAGTCCATCATTCCTGCTTCTTGGTTGCTGTTAAACAGGTTACAGATCCTCTCTGTCACTCTGATATTTGAACCCATACCTGTTCATTTGTTAGCAATTTTTAATCACCTATTATGTTACAGATACTGTTTTATCCTAGAAATGCAGGGGTGGGCAAAATACCATGAGTCTTCGCAATGAACATAGTCAATCATGGGAAAAGGTTAGCATGTAACTAGCTCTAATAGTATGTGACTCTACAAAGGTAAATGTCTACAAAGCTATGCAGTCCTAAACACAGTGAGTTCATTACATATTGTGTTGGTCAGGGGGAAATTCTTAGGTAAAAGAGAAGTCATCCCAGAAAAAAGAGAAAGCAAAACACTTGTAGCAAGATAAAAGGACCAGGGTGAGCTAAAGAAATGGCACCTCCAGGAAGCTGCAAGTACTTCCTGACCCTCCTGAGGCTCCCACACCATGACTTCTAATACTTTTCTGTTATCCCTAATCATTCCAAGCTCTCACTCTCTAATCTGTTTTGCAACCCTGGCCTTTCCAAGTCACAGAAAATTCCTCACAAGCTAATACTGCCTTGTTCACATTTTATCTTCTGAAAGTGGCAAATCCACTAGCTTCCTGAGGAAGATTCACTGACGGATTAAAGCTGATGGTATCATCCTGTCAATGAGTATAAGCCACAGGGACAAAGTGGACACTAACAAACCTTGTACCCTGGTCTCTCATTCATCTGATTGTAGACTGTAACTCTCATAGAACTGTGCATGTGGCTGCTGAGACGAGCACCAGAAACAATCTCACCTGTTGATTGAATCGATATATCAATAAGAGGTGGAAATTATTTCTCAAAATGAAAGAAACTGGAGTATCAGAATGTGTTTCTTTAACTTGAAAGATGGCAAAGTTCTCTGTAAAAAGTCATAAAATAACACAAATCTCATTTGTAACTACCCAGTGCTGTTGATAGTCTCAGGCCAGGCATGGTGGTATGCACCATTAATCCCAGCACTTGGGAGAGAGAGGCAGAAAGATCTCTGTGAGATCAAGCCCAGATTGGTCTACACATATGGTGAGCTATGGGCCAACTAAAGTTACAGGGAGTCCCTGTCTCAAAAAGACCAAAAAAAAAAAAAAAAGTCCAAGGTTTGAGGGGAGATTTAAAGAAGGTAATAAGGGATATTGATCTTTGGGGTAAGATATTAGAAGTTATTAACACTATGGATAGACAACAAAAGTATGGTCATTTTCTTATGGCTGATTATTGTGCTTTACTATGATTTAGGACAACTAGTAATAACTCTGTAATGTCTTCTTAGTAAATACTTAACAAGTCCAGTGAAGGTAAAACTAAAATGGGAAACACAAAGGAGCCAGAAGTGAATACCACAGTTACCTGGTGAGAAGTCTGCTGACCAGTGCATCCTTGCAAGGAGTATCACAGCTAAGGATGTCTTAACCCTTGCCCACAATATCTGCTTCTGTAACACACTGACTATTTGATCAGGAAAAGGATTTCCTGTAATGGTTTACATATACATAGCCATTTGTGTTGAAAGTCATGTAGGCAACCTATTAAGGTATGTGTGAAAATCTCTATAAAATCTGTGAATTTCTGTAATTGGGGCCCAGAAGTTCAGAGTCTTAACTTGTCTGGGTTCTTTTAGTGTAAAAAAAAAGTGAGTTCTCTAATTCTCGGGGTAAGTGCCTGATTTCTCAACTGCCTGATTTGCTATAACAAATTGATAAGCAGTTTATATCAACCTGAGCCAGGGTGCCCTTGATTTCTGGGTGGCAGGAGAACGGGAAGGAATTGCAGGGGACGGAGGTAAGCTTCTGAGGATGTGGGGGAGAGGGACACATTTAGTTCTGATGTGCTCATTAAATGAATGGGGTTTGTGGTAACGTCAGGAACCTTCAGGTGCCCAGGAGTCTAGAAATTTGGGATCTGTGAATTTTCTTGAGGAAGTAAGAGTGGTGCCTGTTCTTCCCCTGTTCTCTGCCATTGATGGGAGGGCTAGTGAGAGAAAGAAACTTCTGCAGATAGATGCAGCCTAAGTCCTCTGAAGCCGAATACCTAATAGGCAGAGTATGAATGAAAGAACAAGGCTTGTTTCCAATAAGCTTTATGAACACTGGAAATTCAATTTCAGTTCATTTACAAATACCACCTAATCATATCTTCCTTTGTTTTAATTTCCACCGATTGGAAAGTAATATTCATTGTTCATTCCTGGTTTGTACCACAGTGCATATGGGGTTGAACTTGGCTTTTAGACTACATAGATGGCTGAGACTTGCTGAGTTCCTTCAAAGCAATTCTTATCTTCCAGAACTCTGCTTTGCAATTTTTTACTGGAGAGAGGGTCAGAGCATGGGTTCTGGCAGCCAGATTGACCCATCTGTCCACAATAGTTCAATTAAAGACATAATTAATAATGGAAAAACTGAAATACAGTATTATTCAATGAGGCCACATTGGGAAGAACAAATAAAAACAAAAAAACAAAGGTCCGGTGACACACCCCCCACACCCCACCAATCCAACTTCAGGGTCTTGACATGAGGTTTAAGTTTAAATAGAAGATAGGAGGTCTACATAGCTAAGCACTCCCAGTCAAGGTTTCATCCAGCCTGACCTCACTGCTTGGGATACATTCTCCCCTGGAAGGTGCTCTGAGACTCTCAGAGCTATTTTAAGCCCCTTGTCCTAGAAACATCCCTTCCTCAAGCAGTCTTTAGTCTATTCCTTCACCTAGTGTGACATTCCTGAGAAAATTCCGATTTCTGAGAAGTTATTATTTCAATAATTTCCTACTTGAAGATTGAAACACACAAGTCTCTTTAGAATCTCCTCTTTCCTGGCAGGTTAGTTACAGCATGGTGATCAGCTAATGCTACGGACTCCATCTTCATTAGCAGGTACTGATATGAATGGAAGAGTTAACCTGTTTCAGCTTCATCTAAGCCATGGAAGGCTCTTCTTCCACTGACTCCCTGAGGCAGCAAATAACCTACAGACATGACATAAGACACCAGAAAGGTTTTCTGTTATGTTGTGCTGTGTGGCATCCATCAGGAAAGGTTGGGCTTCCATAACTCCAGTCTCCTTCCTGGGAGCCAATGGGCTATAATCACACAAACATGAGAGCAAGAAGAGGGAATAAACAGAGGGTCAAAGTACAGGTCACTCTCATTAGACCAAGAAGCTGGCAAATAGGTGGCAGCCCCAGGAAGCCATCAAGACACTTCAATCTTCATGATATTTGAAAACTACTCTGAAGTTTCCTCCAAATGTGTCTCTGGGAAGGACTGGCATTGAGTGGCAATGCTCAGAGCATTGGGTCCTGAACAGTGTTACTTCTTAATATTCTTTTTTTTATTAAATCTTTTTTAATATATATTTTGTACAAGATTATCAAATCTAGACCTGTGTCCCCCACCCTATCCCCCCACCCCACCAGAGCTCATGCATTCTGCCAAACATGCTTTTCATCTCTTTCTCAGTCTTTCTCGATATTCTCCATGTGGAAGTTGACTGTTTTGAGCAGAAATTCAATGTTACAGTCAGGTCCTTGATGCAGCCCTTTCTGTTGTTGTTGTTGTTGTTGTCGTTGTTGTTGTTTCCAATATGCATCACTCTCAACTGCTTGGACAAAAGCTCAAGGGGCCCTGCAAAGGAAATACTTACAACTAGGTAATTGGCACTAGCATCCACAGATGAGGGATATCATTCGTCGTTTGTTTTTCTGGGACTGTGTTCCTTCACTCAGCATGATGTCTTCTAGCTCCAGCCATTTTCCTGCAAAGCTCATGATGTCATCTTTCTTTACTGCTGCATAGAACTCCATTGTGTAGATGTACCACATTTTCTCTATCCACTCATCAGTTGAGGGGCATTTGGGTTGGTTCCAGCTCCTTGCTATTGTGAAGAGAGCTGCAATAAACATGGCCGTGCATGTATCTCTGTGGTGGCGTAAGTCTTGAGGGTACATGCCCAGGAGTGGTATGGCTGGGTCGGGTGGCAAGTTCATTCCAAGTCTTCCAAGGGTTCTCCACACTGCTTTCCATAGTGGCTGTACGAGTTTACATTCCCACCAGCAGTGGATGAGTGTTCCCCTTTCCCCACAACCTCTCCAGCACTTGGTATCATTTGTTTTCTTGATCCTAGCCAGTCTTATTGGAGTAAGATGATATCTTAAAGTGGTTTTCATTTGCATTTCCTTAATGATTAGTGATGTTGAGCAGTTCTTGAGGTGTTTCTCAGACATCTCTAATTCCTCGCTTGTGAAGTCTCTGTTCAGTTCTTTGCTCCATCTATTGAGCGGGTCATTTGTTTTCTTTTTTCTTTGTTTTTTGAGTAGTTTATATATTCTGGAAATCAATGCTTTGTCAGATGTATCTGCAGTGAAGGTTTCCTCCCACTCTGTGGGATTTCTCTTCACTTCCTTGATTGTTTCTTTTGATGTACAGAAGCTTTTGAGTTTGATGAGGTCCCATTTGTCAATTGTCGACCTTAATTCTTGTGCAGCTGCTGTCTGATTTAGGAAGTCTTTTCCTACGCCTATGTCTTGTAGTCTGCTGCCAACTTTTTCTTCTATCACCTTCAGAGTTTGGGGTTTCACGTTGAGGTCTTTAATCCATCTGGAGTTGACTTTTGTACAGGGTGAGAGGTAGGGGTTTAATTTCATTCTTCTACAAGTGGTGATCCAGTTTTGCCAACACCACTTGCTGAAGATGCTGTCTTTTCTCCATTGTGGTTTCTTGGCCCCCTTGTCAAATATGAGATGGCTGAAATTGTATGTGCTCAGATTTGGATCTTCGGTTTTGTTCCATTGGTCAACAGGTCTGTTTTTGTGCCAGTACCAGGCTGTTTTTATGACTATAGCCCTGTAGTATAGTTTAAAATCTGGTATAGAGATCCCTCCTGTGTAGCTCTTTTCACTCAGGGTTGATTTGGCTATTCGGGGTCTTTTGTTTTTCCAAATGAATTTAAGAACTTTTGTTTCCAAGCCTGTGAAGAAACTCTTGGGGATTTTGATTGGGATTGCATTAAATCTATACAAGAGTTTTGGTAAAATGGACATTTTTACAATGTTAATTTTCCCAATCCATGAGCATGGGAGGTTTTTCCATCTTCTGAGGTCTTCTTCAATTTCTTTCTTTAAGGGTTTAAAATTTTTGTTGTAGAGGTCTTTGGTGTCTTTGGTTAGGTTTGTTCCTAGGTATCTTATTGTTTTTGAGGCTATTGTGAGTGGGAAGGTCTCTTTGAATTCTTTCTCCAGTTGCTTGTTCTTGGTGTAAAGAAAGGCCATTGATTTTTTTAGGTTAATTTTGTATCCTGCCACTTTGCTGAAGCTGTTAATCGTTTCTAGGAGTTTTCTGGTGGAGTTTTTAGCATCCCTTAAGTAAACAATCATATCATCAGCAAATAGGGATAGCTTGACTTCCTCTTTTCCAATTAGTACTCCTTTAATTTCCTTTTCTTGCCTTATTGCTCTAGCAAGTGTTTCAAGCACTATATTGAAGAGGAGTGGTGACAGGGGGCAGCCTTGCTGAGGTCCTACCTTTAAAGGGAATGTTTCTGTCATTTCCCCATTTAGGATGATATTGGCTGTGGGTTTCTTGTATATGGCTTTGATTACATTGAGGAATGATCCCTCCAATCCAATTCCCTCTAGGACTTTAAGCATGAAGGGGTGCTGGATTTTGTCAAAGGCTTTTTCAGCATCAATTGAGATGATGGTGCACTTTTTGTCTTTCATTCCATTTATGTGTTTGATGATGATTATTGATTTTCGTATGTTGAACAATCCCTGCATCTCTGGTATGAATCCAACTTGGTCATGATGGATCATCTTCTTGATGTGGGTCTGTATGCAATTTGCCAGTATCCTGTTTAGAATTTTGGCATCTGTGTTCATTGGGGAGCTGGGTCTATAATTCTCCTTTTTGGTTGTATCTTTGCCTGGTTTTGGTAATAGATTGATGCTGGCTCCATAGAAGGAATTTGGGAGGATTCCCTCTGTATCCTTCTAAACAGTTTCAGTAATAATGGTTGTAAGTCTTTTTGAAATGTTTTATTTAAAAAAATGTGTTATCGAATTCTGCCATGAAACCATCTGGGCCTGGGCATTTTTTAGTTGGGAGGTTTCTTATTACATCTTCAATTTCTTCATGTATTATGGGACTGTTTAAGCTGTTGATCTCTTCTTGTTTGAGCTTTGGTGATCCCCAGGATTTCAGATATTCATCCATTTCTTCTAGGTTTTTCAAACTTGGTAGAGTATAGGTTTTTGAGGTATTCCCATATGATTTTCTGGATCTTTTCCTTGTCTGTTGTGATATTTCACTTTTCATCATGGATTGTATTGATTTGGAGTTCCTTTTTTTCTTTTGGTTAACTGGGCTAGAGGTCTGTCTATCTTATTTATTCTTTCAAAGAACCAATTTTTGGATTCATTGATTTTTTTGTATTATTTTCTTTGTTTCTATTTCATTGATTTCTGCTTGATTTTTGTTATTTCTTCCTGTCTGTTGCATTTAGGATTCATCTGTTGTAGCCTCTCACGTGCTTTTAGCTGCAGTGTTAGATCATTCACTTGTGCTCTTTCTGTTTTTCTAATGTAGGCTCCCAGGGCTATAAACTTCCCTCTTAGGACTGCTTTTAAGGTATCCATTATGTATTGTTGTGTTGTATTGTCATTATCATTCAGTTCCAGGAATGCTTTTATTTCTTTCTTTATCTCTTCCTTCACCCATTCATTATTCAAGAGTGTGTTGTTCAGTCACCATGTGTTCTTGTAGGCAGTAGGGCTTATCCTGGTGTTGATGTTGAGCTTTATTGCACTGTGGTCTGATAGAATGCATGAAATTATTTCAATCTTTTTGTATTTGTGGAGGTTTCTTCTCTGTCCCAGTATGTGGTCATTTTGGAGAATGTTCCGTGGGGTGCTGAGTAGAAAGTGTACTATCTGGTATTAGGGTGGAATATTTGGTAGAGGTCTCTGAGGTCCATTTGGTGTATCATATCATTCAGTTCAGATGTTTCTCTGTTTATTCTTTGTCCTATTGACCTGTCCAAAAGACTCAGTGGGGTACTGAAGTCCCCTACTATGAGTGTACTGAGGTTAATGTGTGACTTGTGGTCCTGGAGAATTGTCTTTATAAAGTTTGGTGCACCAGTGTTTGGGGCATATATATTCATAATTATGAAATCTTCTGGGTGAATTGTTCCTTTCATAAAAATGTAATGGCTTTCTTTGTCTCTTCTGATTTCTTTTACTTTGAAGTCTATTTTGTCTGATATTAAAATAGCAACACCTGCTTTCTTTTTGGTACCATTTGCTTGGAATATTTTTTTCCATCCTTTCACTTTAAGGTGGTGCCTGTCCTTGAAGGTAAGATGTGTTTCTTGTAGACAGCATATCGATGGATTCTGTTTCCTAATCCAATCTCCCAGTCTATGTCTTTTGATTGGGGAATTTAGTCCATTAATATTTAAGGTTATGACTGATAGGTTTGTGTTGCTTCCTTTTGCCTTATTATCCATCTGCGGTTTTGATTTAGGTTTCTACTTCTGCAGTTATGCTTTTATTGATTGCTCTTTCTAGGTGGCTGGGGTTGAGTTTGGTCCTTTCTTCTGTCCTTTGAATGCTTCAAGTAGTCTCTGAAGGGGTGGTTTCAGAACCGACATGTATTCTTCCAAGACTTGTTTATGTCATGAAGTTTTTTTTTTTTTTTTTTTTTTTTTTTTTTTTTTTTGCTGGGTATAGTAAGGTGTGTTGGCATCTATTGTCCTGTAACACTGGAAATGCTTGCTCCAGGTTCTTCTTGCTTCATAGTGTGCATTGAGAAGTGCTGTTGTAATTCTGATAATTTCCCTTTGTAAGTTCCTTGTTGTTTTTCTCTTGTGTTTTTAAGGAAAAAAAAAAAAAATTTTGTCTTTGTTTTGGATGGCTAAATCTATATCTACCATTTTTAACTATGATGTGGTGTGGAGAAGTTCTTTTCTGATCTTGTTCTGTTTTGAGTACCTATGTGCTGCCTTGTATGGTAGTGGTTTTGTCTTTTTTTAGGAGTTTGGGGAAGTGTGTCATCTATTATTCTGTTGAAGATCTGACAATACCATTCTCTTGGGATTTTCGTCGCTATTCCTATGATGTGAACATTTGATCTTTTCATAGTGTCCCCCAGTTTTCCGGGTTGTTTTGTGTATTTTTTTAAATTTTGCATAATCTTTTCTTGAGGTTGTTAGTTGTTTCGGTGTTATCTTCCAGGTCGGAAAT
Organism: Rhizomys pruinosus; assembly: GCA_009823505.1. Lineage (NCBI taxonomy): Eukaryota > Metazoa > Chordata > Mammalia > Rodentia > Spalacidae > Rhizomys > Rhizomys pruinosus. The sequence goes on from VZQC01000937.1 coordinate 98,131, forward strand.
TCTTTGTTCTGATTCCTCCTCCATTCTGCCTTCTGAGGCTTTTTCCATTCCTTTCCTCGTGATTGGCATGGGGGTGTTTGATTTCCTTTTTCAGTTCCTCGTCTGATTTCTTTAGTAATTTCTACTTCCTTTTGGAGCTTTCTCAGTCCTCTTCCTGTAGCTCTTGCTTCACTGGTTGGTTTGCCTTATCTTTTCAAGCATGGGATCTTTTCAGTTTCTTCTACTATTCCTTCCAGAGTTGGTCATTCTCCCTCTCTAGGTCCTTCTTGAGTTCTTTTTTTTTTATCTTTAAAAAGATTTTTTTTTTTTTTTACATAAAATTATTTATTTATTTATTTATTTATTTTTTAAAACAAATTAGACCTGTGTTCCCACTCATTCCCCCAACCCTGCCCAGAGCTCATGCATGCTGCCAGACATGCTTTCCATCTCTTAGTCATCTCAATATTTCCATGGGGAAGTTGACTGTTTTTGAGCAGAAGTTCACTGTGTCAGTCAGTTCTTTGATGCAGTCGTTTTCTGGTGGTTGTTGTTGTTTCCAAAATGCGTGATGCCCAACTGCTTTGGACAAAGCTCAAGGGGCCTTGAACAAGAAATACTTACAATTGGGTAATTGGCTACAGCCACAGATGAGGGATACCATCGTCGTTTGTTTTTCTGTACGTGTTTCCTTCACTCAGCATGATGCTTCACTCAGGCCATTTTTCCCCCTGAAAAGGCTCGTGATGTCGTCTTTCTTACTTTACTGCTGAATAGAACGCCATTGGGTAGTGTACCAACATTTTCTCTATCCACTCCGTCATTGAGGGGCAATTTAGGTTGGTTTCCAGCTCCTGCTATTGTTGAAGAGAGCTGCAGGGAAACATGGCGTGCATGTATCTCTGTGTGGCGTAAGTCTTGAGGGTACAGGCCTAGGGAGGGTATGGCTGGGTCTGGTGGCAGGTTCATTGTCAATCTTCCAAGGGTTCTTCCACACTGCTTTCCATAGTGGCTTGTACAAGTTTACATTCCCACCTAGCAGTGGATGAGTGTTCCCCTTTCCCCACAAACCTCTCCAGCCACTGGTATCATTTTGGTTTTTTCTGACCTACAAGTCCTTATTGTGGGAGTAAGATGATATCTTAAAGTGGTTTTCATTTGCTCAGTTCCTTAATGATTAGTGATGTTACAGTTCTTGAGTGTTTCTCAGACATCCTCTAATTCCTCACTTGTGAAATCTCGTGTTTAGCTCTTTGCTCCATATATTAAGTGGGTCATTTGTTTTCTTTTTTCTTTGTTTTTTGAGTAGTTTATATATTCTGGAAATCAATGCTTTGTCAGATGTATCTGCAGTGAAGGTTTCCTCCCACTCTGTGGGATTTCTCTTCACTTCCTTGATTGTTTCTTTTGATGTACAGAAGCTTTTGAGTTTGATGAGGTCCCATTTGTCAGTTGTTGACCTTAATTCTTATGCAGCTGCTGTCTGATTTAGGAAGTCTTTTCCTATGCCTATGTCTTGTAGTCTGCTGCCAACTTTTTCTTCTATCATCTTCAGAGTTTGGGGTTTCATGTTGAGGTCTTTAATCCATGTGGAGTTGACTTTTGTACAGGGTGAGAGGTAGGGGTTTAATTTCATTCTTCTACAAGTGGTTCATTCCCTTTTCTTAATTCTTTGATTTGCTCTTTATAATCTTGTAGTTCTTTAAGTATGTTCCCAATTGTGTTTCTGATATCTGTGTCCTGAGCCATCCCCAGGGTGATCCCAATGTAGGAATCTTTCATAGAAATTGGTTCGAGATTATCCTGCACCTTTCCTGTGGTTTCTCTTCTTTGTGTTCCTGGCATATGGGCTTCTCCTTGCCTGTATTCCAATGTGAGTCCCAAATGCCTCTTCACTGTGTTGAAGGCTTGCTTTGCTTGCCTTCTTCAGATGCCTTCTTAATCCCAGTTGGTGTGGGGGGGGGGTGCTCTTTATCCCGAGCCCTGGTACCTGTGCTTCCGGTGGTCTTAGGAGATCTCAGATCTCAAGACTCGCACAAACCCACCTTTTATACCAGTTGGGAGGATAACTCCGCCCCCACAGCCACAAAAGCCAATTAAGCCAAAGACAACTGGATTAACTAGATTAAGTTAATCAACAATCAGCCTCGCTAAAGCACCCAGCTCCTACCTACCTTCCTGAGCTTCAGCTGGTCTTGGGAGATCTCAGATCTCAAGACTCACACAACCCTACCTTTTATACCAGCTGGGAGGATAACTCTGCCCCCACAGCCACAAAAGCCAATTAAGCCAAAGACAACTAAATTAAATCAAACAACAATCAGCCTTGCTGAATCGCCCAGCTCCTATCTACCTTCTTGTGCTTCAGCTGGTCTTGGGAGTTCTCCACTTCTTAATATTCTGTCTGCTCATTATAGTGTCATAGAGCTCCTGTGCCTGTTGCCAGCACAACCTGGTTCCTAGGTATAAGGTAGCCAGAGGCTCCTTGCCTCGAGTTCCTAACCTCTTGGATATTGTGGAACACAAATAAACTAAAACCCAGAGGTCCCTTTCCTCCCCATTTCTTAGAGCCTATTGAGTTAGAAAATCTACTCATGTATACATTTCCTCTGCTCTTGGAAATGTAAACAATTTTAAAGCTTCATTTCAGCTTTACAACTTCAGGCTTTGTTTCCCAAGGACCTGAGCCCTCTGCTCAGATGGATCTTCTAGGAAGGTAAGAGGACCTCCAGTTTACTCGGATTAAACATTTCTTTACCAGGAAGACCTAAGAAAGTTTTCTTTTCCTGGGGGCCGAGAGTGCTTTCTGTGATCCCTCCTCACTTTTCAAGACTCAGTTGAGGAAAGAGAGATAATGCTTAGGAGGCATGAAAAGCCCAAAGTAAATGTCATGTTTAATAAGCCAAGAAAATATGCATATACCATGAATGTGAGAGCACGAGTATTGCCAGTGGTTGTATAACAGAATCGCAGCGTCAGACAGAGAAACCTCCCTTTGAGTTGTTGATCAATGTCATCCAAGAGACTCCCAAAATAATACAGGCTGTTACCACCACCCATCGTTGCCTTCCAGAATGTGAAGGTAAGACTCTACTGTCAGCAAGTATGGACAACTCGTAATTCAAACACAAAGCAATGGAGCTGGAACCAACATAGAAGCCTCTTCTCTGAAGACAAGCTCTCATAATATCAGAAGATACTATCCAAGCTGCCAAGAGAGAAAATCAATCAGTGATCCTAGCCCAAGCTTACCAGCCGCAACAGTGACTGGCCCACCAAAACACCTCTATTGGTGCAGCAGTAGCACTTTTGTCTTGGGGGTAATCAACAGCTGTCTATTTGGACTTAAGGCTGGTCAATGGGAGGGAAATCACGTGTGGTACTATAAACATAGTGAAGTACACTTTTCTGAAGAGACCACTGAACTTAGAAAAGAACCTATTTCTGTCACTTCCCCAGACCGATTTAATTTCTTGTTATATTCTGAATATGTATCCTTATATTTACAGACAAGTGTGCTTCTCACTACTTGTCAAAGAATAATCTTTCTGCGACCGATGGGGAATATGAAAAAGCTGGTCAAATGCAGAGAAGTGACTGTGAGGTGTCCAGCCCTAGGCGATACATCTACAATGCAGCCTCCACACCTGGCACAGCAACATTGTGTCAAAGGAGTAGAAAGAGGCAAGAGCCAGAGGACCTGAATGTCAATGTCCAACCTAAACAGACACAAGGGACAAAGACCAGAATAGAATCAAAAGACCTCCAAGCCATAGGAGGAATAGAAATATACCCAGTCATTTAATGTTACTTTTGTGTATGCCTGAAAAATGTTTCTATTGTTTAATGGCTGAATTTACACTTTACGACATAGTATAGTCACCTTATAGTGGTGTTGTGAATGCTTACCAAAGCAGAGAACACTAAAGACCTCAGAGCTATCTTGAGAAACCAATGCCACAGTTATCCAACACAACATCTGCAGTTATCCTGCCTTCTAAGGTGTCAACAATAAATTTGTTTTAGGCAATGTTTGAACCCTTTCGTTCATATCTGTCTCTATAAACATACCCACAAAACGAATTTCCCCTTGGTAGCCTTAGGACACTTAAGCATCTATGTTGGAAGTCAAGTAGGCAAAATTTGAATCTACCAATGTGGTAGCAGTTAAGATATGATGTGGGGAGAGCCGTAAATACTGAGGACTTCTATAACTCAAGACTAGAATTTCAGAGGACTAGCTTATCTTGGGTCTGCTGGAGGGAATAAAAAAGTGAGTTCTCCAACTCTCTGAGTAAGTGCTTGGTTTCAGAGCTCCCTGAGTCCCACAACAGCAGGACATCAATCATCCAGTGGAGTGAGATCTTAAACTAGTTTCCATCTTACAGAAATCCTTCTTCCATATGCTGCTTCCTAGACCAGGAGTGATATTACATCTTTCAAAGTCTGCCGGGTTAGAATACCCTTTCCAAATTCTGCCTTAAAATTTAGTTGTTCCGGAACAGTGTCAAGAAGCAGAAGATTTAAGAAGTGATAAGAGGGCTAGAAAGATGGCCCAGCAGTTAAGAGCACTGGCTGTCCTTACAGAGGACCTGGGCTTGAATCCCAGCATCTGCATGGTGGCTAACAACTATCCTTAACTCCGGTTCCAAGGGATCTGACACCCTCTTCTGACCTCTGTGGTTATTATACAACATGAATGTACTTACAGACATGCAAGCAGTACATATACTTATACATTCATATACATAAAATAAAAATAATTCTAAAAAGAGAAGTGATAATACCAGAAGTCTTTGTTCTCTCATGAGTGCCTCAAAGTCACTATCACAGGAGCGGGCTAGTTATTTCAGATGTGGGCCCCTGACAAAAGGATGGATTTGGCCCTACTTTTTCTGCCCTCTGAAATGTTATGATCCAACAAGAAAACTGTCACTGGATATGTGCACCATGCTCTTATGCTTTTCAGGCTTCAAAAATGTAAGAAATAATCTGTTTTTTTTTTTTTTAAATAAAATAAAGTATCCAACCTCAGGCATTCTGTAGTCGCATCAGAAAGTGAATACAGATGGTGACACAAGAACTCTTCCCTTGTTTCACAGGAATTGTAGCAGACTCTGCTCTCTGTAAGACACAGAGCCTCCTGAAGACACTTTGTGTAGTCACAAGTGCCAAAGATAGCTGCTTCCTGAGTTCAGGGCCACTCAAAAAAAGCTTTCCTCAACCTTGCCTGATTATTTGATTGAATCCGAGGTCAGTGAAGAACTTGGACAACTTTCCAGCATATGGCCATCCACCTGCCAGTTCTCTTGGGGCTCCTCAAAGACATAAAAAAACTGGCAATCGAATGCTCCACTCAGAAATGATGGAGATCACTTTTTGAGAGAACTGATATCCTAGAAGCAGTTCTATAGATCGCCACAAGGGGGCAGAGTGTGCCACCTTTCCATGCCCCTAGAACTTAGGGACACATTAGGTACAGGACCCTATATCTAATAAGCTGCTTTTAAAATAATAACTCATCTGTATAAAGGCAGATTGAGCTAGAAACATGGCTTATTTGATAAAGTGCTTGCCCTACATGCACAGGGACCTGATGTTGATCCTCAGACCCCAAATAAAAAAGACCATTTACAGTAGCACGCATGTGTAAATCCAGCACTGGGAGAAACACTGGGTGGCTTGTTGGCCACCCAGACTTGCTGAGCCTATGAGTTCTTAGCCAACAGAAGACTATATAACTAAAACCAAGGTGGGTGACTTCTGAGAATGATACCTGGCTTCCACATATATAGGTATGTGTGTGCATGTATGCCTATATAACACACAGGAGGAGGAGAAGGAGGAGGAGGAGAAGGAGGAGGAGGAGGAGGAGGAGGAGGAGGAGGAGATATAGGCAAGCTGGCATAAATGTATGCACTTTGATACAAACTTGCTCTGTGATCAAAGATATTTTCCAGAAAATCTAGTAAAGAAAGCTGAGAAATTATGAGCACAAATTATGTTTTGTGAAAATAAAGACATTTATTTCATCATACTGGCCAATTTGCTGAGAAAGAAATTCAAGTCTCATGGATACAGAGGCCGTTGGCTTCTGGTGGCTCCTCCTTCTGCACCAAGTTTGGCTTTCCTCTAGGAGATATTTCCTTTATTACCCAGGTGTGTCCAGGGGGTCAGAGGACTTCTTCCTAGCCATCTGCCAAAGGTGATGCCTACACCATTCCCAGCAGATCTTGGGAGTGTTGCCATCCACAAAGCAGGAAGCTCACTCATCAGATGCCCCGGAAGGGGTTCCTCCAAGGGCACACTTGAACTCACTCAACTGGCTAGCAGTGCTGCTTGAGAATCCTCCCCCATTCAAGTAATCTCCTTTTGCAGATATTATATATGGCCAGGCTTTCATACAAGAGGTCACTGGTGATGAACACAATGACATCTGGGTCTTTCAAATACAGGCCTGGAGTCCACGGAGAAGGCAGGTTGGTCCTGTTACCTCCACTGAACAAGAACATCCTCATCCCCATCCAGGGTGAGTGGCTGGAAGGGGCATGCTGGGTGCTACTAGTAAGATTCTCTGAGATGACCGCTCTTTACTGTGGCCAGAGATGCTTCCTGGGAAGCTTCTACTGGACAGGCTAATATGTCTGCCAGACACTGCCTCCCTGCCAGGGCTGAGCTGAAAGCTGTAAGAGCCCCAAAGGATTTCAGGGATGACTGCTTAAGAAGAAACACACAGCTCTTCCTTCACCTGTGATGGTTTTGTATTTTGATAAAACCACCAGCAATCAGAGCCATCACAAATTGAAAGTATATTCAACGCTCCTATAAACCAACTGCTTTCTCTATGTATACATTTCCTGTTTTTGACAGTTACTATACCTGAGATTGCAGAGCACGCCTTCATGCACCAGCATGTCATCATTTGTATTGGTCTTCCTCACTATGTAGTAAGCCTGGGAGAAAGACACAGGTGAAGGTGAAACCAAGTTAGTTTGGAAGGTGGGTCAGGCCTGAGTGCAGTCAGGAAGGTGAAATACGAAAGTGAGAATGCTGGCGAGAAGCAAACAATATAAAAGCTCTTGCAATGGGCCTGTGTTGAAGGGCCCTTGAGGACCAGAGGATGCCTCCCAGAACTGATGGTCCGAGAGCATGAGGCTAGACCTCTGATTGTTTTATGCTCCACGTAGTGGAAGACTGTATGTGGAGGAGGTATGGTATGCACTTGAAGCTTACCCTTAAACTGAGTATGTTTAAGACCCTTAGGCAATGCCTGGAGGCAGAACACACCAAGACATACAGTAGGCAATTGAGGACGGATGAAAACTAAGCTGGCCTGCTCCACCTGGACCTGCCCCCACCCCACTTAGCAGCTGGGGCTGAAGCCATCAAGGCTGCAGGGGGTGAGCAAGCAACCGTCACCACAGCAGGGCATCAGTCCTGCTGCCCTCCTCAGTAGAAGAATGCTTGCTTGCTTTCCAGTAACTTCTCAGAGTGCAAGAAGCAGAATGAAAATATGTAGGCAGGTGAATGGAAAATTATTTCATCTGTGGAAGGAAAATGAAAAACAATCTGCATATTGGCTTTAAGAAGAATGGCCCCTGTTGTCATCTTCTTATTCAACATAGTCACAAATGATTCAGAAAATCTAATCCAAAGCAGATTTAGTTCATAGATTCTTCCTGCTTGGAAGAACTGCTGTTAGGAAAAAGAAGATCAGGCCATGATCCTAAGACTCCAGGGTCTGTCTCTTACTTGACATTGTTGTCTTATAATTAGCTTTCCTTTTTTTTTTTTTTTTTGGTATTTTTGAGGCAAGGTCTCTCTTTTGGTCCCAGCTGGCCTGGCGCTCACTCTGTAGACCAGGCTGGACTTGAGCTCACAGAGATCCGACTGCCTCCACCTCCCGAGCGCTGGGATTAAAGGCATGTGCCACCACACCCGCCTTAAAGATCGTTCTTAGCTGCCATGTGGGTGCTGGGAATCGAACCTGGGTCCTCTCTGCAAGAGCACTCAGTGCTCTTAACTGCCAAGCCATTTCTCCAGCCCCTAGCTTTCCTTTCTAAAGATGATTTTTACTTAAGTATGTGTATATCTGTGCCTGTGTGCTGTATGAGTGTGGGCGCCTCGGGAGGCCAGAAGAGGGCATCAGAATCCTGGAGCTAGAGTTACAGGTGGTCATCAGCCTCCCAACATGCATCTCTCCAGGTCCCTCAGTATGAGCTTTCTTATAGTTTGTACATGGTCATAGTGTCAGCCAGAGTTCTAGTTGTGTTTATGTGTGTAGAGGAGGAATTTTGTTTTGAATCCCACAAAAGAACTCAGAGTTGGATCTTGCTGCCTCTTGTGGTGATAGGCCCATGCCTGGAGTAAGAGCCAAAGCACTTTGACTCTCTTAGTCTGGGTCATTGCCCATTCCTGGAGCATCCTCCAGGTCTTGTTTGCTGGGAAGGTGAATGGATGTCATTTTCCAATAACAACAGATGTTCACTCTTCTCAGTAAACAGAAGTATTACTTTAATATGTTTGGCTCACGAGTGACTGATTTGACTCATTTGGGGTCTAAATTGTGCATAGCAAATTCTGCTTCTGTTTCTGCCCACAGCAGACATAATAATCAATCATGAGCAACTTTTCTTCAAGGACTGGGCATTCCTCAGGAACCACCCTAACAGCATCTCAAGGAGCTGCCTCCTCTCTGACAGCACATCTATATGAAGTTGGTTTTCTCCTCTTCTCACAAAGGGGCAAGGCTTAGAGTAGAACACTCCTGAGTTCTCACATATGTCTATTCATTTTTTTAAAAAACTGGCTGGGCATGGTGGCACACACCTTTGATCCCAGCACTTGGGAGGCAGAGGCAGGTGGATCAATGTGAGTTCAAGGCCAGCCTGGTCTACATAGTGAGTTCCAGGACAGCTGAGACTACAGGGATACCCTATCTCAAAAATACCAAAAAAAATAATTTTATGTGTATGAGAGCGTTGTCTGCATGTATCTAAGTGCACCTGTGTTGTGCAATGCTTGTGGAGGTCAGAAGAGGGTATCAGATTCCCCTGGAACTGGAGTTAGAGGCAGTTGTTATCCACCATGTGGGTGGGAATAGAACCTGGGTCCTCTGCAAGTGCAGCCAGTGCTCTTAACCACTGAGCCGTCTCTCAAGCCGGTCTGTTCATTTTATATCACTGAAATGATCTTGGGTAACTCTTCACAGAAGTCACACCACACAAGCCTCAGTTTCCCTACACATGAAACTTGGAAAATAAAATTTCAAGGGGAAAGATATAAAACACCCTTATTAAAGTGTTACAAAGGACATGTTCAGTGCATGTCGTTTCTACTTTCCTTCAGAAAGATGCTTCTCCAGCTTTAGGGAGACCTTTGGATTCACCACCTTGGAAATCTGTTGGTGATGATGCTGACCACACCACCTCTGAAACAGTCCATCAGGGAGGCACCCTAGGGCAAAGGTGACACCTGGAGGAGTTAGTTCTGTTCTGTTTCTCAAATGCTCTTGTTTAAACAGCAGTTTGGATTGCTGATTATTCAGTAAACTCATGAGGTAAAAGAAGAACATGGGTGTGATTCTGGCTGTGTGCTCTTTGTCCCCAGAGGAAGAGGGGCTCCCCCCATGACACCTGCTTAGATTTCTGGCCTGCCCTTGGAATAGTTAAATTGGATCAATAGTCCCTCGTGTATTTTTTCCTTTCAGCCTATTTGTACTTTTGCACCTTCAAAGATATGCAATCAATCAGACATGAGTGGTTGCTGTAGCCTCTATCGACCATTTGTTTTTCTTAAAACATTAGAAGTTTGGAAGAATCTGTGCAGAGCTTCTTAGTAATGTGCTGAAATTACTTCAGTTCTTAGAGTAATTTTCCTACTTTCAGCTAAAGCTGTGTGTGACTCGCATTTGTATTTTGTTTAAATTGTTTTTTTTTTATTTTATTTATTTATTTATTTTTATGTGTATGAATGTATTGTCTGCATGCAGGTCTGCGCACCCGTGTCGTGCGATGCCGCGGAGGTCAGAAGAGGGTCTCAATTCCCCTGGAACTGGAGTTCTCCTGGAACTGGAGTCACAGACGGTTCTCAGCCGCCATGTGGGTGCTGGGGATCGAACCCGGGTCCTCTGCAAGAGCGGTCGGCGCTCTTAACCGCTAGGCCATCCCTCCAGCCCCAACGCATTTGTATTTTGTAATGCCTTGTAAGAAATGTTAATAGGGAGCTGGAGTGATGACTTACTGGTTAAGAGAATGTGGTGTTCTTGCAGAGCACCAGGGTTCAATTCCAAGTCTATGTCAAGACTCTGTCAGAAGAGTCTTTGTCAGAAGCAAAGACTACCTGAAAATTCTAAACACTTGCCTTCTCAGGTGCCTTAGGGACCCATATACACAGGATGTATAGCTCTGTTAGTCCAAGATGGAGTTTCAGTGGTAACTGGGGAACTTGTATAAAAGGAACAATAGGGAAGTAAACACTCGTTGGTAGACTTGGTGGGTCTTAAAATGGTTCCATCCATTGCCTGAGGACAGCAGTAAAAGCAGCTCCAGCAGCAGAATCCAACCTTCTGTGTTATGGCTCTAGGAACTTGACAGACTCCCTTCATTTGTAAACATGTAACATTGGCTGCTTTTTACATTTCTTCCTAGCCAGTATCCCTTGCCCTCCTGATGCTTTGTGAGCTGCCCACCTTCAATATAATGGAGATGACCTTTTGGCTGAATTAGCCAACATATCATTCTCTTAGATGCCAGCTGACAGAAACAGCATTTTCTTCAACTGTAGGACTCTTCCATTGGAAGGATAGGTGTATTTTTGAGAAGTCATACAAAGTAAAGCATGGAAGTCCTAGCTCTTGATCTTATTCATTGCATACAGCATTTTCTATCTACACTTGCTTTGTGTGCCACATTGTGCTTTGTGCTCAGGGGATCAATGCCCCATCATCAAGGATGTGAAGCAACTGGAACATCAGTGTAAGAAGCCAGGGAAACCCAGGCTGGAAGCCATGCTGTGTCTTTGTGTTGTTCAGGGTTCTCCAGAGAAATGGAACCTGTATCAAACATATAAAAAAGATTTATGAGCCAGGCGTGGTGGTGCACGCCTTTAATCCTAGCACTTGGGAGGCAGAGGCTGGCGGATCTTTGTGAATTCAAGGCCAACCTGGTCTACAGAGTGAGTTCCAGGACAGCTGGGGCTACAGAGAGACCCTGTCTCGAAAAGACAAAAAAAAAAAAAAAACATTTATTACATGATACTGGATCATGCGAATGTATAGGCTCGAAGTCCCCCATTCTTCCCCCTAGGAGCTAAATAAATACACAAGAAGGCTGGTGGGAGACTTCCAAGACCTAAGAGCTAGAAAGCAGCTTGTATATAAATCCTGTTCTTTGTTCAAAACCCTGAGAACCAGAAGTGTTGAAGGCTGAAGACCAGTGCCCCAGTTCAGGATTCGCTCAGTGGGTTCACACCTAACTTACTTTTGTTTGTTAATTTGGCTTCTTCACTTTGACAGAATCTTGCTTTCTTTTTTTTTCTTTATTTTTAAGAGATTCTACAATATAATGACACAGTTGTGTTGCAGATAGCATGAAGTTAACTCAGTTTTGTCATACAATTAAGGTAATTGGTGCATTTTGCAAGTATCTAGTATCTGTCCAAATTTTGAACAATCCAAGGTTCCCTTAGTACAGTTGGAAAGCTTGTATGCACAAGCATGTTGTCAATTAGGAGTCCCAGACTATATTCTGTAGTCTATATTCACTGCAATATCACCTCTCTCTGTAGCCCTTAATTCTACCAACGCCTCCTCTTCCGCAGTTTGTTTCCCGGCTTTGGGAAAGGGGAACAAGTGGGTGAGAAGAAAACAGTCTAATTTCTTTGGAGTTGTCATTTTGGACTCTGTCTGTTCAGGTTGTTTCCCTTCATGGATTGACAGCTTTTCCAGGGTACCCTTTTTAAGTCATACTAACAAAGCCAAGCTATTTGATGTACAGGAATTTAAGCAGTACTAATTATTATGTCAAGCTAAGCTGTGATCATATACACAGATGCTTGGATGGTATGCTAATCTGCAGACTGGTTTCTCTATAGAGGCTGACAAGTTCTTATTGTGGCTTTTAACATCTCCTAACCACTAGAGGACATAAGCTTGTGCCATTCACTGTGAGTTATTCCTCCAAGGAGAGAGCTAATAGCCAATTAGATTTGGGATATACATAGTCACTTGACTGCCACTGTTGCACAGTATCTCCAGGCTGTTGAGGTATAGCTGATACTGACGGAGGAGTCTTGCTTGTCTCAGGGAGACCAATATTTTGCTGTAGTGCTTTAGTGACATTTGATAACACTCTCTGGCATTTCAGAGGCCAGTTGTACGCTAGCAAGTGACGTCTCATAACATTTTTTCACGCTCACACCAGGTCTTTGACAACAGGGACTTACTGCCTTTCTCCTTGTATATATCCCACTTATAGGCAAAAGGCCTTTATAATTTGGGGGGGGGGTTGAATCCCCTAGCCAACATCTCCTAGGCAGAATAATTCATTGCTGATGTCAGAGCTTTCCTGTAGTAATATATTTTGCTTAATTACACAGCTTATAAACACTTTACTATTGAATTTGGCTCTAGATAGAGAATTATCCTTTTACAGTTCCTATGCTTATCAGTGAATTAAAAAAGGGTAGTTATACGTGTTTTATAGGAATTTACCACTATAACAATTGGCTCTAATTTACAGTTAGGGAATGATTTCATTACCATCATGCTTTTTTCCTTCAAAGGGGAGAGGTAGGAAGGTTTCTCAGTAGCTGGAAGATAAACTTCATTAGGGCCCATTATAAACAGTTAACCCCAATAGTATTCAGAGAGATGCTCAGTGTCTGTGACTCAGGCAGTCTGAGGTTCCTCTTTCTTTAATGTTCAGATGGGTCAGCCTCTCTCCTGGCATTTACCAGTCCATCCTGCACAGCCATAAGTTGTATGTTTTCAGGCATTTAGATTGGTGATTTTACCTGTGGGGACATAAAATTCTCCTCCCATTGTTAGTTTCAAGATCTCAAAAACTGAAAATTTATCAATAGGATTGGAACACAGAGTTTTCCATTTGTATCCCAGAAAGGATACTACCCCACCTCCCACCTGCCTCTTTTTTTTTTTTTTTAGGTTTTTATGTTTTGACCTATAGATGCAGAATCTTGCTTTCTAAGGCAGGTCTTCATCCACCAACCATGATTCTATCTTAACCTCGCATGTGCTGGGATTATGGGCAAGCACCCAATTCTTTGGGCTCTGTGTTCTACTCCGGCCCCTCATCAACGGGATGCCCACCCACCTGCCCAGGGGTGGGCCATGTGTTTTACTTAGACCACTGATTCAAATGCCATTTCTTTCAGAAAGTTTCTCACACAAAGAAATAGTGGTTTACCAGCAATCTGGAAATTCTGAATTCAGTGAAGTTGACACAAAATGAACCACCGTCTCTGTGTTCTGAACCATGACCTTTTAGCTACAAAGTGGGGTCCTTTATGGACCTGCTTGCACCGTCCTATATGGATTGCCTCTGACTCTTCTAGAAAGTGGAAACCTCTTCCTAGACCTTGACAGCTACTGCTCCTTCCATTGAAACCCCCTTCTCTTCTCACTATGGCTAGTTCCTACCATATTACCACCCCCCTCTTGATAGTCAGCTCTTACCCTTCAGCTGGCAGCTTGGGAGCCCCTTCTTTCAGTGGAGACTATCCTCCTGCCCCATGTTGTGGTCACTTGCCCACAGACTTGAGGGTTTCTGAAAGTTCCTTGGAAAAATCTAGTATTTTGTCATCATACTGGAAAATTCAGTTATTTCAGTGGTTCACAGAAACCACAGTTGGCATTTCTGATCCTTTCTAGTGAGTGATATGGGAAAATCTGAGGGTGCCTTTGACTTTTGGAAAAGTCTTTTTCTCCCTTCCCCAGGAGGAGTAGGGGTGTGCGAATGTTCCAGAAAAATCATCGGGTCTGAAAACTTCCCTGAGCCAAGGGTTTTCAGGTTCTTGACTTGTGAATTTAAAGAATGGACCACAGAGGGTGAGTTGTAAGGAGAAGTTCATGATACATTCAGAGGTGGGAATTTATGAGAAAGGGGACAAAGCTCCTGTCTAGCAGGTCTGGATCCCTGGGGATGGGGCACCTTCCTGCTGCTACTCTGGGGGCTTTTGAAAAGACTTATTGTAGAGACTGCAGTGAGGCCTGTGGAGGGTATGAGCTGGTCATGCAGCTGACCAACCATGAGTCCAGGCACCTCCTCTCAGTCTTGTCACATCCTAGGTCTTAGTGCACAGCTTCTAGGTAGGGTAAGAGACAGCAAGCAGGTGGAAACCAGAAACTGTTCCCTGGCACTCCAGGGAACTCCTGCTTTGGAGTTCCTGCCCTACCTGACCATTTCTATCTGCTGTTCCCATCAGGACAAATCAAAGATTAAAAACATTTGAAATAAATGTGTGCTGAAGCTACATGGCTTTTTTATCACAATATTTCTTAATAATGTCTAACAACAATTAACAGCATTTTCACTGAATTGGATGTTACTAGTCCTGGTTTAGAATGGACTGGAGAATTTTGTGGATTCTGTGAAAGCACTGCATCTTTGTAGATGGTGGACTTTGGTATCTGCTGGGCTTCTAGGAGAAGTTACTCATCAGTAATAAGGAATGACTACTTGTAATAGTCTCTGGAATTACAATATGAAAAGCTTATTTTCTCTTGATGTTACTTCTTAATGTGCAAGGTGGATTCTAAGAGAAGAAATGGTAAGACATACTAGCATATAATTGATTCAATGACAAACTTGTTTTAGCTCTTTGTATTCACTTCAGGTCTCAAGGGGTTGTTCAATTTCACCTGATTTTTTCCTGAATAGGATAGAAGTCACCTCTATAGCCCACTTAATCATGCATCAAGGAGACAATCTTTACTTCAGAGTTAGAAAAGAAACGGATATTTTCTTCATTTTTGGAATAATTTTAATTTTGCGGTTGACTCATTTTTCATACTCTCTCATCCCCAAAGAATTCTAGAACGTTTGCATATATTTGAAAGAAGTTAATTGAATAACACAGGAAATAACTCCAACTATTGACAAATGGGATTATCTAAAATTAAAGAGCTTCTTCATAGTAAAGGAAATTATCAACAGAGTAAAACATTAGGCCTACATAACAGGAAGAGGAAAAAACTTTGCCAGTTATACTAGACAGGTGTTAATATCTGGGGATGGAAAAGTTAAACAGTAAAAGACAACATTCCAATAAATAAATGGGCTAGTGAATGAACAGAAGGTTCACAAATGATTAAGTGCAATTGCTCAATAAGTATTTTTACAAATATTCAACATCCTTACCCTAGTCAAAATGTCCAAATGCTGGTGGAGATGTGGGGAAAGAGGAACGCTTGTCCACTATCAGTAGAAATGTACACTGGTCCAGCTACTATGTAATTAGTATGGAAATGTCTCAAAAAATTAAAGCAATCTTGTGACTGGGGGATACCACCTTTCCCCAAAGGACTCTGAGTCCTCCTACAGAGATGTTCACACATTCATGTTTGCTGCTACCCTGTTCACAATAGTAGGCAAATGGAACCAGGAACCAGTGTTGATGCCCACATTAACAGAGGAATGGATAAAGAAAATGCATGCATATACGCAAAGTAATTTTATTCAGCCATAAAGAAAAATGAAATTATACAATTTTCAGGAAAATGGACCGCTCTGGAAATTATGTTAAGTGAAGCAGCTCAGATTCAGAAAGAGAAATGCAGCCTGTTCTTTCTTACATGCAGATCCTAGATTATAACTTTTTTGTATGTGGTTGTATGCATGTGGAGGTATAGGTGTGGTCATGAAGCTAGAAAGGGGGTTATAGGAGGGAAGGAGGACAGCAGCAGGAGGAGAAGGGAAGTGGGGGGTCAACAAAAACAAAATCTGTACAAAATGTGATTGTGAAACATTATTTTGCATGCTATTTTTCCATTAAAATGTAAATCGAAATGAAGTGAAATACAATTAAAACTTCAAGTTCCCAGTTAAACAAGCACCACTGCAATTCCTTAATAGCCATGTGTAGTTAGTGGTTACAGTATTAACAAATGTAGATAGACTACTTCCCTCATTGTGGAAAACTACTTTGAGTATCTGTAAATCCAAATCAAAACTCCATATGGGCACTCCAATTAAGCACTATCCTCTGGTAAGAGATATGCATTAGAACCTGTTCTGTGGGAGACCTATCCTGGGCCCTGTGGCCTCACCCAGCAGGACCACAACCTAGAATGCACACTAGGCTGCGGGACAAATGCAGTCAGTTTCAAGTCCACATCCCTTCTCCTTCTGAAATCTAAAAATCTCTGAAGACTGAAAGAACTTTGGTTTTTGTTGTTGTTCTGTTTGATGCCAAAACTCCTTTGGCAGCAACACCTAATCTAAATTAGCATGAAGCTCTTTATTCTGTTTATTTAAGCCATTGAGTATAAATTCCCATATGTCTTACTGCCCTCAAAATTAATGTGTTTGTGAAGTCCTGCCCCAGACCTCAATGGGCTATGCTAAATACGACACAGTGGATAAATGTGTTACTGGTGTAGACTCAAAACAATTTTTTACATCTGAAACATATCTGGACCTACGGGGCTTGGAAAATGGATTGCAAATCTGTGCTAATCAGGAACCAAAAAGGAATAAATTAGACCTACAAAAATAAACATGGATAAATAAAATGGTTGAAAGGAGAAATAAGTTAGAATAAAACAGCATGACACTATTCCTGTGAATTAAACAGCTCTGTCTCCAGAGTACCTGTACGGTTTGCAGACACAGGTATGCAACACATTGTGGGGGAGGGAGGGAGGGTAACTGAGTATTATAACATGGCCCCCACACTGGGAGATGAAAGAGACTCCAGGTAGAGGGTGGAAGAAACAGAAAGCTCCCTCAAAGACACAAGGAGTGGAAGTCCTGGTGATGTCAGTCATGACTGTAGGTTATGTTGGTGACATTGTCCAGTACTGTACACTCTTCTATTAAAATCACTACATAAATAAAGAGTAAAAAATGAGTCCTAAGATAAACATTTCCAGCAGAACAGAAAGACTTACAACCTAGCCATGTTCTACCAGCCAAAAGAGAAGTTTCACCTCTGTAATGGATCTGTAACCTCAGAATTGGCCTTTGGGTCTCCAGCCACCACCCCCCCGCCCCCAGCCCTCTCCCTGTGACAATGTAAATAAGCCATGGCTCGATGGAAGATCTCACTGGAAAACTCCTCCCACTCAGTTTTTTCTCTGGTAGACAGTAGTAGCCTTTTCTATGTCTGAGGGTATATGAAAACACAAGTCTTTCACCTTTTCTCTCCCCGTTTATGTCCCATGCAAGCAGACTGCATTTACCAGAGTTGGAGAGGATCCCTGTAGAAGAGATCAGTGATAGACAATTGCAGGGAGGCTTGAGATCCCCACATCTACCTAATAGAGTTGACAACATCCAGAAACATCCTTCACCAACTGTGGTAGTCATCTCTGTGCCAGCAACATTGGTGGGAACTCCTGGAGCACAAATTTTCAGGAAGTGGGATGAAGCCTAGAAGTCTTTACTTTCCCAAGGCCCCAGTGGCTTT
Organism: Rhizomys pruinosus; assembly: GCA_009823505.1. NCBI lineage: Eukaryota > Metazoa > Chordata > Mammalia > Rodentia > Spalacidae > Rhizomys > Rhizomys pruinosus. The sequence continues at coordinate 115,759 of VZQC01000937.1, forward strand.
GGGGTAGAGAACTACTGACTGTTGTATCTGAATCACAAGTAAAAGAGCAGAGCCCAACTTGCACAACTATAAGCAATTTTAAAGAAGGCAGCAGCCATGGAGAAAGTAAGCACCTCTGTGTCCTCAGGTGTTCTGCAGACCCCACACAGGGACCTCCCCCTGCATCTGTATGTGATGGGTGGATCTGTGCATTGATTAGAGTATATTAAAATGACTGTATCATGCATAACCTCCACCTGCAGACACAGTATCCACAGTCAAGCCATCAGGTACCATGTATTGATAATGTTCCATCCTTTCAGACAGATTCCTTTCTCACTTATCATTTTGTTGGAAGGACATCAGATAATAAGGGATGGACTTGGCTAGAAAAGGGACAATAGACTTTGCCTTTGGAGCCGGTGCCTGGTGGGTTTGGTTCGGTGCCATTGTGTCTTTGTGTTGGGGGCTCCTGAAGCACAGGAGCCTGGAAGTCGCTCCAGACAGGTAGATTTTAGGGTATATTGACACTTGGGTTGCTGGAAAAGGTTCTAAACTCTAAACCCTTGTAGGGGGTGGATGTCTGGGTGGAGCTGCCCTTTGCCTCTGCAGCCAGTGGTGGGTGGGTTTGGTTCAGCCGCCCTTTGCCTCTGCAGCCACTGGTGGGTGGGTTTGGTTCAGTGCCATCGTGTCTTTGTGCAGGGGGCTCCTGAAGCACAGGAGCCCAGAAGTCGCTCCAGACAGCTACACCCCACCCCCCACCCCCGCCAACTGGAATTGATGAGAGAGTATCCAAGTGGACTTTTTTGGAGAACCTTCAGAACAGGAAGGGAAGAGTGACTTAGACTTCCAATATCCAATATATAAACAAAATTGAAAGCTTGAAACATAGACAAGTCAATACTCCATAAACAAGGAGGAGGAAAGAAAAAAAACAAAAAGAGCATTGGAAGGAGGCAAGCAAAACCAGCCTCTAACATAGTGAAAAGACATTTGGGATTTGAATCACAAAAGGGAAACCCACATGCCAGGGACAAGACGAAGGGACAACATGGGAAAGGTGCAGGATAATTCCACACCAAACTCTACCAACCCTGTAGGAGATAGCTACTAGGATGCCACTGGAAGTGACCCAAGAAACAGATCTTAGAGGAATAATTGCAGACCTATGCAGAGAAATTAAAGAAAATAAAGAAGAATTCAGAGAACTAAAGAGAGAGAATGAAAAACTCAAAAAGGACCTAGAGGGATACAATGACAAGCTTTGGAAAGAACTAAAGGAAGAGTGACAAACTCCAGAAAGAACTAGAGAGAGAAAAATCAAACTATGTAAGGATGTAGAAATACTGAAAAAGGAAGCCAACCAACGAAGTAAGGAGCACCAAGAAGAGACTGAGAAGCTCAATAAGGAAATGGAAATACTAAAGAAATCACAGGATGAATGAAAAAGGAAATAGAGCACTCATCCAATCAAGAAGAAAGGAAAGGAAAAGGCCTCAGAAATAGAATGGAGGAAGCAGAACAAAGAATATCAGATCTGGAAGATTATACAGAGCAACTAAAAAGCTCAAATAAAGATTATGAAAATTTAAAAATACACAAAAGTGGATCAGGAAATATGAGACACTATGAAAAGATCAAACCTCAGCATCATAGGAATAGAGAAAGGAGAAGAATCTCAAGAGAATAGTATTGATCAGATCTTTAACAGAATAATAGATGAAAATTTCCCCAAACTAAAAATAGACAAACCCATACAAATAAAAGAAGCACATCGGACTCCAAATAGACAAAATCAGAAAAGAAACTCCCCACGTCATATCATAGTTAAAATGCTAGATGTGCAAAACAAAGACAAAATTCTGAAGGCTACAAAAGAAAAACAAGTCACATACACAGGGAAACCCATCAGAATTGGAACTGACTTCTCGACGCAAACCAGGAAAGCAAGAAGAACATGGAGCAAAGCATTCCCAGTGTCAAAGGACTATGGATGCCAACCCAGAATACTTTACCCAGCAAAAATGTCTATTATAGTTGAAGGAGAGAGAAAAACCTTCTGTGACATAAACAAGATAATAGAATACATGTCCAGAAAAACAACTTTTCATAAAATACTTGAAGCAATTCAAAGGGCAGAAGAGAGGAGTAAATATCCTCATGCACCTAGGAAAAGAAACTAGGGCTGGAGAGGTGGCCTAGCAGTTAAGAGTGCTAACCGCTATTGCAGAGGACCCAGGTTCGATCCCCAGCACCCAAATGGTGGCCGAGAACCATCTGAAACTCCAATTCCAGGAGAACTCCAGTTCCAGGGGAATCCGACACCCTCTTCTGACATCTGCGGCATTGCATAACACGGGTGCACAAACTTGCATGCAGACAGTACATTCATACACATACAGAAATAAATAAATTTTTTAAAAAAATTTTTAAAAAGAAATAAAAACATAACCATAGGAGTAGAATCAGAGACTAAAAGTTCAAATGGAAAATAAGGTGTAAGGAAGCAACATCCATCTTTCAATTATAACCGTAAATATTAATGGGCTAAACTCCCCAATCAAAAGGCATAGACTGGGAGAATGGATTAGGAAACAAAATCCATCTATATGCTGTCTACAAGAAACCCATCTCAATTTCAAGGATAGGCACCAACTTAAGGTGAAGGGATGGAAGAAAGTATTCCAAGCAAATGGTACCAAAAAGAAAGCAGGTGTTGCTATTCTAATATCAGACAAAATAGACTTCAAAGCAAAAGAAATCAAAAGAGACAAAGAGGGCCATTACGTCTTTATTAAAGGAACAATTGATGATGAAGATCTCACAATCATGAATATACATGCACCAAATGCCGGTGCACCAAACTTCAAAAAGACAATTCTTCAGGATATCAAGGCACAGATTAACCCCAGAACACTAATAGTAGGGGACTTCAATACCCATTAAGTCCTTTAGACAGATCAACAGGACAAAGGATAAACAGAGAGACATCTGAACTGAATGATACAACACATCAAATGGACCACACAGACATCTATTGAATATTTCACCAAAACACCAGCGAATACACTTTCTACTCAGCACCCCATGGAACATTCTCCAAAATAGACCATATACTGGGACACAAGGCAAAACTCAACAAATACAAAAAGAAATAATCTCATGCATTCTATCAGACCACAGTGCAAGAAAACTCAATATCAACACCAGGAAAAACCCTACAACCTATAAGAACCCATGGATACTAAACAACACTCTCCTCAATAGTGAATGGGTCAAGGAAGAAATAAAGAAAGAAATAAAAACATTCCTGGAACTGAATGACAATCATCATACAACACAGCTAAACCTATGGGACACTTTAAAAGCAGTCCTAAGAGGGAAGTTTATAGCTCTGAGTGCCTACATTAAAAAAAAAAAAACCAGAAAGAGCACAAGTGAATGATCTAACACTGCAGCTAAAAATACTTGACAGACAACAAATGAACCCTAAACACAGCAGACAAGAAGAAATAACAAAAATCAGAGCCGAGATCAATGAAATACAAACAAAGAAAACCATACAAAAAAATCAATGAATCCAAAAGTTGGTTCTTTGAGATAATAAACAAGATAGACAGACCTCTAGCCCAGTTAACCAAAGAAATAAGGGACAACTCCAAATCAATAGAATCTGTGATGAAAGGGGAAACATCACAACAGACAATGAAAAGATCCAGACAATCACACGGGAATACTTCAAAAACATATACTCTACTAAGTTTGAAAACCTAGAAGAAATGGATGAATATCTGAAATCCTGGGAATCACCAAAGCTCAACCAAGAAGAGATCGACAGTTTAAATAGACCAATAATACATGAAGAATTTGAAGATGTAATAAGTAGCCTCCCAACCAAAAAATGTCCAGGACCAGTTGGTTTCACGGCAGAATTCTATATAATATTTCAAAAAGACTTACAACAATTACTACTCAAGTTGTTTAGAAGGATACAAATGGAGGGAGTTCTCCTAGAGTCCTTCTATGAAGCCAGCACCATGCTATTACCAAAACCAGGTAAAGATACAACCAAAAAGGAGAACCATCTCCCTAATGAACACAAATGCCAAAATTCTAAACAGGATACTGGCAAATGGCATACAGAACCACATCAAGAAGATCATCCAACATGATCAAGTTGGATTCATACCAGAGATGCAGGGATGGTTCAACATACAAAAATCAATAAATATCATCAAGCATATAAATGGACTGAAAGACAAAAACCACACCATATCTCAATTGACGCAGAGAAAGCCTTTGACAAAATCCAGCACCCCTTCATGTTTAAAGTCCTAGAGGGAATTGGATTGGAGAGATCATTCCTCAATGTAATCAAAGCCATATACAGGAAACCCACAGCCAATATCATCCTAAATGGGGAAATGACAGAAGCATTCCCTTTAAAGGTAGGAACTCAGCAAGTCTGCCCCCATCACCACTCCTTGTCAATATAGTGCTTGAAACCCTTGCTAGGGCAATAAGGCAAGAAAAGGAAATTAAAGGAATTCTAATTGGAAAAGAGGAAGTCAAGCTATCCCTTTTTGCTGATGATATGATTGTCTACCTAAGGGATGCTAAGAACTCCACCAGAAAACTCCTAGAAATGATTAAGTACTTCACTAAAGTGGCAGGATACAAAATAAATCTAGAAAAATGAGTAGCCTTTCTTTACACCAACAACAAGCAACTGAAGAAGGAATACAAGGAGACCTTCCCACTCACAATAACCTCAAAAACAATAAAATACCTAGGAACAAACCTCACCAAAGACACCAAGGATCTCTACAATAAAAATTTTAAACCCCTGAAGAAGGAAATTGAGGAAGACATCAGAAGATGGACAAACCTCCCATGTTCGTAGTCATAAAAACTGCTTGGTACTGGCACAAAAACAGACCAGTTGACCAATGGAATAAAACTGAAGATCCAAACCTGAGCACATACAATTTCATCCATCTCATATTTGACAAGAAGGCCAAGAAGACACAATGGAGGAAAGACAGCATCTCCAGTATGTAGTGTTGGCAAAACTGGATCACCACCTGTAGAAGAATGAAATTAAACCCCTACCTCTCGCCCTGTTCAAAAGTCAATTCTAGATGGATCAAAGACCTCAACGTGAAACCCAAAACTCTGGAAGTGATAGAAGAAAAACTTGGCAGAAGACTACAAGACATAGGCATAGGAAAAGACTTCCTAAATCAGACAGCAGCTGTGCAAGAAATAAGATTGACAATTGACAAATGGGACCTCATTAAACTCAAAAGCTTCTGTACATCAAAAGAAACAATAAAGGAAGTGAAGAGAAAACCCACAGAGTGGGAGGAAACCTTCACAGCAGATACATCTGACAAAGCATTAATTTCCAGAGTATACAAGCTACTCAAAAAACAAAGAAGAAAGAAAACAAATGACCCACTCAAAAGATGGAGCAAATATCTGAACAGAGACTTCACAAGTGAGGAATTAGAGATGGCTGAGAAACACCTTAAGAAGTGTTCAACATCACTGATCATTAAGGAAATGCAAATTAAAACCACTTTAAGATACCATCTTACTCCAGTAAGACTGGCTAGGATCAAGAAAACAAATGATACCAAGTGCTGGAGAGGTTGTGGGGAAAGGGGAACACTCATCCATTGCTGGTGGCAATGTAAACTGGTACAGCCACTATGGAAAGCAGTGTGGAGAACCCTTGGAAGACTTAAAAGGAGCTTGCCATTTGACCCAGTCATACCACTCCTGGGTATCTACCCACAAGACTCATCTTACTGCAGAAATACATGCACAGCTATATTTATTGCAGCTCTCTTCACAATAGCAAAAAGCTGGAATCAACCCAAATGCCCCACAACTGACGAGTGGATAGAGAAAATGTGGTACATGTACACAATGGAGTTCTATGCAGCAGTAAAAAAGATAGCATCATGAACTTTGCAGGTAAATGGATGGAGCTAGAAGATATTATATTAAGTGAAGTAACACAGTCCCAGAAAAACAAACGACAAATGGTATCCCTCATCTGTGGATGCTAGCACCAATAATCCAGTTGTAAATATTTCTTGTGGAGAGGGATGCATATTAAAAAAACAACAACAGAAAGACTGCATCAGAAAACTGACTGAAATGGTGAATCGGGAGGGGTGGGAGGGGTGAGAGAGGGACATGGGTCTATATTCGATTAATGTATATTTAATTGACATGAGTTCAACAAGCATCCAATTTTTCTCAGACTCTGTCTACAGGTTACATGGTGTTTTAGGACTTAGTAAAAGTAAATATGTATATATTAAACAACATTGGTTTAGAGGTTTTGATAAAAATGGTAATACAACTGAGTTAAATTGGAAATATAAATTGTTGTTGTCCACATTTGTTTTACTTAAAATCTGTATAACAATAACTTTGGGATTGGCATTTACAAATGTTCTCTATAATTTTTCTGTTGGACAGTATCATCTTGTAGCATTCTCTTTTACCTGTAGGATGATTTAACTTAAGGAATTAAGTTTGCTTCCCAAGTTAAGGACATACAGTCACCCAAAACAGCTTGGGTGAATTTGATGAAATGTGCGCCTTGATTCCTGCCTATAGGTATGTGTACTACAACTGCATTTTTGAGACTCATGGGTCAAAAAATAAAAACCTAAAATAAAAAGGGGGGTAAAGTTATATATGAAACTTCTTTGTCAAAAACTTTGCAATTTAAATCTTAAAACTAACTATGGGAAAATATTTGTATGTTCCCACAGGTCAAAATGTCACCAACTTAATGGCTGAGAAAGAAAAGATACAGCTTTGCATTGTGTAGGATGTACCAGGAAGTGCCAGCAGAAAGGTTGGCCGGTCTGAACATTGAAAGGAAGAAAAGCCTCAGACTGCTACAGGCATCAAACTTCTCTGTGGATCCTATTTGTAACAACTTTTTATAATGAGTCCTAATGAAACTTACCTTCTAGGTGCCACAAAGTTTTAATATGAGAGACTTTCTTACCTCCCTTTCACAGAACAAGAAGGAATATGATGATGATGAGGTTGTTCTCTAACTGTAAATTGGAGCCAACTGTTATAGAGGTAATCTCTTATAAAACCAGTAAAACTGCCTTCTTTAATTGACTAATAGACATAGGAACTGTGAAAAGGATTATTCTCTATTCACAACCAAATATAATACTAAAGTCTCTTTAAGCTGTGCATTTAAGCAAACTATATTAATACAGGAGAGCTCTGATATCATCAATGGATTATTCTACCAAGGTGATGTTGGCCAGTGGATCCAAGCCCCCACCCCCCAAAAGGTAAAGGCTTCTTGCCTATAAACTGGGATTCCTGCAAGAAGAGAGACTAGAAGGCCCTGCTGTTGAAGACCTGATGTAAGCATGGGAAAGATGTAATGAGACCGCACTTCCAAGTGTACAGTTGGTCTCTGGAATACCAGAGAGTGTTACCAAAAGCCACTAAAACAATAAAGCGAATATAGGTCTCCTTGAGTCAAGCAAGATTCCTCTGTCAGCACCAGCTGACACCTCACTTGCCTGGAAATACTGTGCAGCAGTGGCAGCCATATGTCTGTATATCCCAAATCTAATTGGCTAGTAGCTCTCTTCTTGGTGGAATAACCTACAGCTGATGCCACAAGCTTACATCCTCTACTGGTTAGGATGTTATAAGCCACAGTAAGACCCTGTCATATTTTACAGAAAAAATGTAATTCATGGATTAACATACCATCCAAACATCTGTGTCTATACCAAAGTAACCTACCATAAAAATTAGTACTGTTTAAATACCTATATATGTAATTGTTTGTGCTTCATTAGTAGGGTTGAAAGGTTATTCCTGGACAACCTGTCAGCCCATGAAAGGAAACAGCCATAATTGACCAGAGTCCAAAATGACTGCTCCAGAGACAGTAGACTGTTTTGCCTCTCATCCACCTGTGCCCATTTTCTAAGCCTAGGGAACAATCTGCAGGAGAGGGGCCATGGTAGAATGTAAGGGCTGCGATTGGGGTGAATGGTGAAACTACGGCAAGAGAGACTAGACACTTATTTATCAACTTGATTGTACATACAAGCCCCCCCAGCTGGATGGTAGGACTCTTGGGCTGTGTGGGTTTGGGCACAACTGCTTGCAAATTGATTTTTTTTTTTTTTTGGTATTTTTGAGACAGGGTCTCCCTGTAGCCCCAGCTGTCCTGGAACTCACTCTGTAGACCAGGCTGGCCTTGAACTCACAAAGATCCGCCTGCCTCTGTTTCCCAAGTGCTAGGATTAAAGGCATGCACCACCACGCCTGGCACAGCAAATTGGTTTTACATGAAGGATGCTTGTACTCATAAATTATTACTTATTGTTAAAAAATGAAAAAAATAAATAGGTAATAGAAGAAAAAAAAAAAAGAAAAGGGATAATAAAGACTAACTAAGCAGATAGTAAAAGGTGTTGATAATAGTCCTAAAACCCAAGGTCTGAAGCTGATTTCATAGCAGTCTCTGGAAGGATGCATGGCTTGATGGCATTACCCCAGAGTTCCAATGCAGCTGATCCACTGTGTCCTCAACACAAGCCCCAGACACTTCTCAGATTTTTCTAACCTTTTAAATTTGGAAGCTGTGGTGATGAACATTAGCTGTCAACTGACAATCTTCTGGACATGTCTGGGAGGGATTATCTTGATTAGGTTAATTAAAATTGGAAATGCCACCCTAAATGTGGCTGGGGTTTGGAGTCCTGGGCTACACAAAAAGGGCACGCGAGCCGAGCACTAGCTTCATCTCACCCTGTTTCCTAAATGCAGATGCCTCAAGCTCCTGCAGCTGTGCCTTCCCTGCCAGGAAGGGCTGCACCTTCAAACTGGGCGCCAAACTAAAAGCTGCCTTCCTTGAGTTGCTTTTGTCAGAATATGTTGTCTTTGAAACAGGAAAAGTAGGGAAGACAGAAGCAGATGAGAACCACTGGGCCGGAGCTCACTCCCTTTCTTCCTCTCTCACTTGTGCCATGCCTCCTTCTAAATAGGCCATAATCACAGAAGCTCTTATCAGTGGGAAAGAATTTAAAGGTAAAGAACATCATCACTAAATAGCAATTATTTTCTGGTCAGTCACCTCCCAGCAGGGACCAAATTGTTTTTACAGTTTCTCATTAGGCAGCAGCTGATTAAAAATACAATTAGCAATCATTTTAATTATAAGCAGCTCTTGCAGAAAGGACTTAAAACACAGGTACAAAGGAGATCATCAGATACAGGGACTCCTGGAAAGCTTAAGCTAACTAAGGAAAGACTCTCAAAGCTATGACACAGATAGCAGGTGGAAGACATTTAAAAAGAAAATGGACATTTCTACACATCCAAAAGGCTGGTACTTCCTTTAAAATTCAGTGCTGGAGGCTGGAGAGAGGGCTCACTGGTTAAGAGTATGAGCTGCCCTTACAGACGACCTGAGATTGGTTCACAGTACCTGTATCAGGTGACTGGAACCCATATTTAATTCCATCTCCAGGAGATCCAACCTCTTCCTCTGGTCTCTAAAGGCACCCAAAAGTATTTGTATATATACATACATACATATCAATAAAATACATCTTAAAAATGATTAAAATTCACCACTGACTAAAAATCAATAAATCATTACATTTTTGTGCAAAACAGTAATTTATAGATGATAATTAAGATATGCGATGCAAAGAGTCAAAAAGCACATTTGGATTCAGAATGAATTTTCTAAACCTAGTATCAAAATGGCCTTGCTACCAAATCAGATTCCACTCATCTAAACTTTGTGAAATAAATATGATTTCAGCATTGTGGAAAAAATAATAATAAACTCAGAAATCTGACATTTGCATATAAATAGAAAATAACTCAGAGCCTGTCTACAAAGAGAAAAATGATCTCAACATTCTTACATAATTCCTGGTAAAGTCACCTTTATAAATGTCCTTGTCATGATATTCTGAAAAACAGAGCTTAATTTTGGTAGCTTCTTTTAAAATAAAATGAAGCAAGCTATTTCCAAGAAATATTTACATGATGTAGTTGAACTCACTGAGATTCGTTTTGTCCTCAAATTCCAGACAATTGAAGAGAGAAATCAATCATGATTGTCTCCTGTCTCTTGACTTCACCAACCTCACCTCTTCCTGTGGCTTTCCACAGTGAGCACTGTACACATCCAGGTAGCAAGAACGCCAAGAACCCACCTGCTCCCCCTTCTCCCTGTTTAGGATAGTTCTCCAGGTCTGGTGAACAACCTTGAATCCAATAACTATTTCCTTATCTACAGCTGTCAATACACCAGAAGTGAAGCAGGATGGAAAGACAGAAAAAAGTTTGTTGTGTGACACTTTTCCTGGGGGATGTAAACAAATGTCTACTCACTGCAGATAAGGAGCCAACAACAGACCAAAGTAAGGACAGCACCCAAGTCTAACTTGGTAAGTAATGAGGATTCTAACAGAATTATGGCTGATGGTTACTGATAGGAGCAGAAATGACTCCCAGACAGCTGCATCACCAAAACCCACCCCAGCATGGGTGAGAGCTCCTCATCAAAGCCCACCTCAGCATGGGTGACAGCTTCTCACCAAAGCCCACCCCAGCGTGGGTGACAGCTCATCACCAAAACCCACCCCAGCATGGGTAACAGCTCATCACCAAAGCCCACCCCAGCATGGGTGACAGCTCAAGAAAGTGGGAAACCTGGACACCCTGCTCAGCCTGCAGGCAGCTCAACAGGTTGGAGAATAACTGTTCAGGCAGCTCTTCTTATCTCAGTCCTTACTGCTTATATACCCTGAGGAGGCTGGGGTTAGTGAATCTGGTCAACTTCAGTGCTTTCCTGTGTTTCTGAGTTGCTTATTTCTTGAGTTTTAAACAGCTTCCCTGAGGGATGAAATGTTTGACTTTCCCTTAGAATATCCCACGTTTTACAGAGTTTTTATCCCAAATGGAAGGCTTTATCTAGGAGGAAATTGCTTTACAACTGTCAGGGGGCACTAGGAAGGAAAGAACCCCTCACTCCCACCCACTTGCTCCTAACCCACATCTCTTGCTGACATAGTGTAGAATTTCAGCATAACTATCTGGAGACTGCCTTATACCAAAACTATACCTGAATCATGTTCCCTTCTTAAAATATCACCCACTAGACACTAAAATGCTTAAGATTAAAACATCTGGCTTGGCCTCTTCATGTGACTTTTCTATAGCAAAATTACTATGACTTTTAAATGTTCAGCTGTTTTTGTCTTAATTGTATTTCCTCCTCATATGTAAAGTTGGCCAGACTCCAATAGTTTCCATTACAAAGAAACAAAAATCAAAGACAAATAATCTTTCTTTTTGTGAGCAAATGAGTAGACCAACACATTCATTTCTCTTCCTCAACCTCAGTCATGAGTCACCTCCTTTAAACAATGTAACCCCCAAGGTGAGGTCCAGGGTTGGTCCTGAATCACTGATATAGCACCTTCCCTAACACCCACACCTGGCTCTCCTTGAACATGTCTGTCCTTTCTCCAAATCAATGTTACTGACTTCCATTGACTGGTCCTGAATTTCTTCTCTGGTGAAGGCCAAGAATGTCAGCTACACCAGAGTGGAGGCCCTCAAGACTGAGAGGAATCCTTGGGCTGTACTGCTGACAACGTTGAGCTATGTTCCTGTGCACCTCATTGCCAGGAACAGAACCACTGATAGGACAAGGTGTTGCTCAAGCAAAGCTGAGTACCTTAGCCCCCTTCAGGGAAGGAAGCCGTGCTCTCTAGTTAAGGTGGAGTGTCTACAGGAGCTGATCCTGAATTGATGGTTCAGCTTCCAGCCACTGGCAACGCTGTGGTTGACAGCATAAGCAATACCAGCCTAGCTTGCTGCTGTGCTTTAGAAGCAGGAACTGGATAGACTGACTTATGATCTTGCCTGTCAGGTTTCCTCTGTACTTTCCTGTGACTCTGAAGGAAAAAGACACCTCACCTTATCTGACAGAATCATCCCAGAGTCTCTGGGCCTCTTAGATGCCAAGAGAAGGATGTTTTTTTATAAGTTTTTTATTATGTTTTGTGTATTTCAGACATCATTTCTCAGTTCAGTTTAGAGGGAGGATTTTAAGATTGGACATGGATGTGCACGTAACAGAACAGCATCAATTCATGATTCTGAAGGTGCCCTTCTCTGACCTTTGCTTGAGCTCCCAGGCTGCCCATCGTGTGTCCTTTTGGTGGTCTACCTGACCAGAAAAGGTGGTTACCCAGTGACACACATGGATATTTACTATACAGAGTTCAGGTTTCCTTATGCTTCAGAAGAACACAGTTCACATGTTGAAGACTGGTTCTGCAGCTAAACAGACTGTGCCCTAACAGCTGCTGCTTCTTTCCCAGACCCACAAGCGACTTGACTTCTTTTCACCCCCATTAGTGGTTCCTGCCCAGCACTTATACGTCTCATTCCTTCATTGCAGCATATTGGGACCATAAAGGGACCAACAGTCCCTTTCTTCTCAGTTTATCAGGAGAAGGGGAGGAGGACCCAGAAGGAGAAGCAAGCTGGGGCAAAGTTCTTGATAGAAAACCCTTCTGATCCATACTCTAATTTCTCTCTAAACTCAAGCAAGAACTCTGAAAGTTCTAGCTAAGAGCTCTTCATCTACCAGACAAAAAATCCTCTGCATGTGGTGGGTCACCATTCTTTCTGTTCAGGGAGGTCTTGGAGAGCCACTAATGAGACTTCAGCCAGTGTCCAGTCTATAAAGAGGAAAGTCTGCTCATCCCTCAGAAAAGGAAGCCTGATCTACCAAGACCTGATTTTTGTCCTCATGTGGATGATACTAGTGGATGAGGAGCTGACAGGAGCAAGGGGCTCCCACCCTCCTTCCCCCTCCCAAAAAAACCCCCTGAGAGACCCCTGAGAACCAGATCCTCAACTGACCTCAACAAAACAAAACCTTGGTTAATCTGGGCTATCTGTATGGCCTTAAGCATCCAGAAGGAAAGTACAACCAGAAATAAATAATAAGACCAGAGAAACTGTAATGCAGACACAAAACTTGAGATCTTAGTAAAAAGACAAAAAGAAAAAAGAGAGAGCACTGGTTTGGCCTGTCTACAATTCTTACAGGCAGGTGCATATGCTCTGTAGATGCCACTGTTTTGGGCACTCCTCAAAGACATGAGATACAGCTTTTTTACCTTTTAGCCTTCCAATGTGGACTGAGGACTGCTGAGATACTCACCTTGTGAACTAAGCAGCTAATGGAAATTCAGCCTCCTCAGAATATGGACTGACATTGTTGGATCACCTCAGCAGTATCATGGAGGCTAATGCAGGGGAATAAAGACAGGGCGTGTGCTTACTGGACTTCATTTGGGGGCACAATATTTAAAGCAGAAGCATGTCAGTAAGGGTTTCCTTCTGCATAAGGGTTTTTTGTAATGTAATATCTTAATCGTAGTCTACCATCAAATATTTTAGGAATATCTTTAATGTTTAGATAGTATATTAGCAGCATGCAATAATTACATCATAGGTTCTCAAGCAGAGGCAGTCCATTGCAAGGATCTTCTTTGCTACCAGTTATCTTAGGCCGTTTAAAGTTAGAAAACTGAATAGCAACACTGAATATTGTAGAAATGCACTTTGCTCAGCAATACTTGAGTTTTTGCAATATTTGATTATCCATTTGGTTGTTACACAAAATCCTTAACTGTAATTGATGGTTGTTGCCGTAATACTATATTACCTGTATTTCTTTTTTTTTTTAATAAATAAAAATTTAACCATTCAGTTTTCTTGACCAAACATTCTCATGATTAGGTAACAATGTGGTTTTCTTATATATGATAAAAATATAGATATTAATCTGGCTCACATGTTTTCATTGTCGATCATAAGCTTTTTCCTACTTTATCATGTATAGGATTCGCCAGGCTAAATTTTGATATATACATTAGTAGTCCAAATATTGAGGAAAAAGTGTAAAGGAATAATAGCCATAGGTGTAGAAGAAAGACCATTTCAGTGCCTTTTTACTCCTATTATTATTTTTAATATTATTTTTTACTTACTAATATTATCATATTATTAATATATGGATCATTTCTAAACTGAGAGTTTAATATGAATAAACACAGTTACATGAAATGTCACTTATAAATATGATCAAATGTATAGAATCATTTTTTATTTCATTTTTATGAAAGTAAGCTAGCAATGAAGTGAGTGAGATATTTGAATGACTGTTCATTTGGGGAGGTATTCCGAATGAGAAACCAAATAGTTACTCAGGACTAAAGCATAACAGATCTGAGAATGGAGAAGTAAAATATAAGATTATTGTGGCTTTTAAAATGACATATGCTTAGGATTATATATCCTGATGCCGCTAGTACCCTATTTGCAATGCTATTAACTAGATGAAGAGACTTTTCCAATATGTAGTATCTTCTCTTTTGTGATGTACAATTGAATTCTTGGTAATAAAAACAAGGTGTTCTAATCTAAATTGATTCGATATATTAAATTATATCTGATGATACTTTTATAGTTTTGTGTGTGCTTTCAAACACACTTTTATAATATTATAAAGTAAAAAAAGAATTATATCCATGTATCTTGGCAAATTTTTGGTGTGTGTTAACTTTTTCATAAGTAAAAGAAAATACCTGAGAAGAGGAGGATTTATTGGATTTCATAATGTCAAATGCTCCAGTATTTTTAGGAGTACCATAGTAGTAAAAATTAATTTACTTCAGGCGGATCTTTGTGAGTTCAAGGCCAGCCTGGTCTACAATGTGAGTTCCAGGACAGCTGGGGCTACAGGGAGACCCTGTCTCGAAAAGACCAAAAAAAAAAAGTATTATATTAACTTGGGGAGTCTCTGGGATTATTTTTAGTAAATTATCATACCTGTATTACTATTTCAAGGGCAGTTGGATCAAGTCAGCTAGGTCTGACTTCCTAGTTTCCATTACCTTCCAATAATGCCATAAAATTATGACTAACAAGTTAAAGATCACTCCCTGACATGTAATGATAAGGTCAATGGCCCTCTCTCAGTCATCAGATCCTTGAGCTGGACATGATATTCAACACATCAACCATCTGTCCCTAGATGGGTTATTTTGTTTAAAAAGGTACTCCCTGCCAAGTCTTTGTCTTCCTAAATCACGACGCAATCTCTTTCATGAAGTTTATAACTTTCTAAAGAACAGTACCACTTGGGAATATCGTNAAAAAAAAAAAAAAAAAAATTAATTTACTTCGTGAAAGCCAGAAAACAGAGAAAGAAAATGTGTGTACTTAGAAAGGCTTTCTAATTTTAACCTTTCTTCTTATACCTGGGTCACTAGTTAATTGTATGATCATGGTCATTTTAAAGATTGATCTTTCTCAGTTAAGTAATTCTGTCTACAAATATTTCATGCACACTAAGTGACACAGTTTGCAAATAATCTAGGGGTTTCTCAGTATAATCAATTAAACACTCAAAATTAACCATGAAAATTCCACATTTCAGCAAATGTTCATGCAAAGAAATCTTCTTAAAACATATCATATGAACCAAAAATTACTCATAAATATCTCAGAGTACAAAATCATCCAGTCCATTTCCAAGTCTCTACATAATAAAAAGAGTTTTAACATTGCTTCAAACTTTAAATTTTTTTGGCTATTCTTTTTCTCTTTTATTTGTTTATTGTTAAGGGATTCTACAATATAATAACACAGTTGTTTTCAGATAACATTGATGTTACTCAGTTTGCCGGACAATTAGGTAATTGGTGCATTTTGCAAGCATCTTTGTCCAAATTTTGAACAATCCCATAGTCCAGTTGGTGATGCTTGTATGCACAGGCATTTTGATCAATTAGGAGTCCAGTCTATATTGCTGTAGTCTCATGATTCACCCCATCTCTCTGCAGCCCTTACATTCTACCTCGCCTCCTCTTCCACAATTTGTTCCCTGGGCTTTGGGAAAGGGGCACAAGTGGGTGAGAAGAAAACAGTCTAATTTCGTTGGAGTTGTCATTTTGGACTCTAGTCTGTTCAGGTTGTTTACCTTCATGGGTTGACAGCTTATCCAGTGATACCTTTTTAGTCATACTAACAAAGCACAAGCAATTGGATGTACAGGCATTTAAGCAGTACTAATTATTATAGCAAGCTAAGCTGTGAGCATAGACACAGATGCTTGGATGGTATGCTAATCCACAAACTGTGGTTTCTCTATATACTACCTGTATTTCTACCTCTAGTAATGGGCTTTATGTGCTAGATTTCAATATCCTTGAGCCTGAGCAAGCGCACAAGCCTTTTTTAAAAAGAAACATGGTTTACTTGCACAAAACTGATCAGATTTGAGAGATCATTAATGCCCTTGAAGTGGTTTTTGTGGGTGTGAAACAAATGGTGAGAATTTGAATTGTTCCCTTATTATAGTATTGAAATTAAGTCTACTTAATCTATCAAATCATGTTCATGCCCTGATTTTATATACTTGTATCTATCAATAAACAGTTATGAGCATGGGATCCTCTGGGGGTTGACTGGAGGGACTTCTCTAGGTTCCAAGAGAACACCTGAGCCTAGTCCGTCTTCCTGTTTGGAGACTCCTGATATTCGACTCATGATATCATATTGATGCCTATCTGATGTGCAATACAAAGCCTCAGAGATTATCAAAAGGAAGATGCAGATAAATGGATTCCATTGGGTCTCTTCTGCCAGGGATTATGTGTTGGGTTTTAATTCTTGGTTTGATGTGAACTGAGCTGCTTGTGGGACAACCTTCAAGCCATAGCATGTACTCCACCCAGACTGAAAGAAAGTCTTAAACTTTGTTATGGCAAGCCATTTGGATGCTTTTGAGAGGATAGAAGGTTGTTGCCAATTCCAGCCTAGGACTCACTAAGAATCTAGCCTGAGCAAGCAGATCACAGCCCCCTGAGTCCTGAGAGAAACCTGTGACTTTGCCTAATTGCTTCAGATTGGTGGGCAAAGCTAAGAGAGGTCTCAAAGCGAGTCTCACTGAGCAAGCTGTTGGTCCTGATTAGCAAGATGTTTAGTTGGTTTTCAGGCTAATCTCTCAGGAGCAGACATTTTCTGGAATAAGAATCTAATTTACTTGTGTTTTGTCCCAGGATCACTTAACATAGGCAGAAGGATGATTTAGGTATACTCTTTTCATTTCCACTTCATTCTCTAAGCAGGATTTAGCTTCCTCCTTTTCCTTTTAACTTTATAAAAATATGAATGTGTTGTGCATAAAGTGTAACACAAAACATATTATTTGTCTTCATGTTATCCAGTCTTGTTTTGTTCCACCCATCTGAATTAGGCAGGAAATCAAAACTGGTAATTTTCAGCACACTGTCATGGAAATTTCTAGATCCTTGGTCTGGTCCTCTTTCATCCAGAAAGAGGAAATTCTCTGGTCGCAGCTAGTGCTCCCAGGTATTCCCAACCATAGGATCCACTCAAAGGTTCCAGCTCCATCCTGTAGGCAAATCTGGGGCAGAGAGATGATGTCCCAGCTGGGGCAAGTTCCCACCTACCTCCCCTTGTGCTTTCAGAATGCTACTGCTTGGGATGGGATGTGGCTTGGTGGACCATTCCAGCCTGCTTGAGACTGTTGAGTTTGACACGGAAGTCAAAGTTAAAGAAGGCCTTTGTCTTGGGCTATCCAAAGATAGATTATGTACCTAAAGCCAGTGGGTTCCTGTCTCAGTGAATGCTACACCCAAACAAGCACAGCCCAGGGCTGAAAGAGTAGAGACAGACTGTCTGTAGCAGGCACAGAGAGCTCATGAGTCATTTGTAAAGCAATGGCTTCCTTAAACATAGGAAGTTGGGGGGTTTTATTTAGGAAGCCTGTCACTTAGCAGCTACCAATTACCCTTACCACAGCTCGTCTGCTGGAACTTCTCTTGGAGATTCTCCAGGATCCTCCCTCTCTTTTTAAAAATATGTTATTTATTATTTTATTTTATGTGTGAGTGCATTGCCTGCATGTATGTAATTGGACCCAGGCTGTGTAATCCTGCAGAGGTCAGAGGAAGACATTGGATTTCCCTGGACCTTTAGTTATGGATGATTGTTAACCATCAGGTGGGTGTTGGGTCCTTGCTGGGCATGGCGATGCACACCTTTAATCCCAGCACCTGGGAGACAGAGGCAGGAAGATCTCTGTGAGTTAAAGGCCAGCCTCATCTACATAGTGAGTTACAGTCCAGCTGGGGCTACGGGGAGACCCTGTCTCAAAAAGCAACCCCCAAAATATCCCCAGATCTAGGTCCTCTACAAGAGCAGCTAACCAGTTAGTCATCTCTCCAGACCCAATCCTCCCTTTCTAAAAAAAAAAATCACTTTTCACAAAATTCAGCCTTTTAAAAAATATTTCTTTTCACTTTATATGTATGGATGTTTCCCTACACGTATGTAAGTGCACTACATGTGTGCAGTGCCCATGGAGGCAAGAAGAAAGCATTGGATCTCCTGGAACTAAAGTTATTGATGATTGTTACCTGCCATGTGGGTCCTGGGAATGTTATATCTTATTACATCATGATTCCCCCTGTATTAGTCACTTTTCTGTTGCTGTGATAAAACCACCATGACCAAGGGAACTTATAAAAGGAAGAGTTTATTTAAGTTTAGAATTAACAGTTCCAGGAAATTAGAGTCCATTATGGCAGAAGGCATGGTGGCCGGGGCTGGAGAAGAAAGCCAAAGTGCACATCTCTCAATGAGCACAGGAAAGAAAGAGAGAGAGAGGAGAGAGAGAGAGAGAGAGAGAGAGAGAGAGAGAGAGAGAGAGAGAGAGACTAGAGATTGGGAAGGCTTGTTAAACTCACTAAGCCTGCCCCCATGACGTACTTCCTCCAGCATCACCACACCTTTTAAGATCTCCCAGAATAGTGCCACCAACTGGGGACAAAAATGTCTGGATACTTGAAGCCTATGGGGGACACTCTCATTCAAACCACCACACCACCTAATAGCTTTTCAAAACTTTGAGAAAAATGTTAAAGGTTTCAATTGTCACTTGAAATTTGCTAATCTAATCTGTACACAGATTGTTGCTCTTCTCTTTTCTTAAAAGATTTTTTTTTTAATTTTTGTTTTATGTCTATGTGTCTGTGTCGATATGTCTCTATGAACAAATTTTCCTATGGAAGCCAGAAGAGGGCATCAGATCCAGAGGAGCTGGAATTCTAAGCATTTGTGAGCCACCTAACGTGGGTACTGGGAATGGAACTTAGATCCTAAAAAGAGCAGAAGTGCTCTTAACCACTTGGCCATCTCTCCAGCCCGAGGGTCATTTCTTGAGAGCAGACTCAGAGGACATCATCTGTCTCTCAGGATCAACTTTCTGCTCATAAAATAAGGAAGGCCAATTTATCAGTTACAATTGTTTTTAATTCCTAGTCTTCTTAAACCTTAGTTTAGCAGACAATATTCATTCACTAGAGAACTTCTTGAAATTGTATCCATCCACGCCAGCTGTGGGCAGCACCCAGGAGTGTATACAAAGCATCTATTCATAAACATACTTGCAATTGCTTTCAAATGATCACTGTGGACTCAATCTTGAGTGTGACACGTTTACATTATTTTGTCATAGTTACAATTGTTTGGAAGAATTTCTCAAATAACTAGCACTTTTGTCAGTCCAGAAGATCTCAAAGTGGCCTAAATTTTATATGTAACCTTATCATTATTTCTATTGTGAATGAAAAAATATAAGATATTTCAAGAACTGCTGAGTGAGGAAATTAGAAGACATAAAATGTCATAATTACTGGCTTTTAAATTCTAACTAAATGATATAAAGAAGTTTAGATAGAATATATGATACAAAATAAACCTGTCTGTGCAATGTTCAAGACCAGGCATTATTTATAAGCAAAGGAGGTGAATCAGAATATTAATACAATTGAGCTCATCTAAATTGGTTCAAATGCAGGTGTACACAAAGTCAGAGTCTCAAGTCAGTCATTCCTTAGCCAGACATTCTAGAGCATGAAAAAGCTGGGTCTCCATGATGTTTCATGTTCTTTGTCAACCTGACCAGATTTAAAATCACCTAGGATATGGAGAGATGCGCCTTGGATGTGCCTGTGAGAACACTTCTAGACCAGACTGAGATTCAGAGCAGCAACTGAGAAAGGCCTACCCTGAATATAATGGTTCCATTCAATAAGTTGGGAGCCAGGATGGGTGAACGTCCAAGAAGAAAGCTAATGCAAGAATGCAACCCCCCTTTTCCCCTGATCCATCCAGCATTTTTGGCCTACATGCATCAGGCCATCCAGCATCTTCAACCTTTCAGTGTGGACTCCATAGCACTGACCTTCCATTCCTTCAGCATTGGGCCAGGCAGGGCCTGGCTCATTGGTGTTCTCTGCTTTGAGGCTTTGAGTTTCTTGGAATTAATAGCTATGGATTCTCTGCTATACAGCATGCAGACAGCCATGGGTGGGATGACCCACAATGTAAGCCAACCTCATAAACTTTCTTTTATTGGTTCTGCACCTCCAGGAGAACCCTGCTGAACAGTCTCCAAGAGGTAAGGCACTTCAGGCTAAGTGACCTTTTCAAGAAGTTCCTACTAGCAATGGCAGGTCAGCCCAGTCTCAGACTGTTTCAGCTCTTACCAGCATTGCTATGTGTCCTTGCTCCAGGGGGAAGTTAAAACTATTTGTGAGACAGAAACTAAGCTCCTTGTAAACATGCATGGAGGCATATTTTTAGAGAATCAGATTCTCAGCCTCATGCTGAGAATGTAATCCTCTCATGGGACTGGTTAGAACTCCATAGCTTGACTGCTACTATGTCTACTGCAGCTTACAGAGAATTTGTTGGGTTTTTTTGAGAATTTGTTTCCCACTAGGACTCTGTACAAGGTAGGCATCTATTCTGCAGAACAAAAAACAGTACCCACACTCTGGGCTGAGCAGCACAAGCCTTTGTGTCCACACTGTGCAAGGGTGACATCAGATATTTGATTAGCATCACAACAGCTGATGACCTGAAGTTGCCTATGGTGGGACAGATGGCTGACCCAAGGGAGGAACTGGGTCCACACATACCAGAACTGGTGCATCAATGGTGCCAGCAATCTTCTTTGTTCTAATTTTGGTTGTACATTATGAAACACAAAACAACAATGCATTAGACGGAGAGCAATCAGACAGGGCAAAAAGTTTGTTAAAATTTAGATTAGATGAAACTCAACTAACAGTCCTTCCTTAAGCAGAAAGATGATCTACTGTTTGACATAACTGAAGCATAAAGGTGGAGAGTGCCTTTCAGGTGTGATCAGGGATCCTGAGTTCTCTTTCCATTTCTTGGCTCGCTTGTTTATTTCATGTTGGTTTCATGCACAGAGAGGCTATCACAACTACAGTGGCTCTGACTTTATAACTCTAGGTTGCAATTCCCTAGGAAAGAAGGAATATCACCTTCTACATTTCCATGATAACCTTCTCTGATTCCAAGTGAATCACCTATCTATTCATAAGCCAACAACTATCTTCAAGGAATTTGATATTCCAGTGGACCAAGACAAAGCATCTTAACACTAAGATTAAAGGAGAGGAGTCTCCCCAGAGCAGAATCTGAGGAGGACGCAGATATCCACCAACTGCCAAAAACAACAAATGTCCCTTGCAGTGGAGGGCAGCTACATGGGCCCTTATTAATTAGAAGGCTGCACATAATAAGAATTTTATCCAAACTGGAATGTCTTCAGTGAACCAAGGCACTCTAAGCCAAGTCATAAGAAGAATGACATGTATGAAAATCCATTAGGGAAAGAAAGGATTGGAGGGAGATGGGAACTGCTGTGTGGTTGGGTTAGTTCTCTGTAGCCTCCTGCTACTAGACCAGCAGCCACATACAATTCCAGACCCACCTGGTTCCATCACAAATGAAACAAACGCCTTAGAAAGCAGTGAGTGAATGGTCCCTGAGGGGCGGGGGAAGAGCAGTCTGGTTGGGTGTGCAAACCATGGGAAATCAGAAAGGCCATCAGGCCGGCAACTCCTCTTCACAAGAAACCTTAGAAATCAAATCTATCGTGTTGCTTCACCATGTGGCAGGGAACCACTGGAACACTGACGGACTAATGGCAGGTCATCAGATGCAGTTACATCCTGCCCATTACCTGTTGTGCCCTGCATGGCTTGTGTCTCTGTACAAACATCTCAGTCTATCATGACAGGTATAAAGAAGCCACTGCATGCGCATTAATATGTCAAGTGGCAATGTTTAAGTGTGGCCGGAGTTCTAAACTCATTTTTTCAGCCCTTATTTCTTCCAAATCTACTTGAAGCTCCTTCCATGTAGAGGAATTTTAGCACTAGATGAGGGAATGGCTCTCTGGTGTCTTGTCTCCACTTCCGTGTCCAGGGGGATGGGAGCATAATTGGAAATGAGGGATTCAGAATTCATACAAGCATCTCTCACAAGATAAGTACAGAAGGAGACATACGTGAGGCTGAGGCATCTGCCAATCTCCAAGGTGGAAGCTGGGGCATCTGTCCATCTCTGAGAAAGAGGCTGGGGAATCTATCCATCTCTGAGGAAGTGGCTGGAACATCTATCCATCTCTGAGGAAGTGGCTGGGGCATCTATCCATCTCTGAGGAAGAGGCTGGGGCATCTATCCATCTCTGAGGAAGAGGCTGGGGCATCTATCCATCTCTGAGGAAGAGGCTGGGGCATCTATCCATCTCTGAGGAAGAAGCTGGGGCATCTATCCATCATGAGTAAATAGGTTTGTTTCCTCTTTTTTGCACATTGGGACTTTGTGAGGTCTGCCCACACTACTCATTTCTGTGCTGCCTTTGTGTCCATGTAACTGTGCATCCCTGCTCGCTAATGCAACATATGATGTCCCTCATCTACTCAGCATACAGGAGTCAATTGATGGCTAAACAGTCTGATTCCCAAACTCACTTCAATCCCAGAAAGACCGGGATGCAGAAGAGGCAGATTTTACATGCCTACCTTCATAAGAAGGTTTTAATGAATTGCTTTAGCGTTAGCAGAAAATTTATTTAAATGTATTTGCTTGAAGTAAATATTGAAATATTATATTCACCAGGGAAAGAGGAAGTTTATTTAATTATGCCTGGCTGATTTACTGGTAACAGCTTTGGTTTCTTCTCTTTAGATCAATTAATCATCTTTTATGCCACACTATCTGATGTTCCCAGGGAGGGGGGGGCACTTGGAGATTAACCCTACCAAAATAACTTACTAGTGGAGGTTAAGACAAGGAACATTCTGCCACCAATAAGCTCCAGATCTATATTCAGCTTCAACTGTGGCGTGTACCAGAAGAGTATTGTGAAGACTAGATTCCTGTGCATTTTCCCCAGGCTTCCTTGTATCTATAGACTCCTCTACATGATAAGTTGGAGTTCTTCTGTCTTGTTATCCCAAGATGGGACCAAAACATACTCAGTCCATCAGTGAGTCCAATCCCAACTTTTGGGATTCCACAGTACAGTCCTGAAATTATAGAGAGCTTCTAAAAGTACTTAACAGAAAAAGAGTTGTAAGCACAAGATCCTGAGTCTTTTAAGCCATGATAATTTAGTTCTCATATAAACAATAAACCAAAAAATGCCCCATAAAAGTGTTTCATCTTATGTCCCTTAGAACATATAAAGAGCCTCCATCTGGAAGGTGAAAAGGGTCTGGGAGGAACACAGGTGAAAGCAGCCTTTCCTACCCTCTCATCTTGGCACCAATAGGTGATGCTGAGATGAAGGGTCTCCCTCATGATTTGAGAGAATGTGGATCAATAGACGCCTGGGTCCCTCTTCCCACCTGATGACCATAGAATCCTCCATTCTACTTGAAGGACCAAGAGGTGATGCTGGGATGAAGGGTCCCCCTCATGATTTGAGAAAATGTGGGTTAATAGAAGCCCGGGTCCCTTGTCCCACCCGATGACCATAGAAACCCTCATTCTACTTGAAGGAAGAGCATAGAGCAAAGTTGGCCCTAGGTGAATTCTAGGCAGAGTCCTGTTCTTGCTAACAAGAGTGGAGAGAAGCTATGCTGCAATGTGTGAGTCTAGCTGTAAATGCAAGCTTACCAGGGAAGGTGAAGGAAGATCAGAAATGAAAGAATGCCTCTGTGGACACAGCACAAAGACAAAGAAAGGCTGAAAACTTCTTGTGTCCCCTCTCCATGTCCTCCCACATAGCCTGCTGTCTCCCTTGACAATGTACTTATGACCTGTACTATTCTTTACTTTTGAGTAAAATTTCCCTACCGCTTGGCAATCTGTGTGCACTTCTATTTCAATTTCTTGACTAAGTGGCCAAGAACCTGGAAGCTCCCAGTCAGACATGGATCACTTATAACATATTCATAGAGAAAGATAGACATGTAGATAAAGATGGGAAGATAGATGACAGATATAGATGATAGAGGCAGAGAAATAGATGATAGACCATCAGTCAATAGATCGATGACAGACTGATAAATAAATTGTTCTATAGGTGGTAGATAGATGATAGATGGATCGATTGATCAATCAATAGAGAGATGATAGATGGACTTCTATCTAGCACACAGGAGGCACTACTCAATAAGTGCTCATTGAAAAATATACAATGAGGGGTTGGAAAGATGGCTCAGCAGTTACAAGCACTGCCTGTTCTTTCATAGGACCTGGGTTCAATTCCCAGCACCCACACAGTGGCTAACAGCCATCTGTAGCTGCAGTTCCAGGGGATCCGATGCCCTCTTCCAACTTCCACAGACATTGGATGACACAGGTACACTTACACGCATCCAGGTGATACACTCATACACATAAAAAGAAAATTATGGAATGAAAAGAGACACTAAAGTAAGGGAGGGAAGACTGATGGGGCAGAGATATCCGAGGAAGGGCCCGCTGTGCAAGGAAAGGCGCAGCTTCCCTTTGCTTCATCTATGATTTTTGTCCCAGATAAGAACCAAGTTAAAAATAAAACCCAAATCTGTTATTTGATGCCCTGAACTCATTCTTCTACTTTGCTTGTGAAAGGTGGATACCTTAATCAGACACACTGAAAGAGAGTAGCCCGCAGAGATCCAAATTCATTAGGTTTTTCCCATTTTGGGCACAGAAAAGCCCTTTGTCTGAGGAAAAAAACTGCAGTCCTCAGCACACAGGAGAGCTGATCATCCTTGCTTCAGAATATACTCAGTTGAGATTGCACAAGCCCAGTAATGGAGAGATATAGAATATTACAGCACATAGAGGAGTGTGTGTGCTCAACAGCCTTCAAGTCAGAAGACATATTTGGATACTGAATGCTCTGTCATTCATTGTGTCCCTAGCTGGGAATGAGGCCTCACTCAGCCTGGGCCACAGCACAGTAAGATTTAACATAGACCTTTATCAGGAAAAGGAAACTATGAATTTGGCCTGGTAATTTATTATGGTGGAGACCTGGTTCTCATTTAACATTTATCTCACTTACTTTATGGGCCTTCTTTATGCTGGCTGCAACAGTTAGAAATGTTAAAGAGGGAGCTTTTTCTACCTTCCAATCATTAGGTGAGAAAAAGGTCTGGGAAAGATTTTATATTGCATGCTTCTCTACCCTGACTTCTGCTTCAACAGGGCTGCAGAGCACACGGGTGTGCAGGCACTTTCCTGGTGATAGGGATACGAAAAATGGAACACCAAGTCACACAGAGATGGGATGCAAACTCGATGGGACAAGTCGATAAAATGCAACATGGGAAATTAGCTCAGTGAAACTGCTGTAAAACTTGAGTCACTGCATCATAAAAACGCCAACAGATTAAGAACAATAAATATCCCTAGCAGCAGAAAACGAGGCAGGCTACCCTGCACACAAACCTGATAATAACCCTACCTTTCATACCGCCATCATTACATTTTTAGTTAACCCATCTCTGAAACAGCCGCCAACATATTGAAAGGAGTAAATTCTCCCTGGAAACTGCAGACACATCTAACTATGAAAGACTTCCAGAGTCTCTCCATCAAAAACTCTGCAAAGAATTAACACTGGGAGTAATCTGATTCACTGTTTCACTGAGAAATTAGTTTATATTTGAAGTTATTTTCTTTTTCTTTACTCTTACTTGCACTTATTATTTTATACCATATGGTTTGTTTTTATTTATTTATTTTTTTTTTGAGACAGGGTCTCCCTGTAGTCCCAGCTGTTCTGGAATTCACTTTGTAGATCAGGCTGGCCTTGAACTCACAGAGATCCCCCTGCCTCTGCCTCCCAAGTGCTGGAATTAAAGCAGTGAGCCACGACACCCATTAGTTTGTCTTTATTTTTTAAATTATTTTTAAATGATAAAGAATAATTGCATTTGTTTGCAGTGTAAAGCATGGTATTTTAAAACATGCATACTTTCTAAATTAGGCTAATTAACATATATGCACCAAGTCACATACTTGTCTTTGGCAAGGGAGAATACTTAAAATCTACTTGCTTAACATCTTCCTTCTTTGGCAAAGATTTTTTTATTTTTATCTGTGTGTGTGTGTGTGTGTGTGTGTGTGTGTGTGTGTCCATGTGTGTATAGCTGCATGAATACTGTCCATGGAGGCCAGAAGAAGATATGGATTCCTCTGGAGCTAAAGCTACAGACTGTTGGGAGCCATCCAATGTAGGTGCTGGGAAATGAACTCAGTACTTAAGAGCAGCAAGCGCTCTTAACTACTGAGCTCTCTCTCCAACCATCTTAGCAACTTTCAGTAGCAGGACGCATTAATTACCTATAGTTACTGCAACATACACCAGATCTACTAAATTTATTCCTTTCCTCTAACTGAAACTTTGGCTCTTTTGCCCAACACCTCTCCAGCCCTTCCTGACCACCACAGTAGTTTTTCGCCATAGAGTCACCCTGGACAATGAATTAGTGAATGATGAACCTTTTATTTTCTGGAGAAAATGCAGGTGCAGGTTTCTGTGAGAATCTGTCAATATAGCAACTTATTTCAGGTATGTTTCTGTTTAAAGTCACCTTACTTAATATACACTGTTCATTCACTAACACTGAACTCATGGCCAACACCATTATCATCCACACCTGAATGAAGCTTCTCTATATTTTAATCAGAAGGCACAGGGCTACTTTCTCATGTTAAATAATATTTCAGGCCTACTCTCGAAGTCCATGCAAAAAAATAAAATCATCACCCAAAAAGTCTATAAACGCAAAGAAATTGCACTAATAGACTGCAAATGATGCTCGTTTATATTGTGAGACCCAAACAAGAAAACATAAAACCATCTTAGATGGGGAAGGGAAATCAGAGGACTGAAGTCTTTGGGTTATTCTGTGCCTGTCACAATAAGCATCAAACTTCTAGCAGCATTGGCTTTGGAGGGTTGAGTTTTCTGTCACTGTGATAAAATGTATGACAACAACGATATAAAAGGAAATCGATACTGATTTTTCATTCATTCGTTCAGAGGCTCAACTCTTGGTCTCTGGGCTCCCTGGTTTATGAAGGGCTTGATAGAGTAGATATGCTCACCTCACAGTAGTCAGAAGCAGAGAAAGATAAAGAAAAGGGCACAGGGCAAGTTAGAACCCCCAGGCTATGTCACCTAGAGATCTGCATCTTCCAACTAGGCCCGAGCCTCAAAGCTTCAATGACCTCCCCCAAATATTTTCCAATTATGAATCCTTGGAAGGAATAATCCACTGATTAGGTCAGAGCCTTCAAGATCTAATAACCTTCTCAAGGATACAATCCACCAGCTAAAGAGCAAACCTTTAACACCTGAGCTTTTGGAAGAAGTCGGGGAGGCTTCATATTCAAACCATAACAGGGCTACAAATTCATTTTAGTAAGTAGGTGAACTTGAAAATACAGGATCTAAATAATGAGAATCTTACCACCAAAAGAGTGGCTGTGTTTGCAAACACTAAGTAATTCAGAACGACACTAAAATAATGCACTTTACTGTATTGCTCCATATTGTTGACCACATGAAATAGGAACTGATTGATACTAAAGTTGATGTGCATACTAATTACAGTGATTTGATCATGTCACAATGTGATACCCAAATGTGTATAATCATTAGCTGTTAATTAAAATAAAATACCGAAAGTATAGTAAGAGTGCTAAAAAATTAATTAAGTTTCAATGGATGGATGTAGGAAATTCAGAAAGTCAAGTAAAATGAAAAGAGCAAGCGCATCTCCGCAGGGCGAGGAAGCATTTGTCCACACCCGTGGCATTTGCCCCCACTGCCGTGTCGTCAGGTATTCTTTGGATGCTTGGGACACACAAGTGAACTGAGGTCTCTGTCTACATGGAACTGAGATCCTACTGGAGAAGACACAGTGTGGATGTCTACACAGGCTGGAAGAGGAGTAGGGACAGAGGCAATGGGAGTTCATAGGGGGAACTGTAACCCCCTTTTCTGCTTCTCATAAATCATGTTGGGCAAATCTGGTGAATTCTTCTTACCTTCAGTGGATAAAGATGTGCACTTATTTAGCAGACTAGATTTAATCTAGGGAAGAAGGGAGGAAAGGAGGAAGGGAGGGAGGGAGAGAGGGAGGGAGGGAGGGAGGAAGGAAGGAAGGAAGGAAGGAAGGAAGGAAGGAAGGAAGGAAGGAAGGAAGGAAGGAAGGAAGGAAGGGGAAATGGGGAAATGGTTTCTAATCTTTGCTGCATCTATATTTTCTTGTGTGTAGCATGGAGATTATAGGACTTTTTTCAAGATTTTTAATATTACTGCAGGTGCGGTACATGGTACAGGGCCCAATATATATAGAAAGCACTGTTTTCTGTTTCACGGTTATAGTAATGTGTTGCTGTAAGAACAGTGGAAATCCAGGGACCACCCCCCCCCCGAATCTACCCATGCTGAGCCTTTGAAGATTAACTTGCCCAAGATTATTTTGGTTGCTTTGTTACTCACTTAAAGAATGCTACTTTACATAACTGTAGAATAAAGAAAAGACAGCTACGAGGGACATGGTCTTGAAGGATATTTTCTGTACCCACTCAGCCCTGTCTTATAAACCTCTGTCTTTGCTTTCCTATCTCAGAGTGGCTGCCTGGCCCTCACATTGGCAAGGATGTCTCTTGTCCACAACTGGGGATGAAAAGAGCCCTTTAGCTATGGTTCCCCGGCAACACAAACCAAACAGAAGCATGACTGCAGGCGCTTATGCCTCTTCATTGTCTCTCTGGAGTCATCTCCTAATGAAACTGTAAGATGTGTGTGATGATGACCATTAAGACCAGAGACTACACAGCCCCTGAGCTATTTAGCACACCAACACTAAATAGCTTTTCTTCCTGAGCCTCAGCTGGACTCCACTTTCTATCTCCCCTACAAGTTCAAAAGAAGTGACCAGAAGAGAAGGACACTAGGTCCAGGCCTGGATGGTGAAAGCCCCACAGTTGCCGTGCGTGCTGTGACCTCGAATCCTTGAAGGATAGTAGTGAGAGATGGAAGAGTGTCGGGGTGGGAGGCACTGGGGTCCCTCACTCAGGGTTGGATAGACCTTTCTCCATTAACATCACTGGACTGAACTTTGAGTGAATGAGAGATGAGCCTCTATGGGGCTTTAGTTGTTTGCTATACTGGGGCTTATTTATCATGGCATTGGGCTTTGCCCTGCATGAGAGATGGAAACTACCAGGAACAGAGATCAGTGACAGACCTGGATTGCTTCAGCCAACACACACTTCTCAGATCTTAATTTACAGAACCAGGCACCTCTGACATCTCCATGGATACTGTAGATGTCGGGCACATTCCTGGGTCTGGTCTAGTAATGGTGCTGAGGATGTAAGAATCTACACTACTGACTCAGCTGAGCTCCATCTTGGGTCCCTTCCATTTCAGCTCAATTCACAGTACATTGGATTTTGCACTAAAATTCTCCACATGCTCTGGGTGAGCATTCGGAGAATGTGCCATCCTGTCAGTTTCCAATGAGAATGAAGCCTGTCCCTTTCCATCCCTTTCCATTGCTTAAAGTCTTCCCTGAATGGCTGCCTATTCGTTCCTGCATGGGCAGCAGTGAAGATTGTGGGAAGAATGAGGGAAAGCTGGCAAATGCATACAAGAGAGCATGAGGGGAGGGCCTCCCTATACCTGTCTCAGACCTGGAGAGCAGAGCCAGCCTCACCTCCAGCTGTGGACCACAACAATGTCTCCAGTCCCTACTGCCCACATTTTTTTTCCAGAAGCAGATGCTCCACAAGTCAGAATCCATTGACTGTTTTCCAAATGGGGCTCATCTGTTTCAATTTCTGCTTTGCACTGAGGATAGAACAGCAATCTATCATCTTCTAGGGCTGGGGAGACATTTGGAAGAACTTGTTTTGTGCATTGGTAACAACGCTATGCTTCGTGATGTATATCAAGTAATAGCAAAGAAACAAAGAAGACAGAGAGGAAAGGGGAGAAGAGGAAGGAGGAAGGAAGGGGGGAGGCAGGGAGGGAGGAAAGGAGGACAAATATCTGAAATAAGGAGCGCTGGAAGTTGACAACAACCACCAGATACTCTAAGTAGTTAATCAGTATATTCACTTGATCCTTTTCTCCTATATGGAAAAACAATCCTCATAAGTAATTTTTCACATAGCAGTGAATTTAAAATATGGTGGTATACAGGGAGAAAACAAAAATTTGGGTTTTTGTTACATACCTTTGCCTGTCTAAAATAGTATATATTTATGTTCCTCCCCTGTCCTGTACAGAGGGTTAATTCTCAGCTCACTGCTTTTCTTGCCTTGTGGAAGATGTGGAACAGAGTGGGAAACGGAAATGCTGTCTTGGTTTGAGGAAGACGCTGGCAGCTGCAGCACACACCCTTACCTTCCTCTTGGATCTTTCCACCCATTAACTCATTCAGCACATGCACCAGCTCCACCACCATCCTTGTGTTTCAGAACCCAGAAATGAGGCACATAGAGGCTAAGTATTCTACCCAGGTTTGGACAACTAACAAGGGTGACAGAGCCAAGGTTGGAACACAAGCAGCCTGGCTCCTCAGTTGAATGCCTGGGCCACCCCACTGCAGGCTTTACCATGGTGAGGTTGTCTTGCTAAGCTGAAAGACTATTTCTCAAGTACAAATAGAAATAAGAGAACTAATATTGTCATGGTTCAATAAGGCTTTGTGCTTATCAACATAACGACAGAAAGACTTGCAGAGTCTGAAACAATGCCTCGCGTCAAGTGACTGAGTTGGGAGAGGACTGAAGGAACAAGGCCATCAAATGCTTGTGTTCCAAAAGACACTGCAGAGAAAGGGGAAGCAGGTCCTGGGAGATGAAGATACTTGGGTGCAGCTCTCATAAGTGTGGTGATCTAGATAGGAGCAGATTTTTCATGAAGCTTGGGCTGCAGCATCTTCGTTGTGTGTTCCATCTGGTCCTGGGAAGGAATCTTCCCTGTGTCTCAGTACTATTGTGTGCTAGAATTTAAATGTAAGGTGTCTCCCACATCTCATGTGTGTCAACACATGGCCCTCAAGATATTGTAGGAACTTTGATACCTGGGGCACAGCTGGCAGACACATGACCATCAAGGAAACACTGGGGGCACTCATTCTGCCACCATCCTCCGCTCTTTGATGCCTGGTCCTCTGAAACATGATCAAGCCCTGACACATGCTCTTGCTGTCACAAACAATGCTACCCAATTACACTTTCCTTGCTATGCTGACTATGTTCCCTAAAACCATGTGCCCAAATAGACTCTTCTCTTAAGATCCTCCTGGTCAGGCATTTGGTCACAGTCGCAAGAACTATGACAATGTGTGCTGGTATGACATGCAAGACACTTCATTCCATTGCATCAAGACTTTTGTGCCCTTTTTCTGACTCTCTTTCAAAAATCCCCAAGCATGTGATGCTTTGGGCACATCAAAAGTGTGGGTACAGGTGCGTGTAGTTAGGTGCTCACTTCGCAGAGCTTAGCAGGGTACTTTGGGTTGAACTTACTCTCAGTGGAGTCATTGCCAACCACCATAGTATAAGAAGAGTTCCCTGGGATGTTCTTGTCATGCTGTGTCAATTCACTCAAAGGCATAGGACCAGGGTATAACTCCTAATATGCCCTCATCTTATAATTGAGTTCTATCTGAGTAGTGTAGAAGAAAAAGAGGCTTGAAATAATAGAGGGAAACTTGCCTGCAGATATTCTTCTTATTATCAGAAGTAAAAATGTAAGTAGAATTGGGTTGGGATGTGGCTGGGTGTGAAAGATCACTGGCTTAGAACAAACAAGGTCCTGGGTTCAAGCCCCAGCATATCTCTCTCTCTCTCTCTCTCTCTCTCTCTCTCTCTCTCTCTCTCCACACACACACACACACACGCACACACACACACACACACACACACTAGAATATGAATTAGTGGAAGATTTGGCTCTTGCTAATCCTCAATTTAAAACCAGTTTCCTATAATCCTGAGTTGTAAATGAATGTATAACTCTTCCTACAACTTACATATCAAATCCTTGGTGTCTGGCATGGCCATATTTGGAGATGGGACATAGTAGGAAGTAATGAAGGCTAAATGAGGTTGTAAGTTTCACCTAACTAACAAAGCATTCTCAAGAAAAGAGCGCTTGCTCAATCTCTCTTAGTGGCACACACTGAGGAAAGGACATGTGAGGGGCAGTGCACAGTGCTGGAACTCATTCACCATAGCTGAACCATTGGACTCTGAACAGAGACTTCTGGCCTCCAGGACTATGAGAAAATTTCTGGTTCTTAAGCCACCCAGCTGACTGTATTTTCTCATGGCCACCCAGAGGACTAATCATAAGGTGTATGCTATTGTTTGAATATTAATCAGAAATAGATAGATGATAGATATGCATGCATACCTTCAGACAAATAGATACAAATGTAGAGAATATATCTACATGTGCCTGTACATAAGTATATTTTTTTCTGTCCTTGGTAAGAGTAGTATGAATCTTTCATAATGTTCAGAATCTATCGATAAGGATAGCAATGTGTTCATTTGTATACATTATAATAATCAAATTATACACTAAAATAAGATAGATTTAATCACTTATACTCAGGTATTATATTCTGAGTACTATGTAAATTTTTGACAAAAATCAGGTTCGGTGATGTCCACTTGTAATCCCAGAGCTGGGGAGGGAGAGATAGGAGAAAACCAGCATCTCTCTGGCAAGTCAGGCTAACCTAAACGGTGAGACCCAGAACAGTTAGAAAGCCTGTCTCAAAAACAAGGTAGATGAAGGGCTGGAACAATGAATGGCTCAGTGGTTGAGTGTGTTGCTCTTATGGGAGACCGGAGTTCAGTTCCCAGTACCCACATCTGGAAGCCCATGGCCTCCTGTCATACCAGCTCCAGGGGATCTGATGCTGTCTTTGGATCTCTACTGTCACAAGTTGTGTGCATAGACACACATATATTCACATACACATACATAATAAAATAAAAAATATTTAAACAAGTGATGGGTGGTTTCTGAGGAACAAGAGCCAAGGCACACACATGCACACACATGCAAGTCCACCCCTACATGCATGTGCACCTGTACACACATATACACATACATGCATATACCATATACACATATGCACATATATATCAATAAATAAGCATATACACAAACTCTCACACATACATATATTCACACATAAGCATGCAGACACATATGCACCTTCTACTCACACACACAGTCATACCCACACTTTCTTTCACACACATGCATTCACACTTGCAGACAAACATACATATACCCATGCACACATACACAAACATTCACATATACATTCACACACAAGCACATACACACACACACAGAAGCACACACTCAAAGGCACACAGACACATAAGCACTCAAATACACAAGAGCACACATTACACATACACTCACACACAGGCACAAATATACATATACACAGGCACATGCACACACATACACACACAAACACACACACACACACACACACACACTCACGCACACAATGCCATGTTTATATTGACCTTGTTGGGACTGTCTCCAAAACTAATCTAATGACAAAGCAATTCCTACATCAATTTGAACCCCTGTTGGCCAAGTGTGCTTTTCTCCATTGTGACTGTTAGGAATTTTCCAGTATTACATCTGCTAAATAAGCAGGCTCTGTACTAACCGAACATGAACTGAAAATTCAACAGTGCTTGTACATCAATTTTAAGAAGTATACAAAGCAAGATTTAAGCTCTTGTCAAGCCCCGCTACATTTTCATAATAGTAGCTCCAAATAAAGGATGACTTTGGGTAACAACCTATTTCAAGTATGACTGGCATCAAAAAGAGTCGTGAACACAATTCTTTAAAATCCTCTCTTTATTCTTTGGTGTTTGTTTATATCTTTCTAAAAAATTGAATATTCCCCATCACACTCATTTTTCATCTCGGCTTTCTGACAAGTCTACTTAATTATCAGAGGCATTGACTGCAAAGTTCCCTCCATTCACGGTGGAAGCGGACACCTTCGTGTGGCTAGCACACCACTCAAAAGCTTCCACAAGGGCTTTAATTGCTATTCAGACCTAAGTCCTAAGGGTCTGGAGATTTCATCTTACTGGAGGCTTGCCTGTCATCATGAGTGGATTACCTGGCAAGCCAACGGTGGTCTTTTCATCATGTCTACCATCTGAAGACGCCGTGCTGGAAACCTGAAAGACAAGCGGGCAGGGAAATTTCTGTAAGTATCAACAGGCAGGAGCAGAGGGTGGCACCCTCCCTCCTCACAGATCAGCATGGTGCAGAATTAATCTGCAAATAGCCCCTGATGCTCCCCCCTGCTGCCCGTCTCCGGATCATTAGCACTAGGTCAGTTGCCTCTGGGAGAAGGTTTTTTGTTAGAGTTCAGCCATTGAGTTTAAGTTGATTTGGTTTTTTTTTTCCTAATGTTTTATAGATAAATTTAAAATTTTGAGATTTTGTTAGTTGTTTGTGTGTGCACATAGGTGTACAGGTCAGGTCAGAGGACAGTGTTAGATCCCCTGAAGCTGGATCTACAGGTGGTTGTGAGTTGCCCAACATGGGTATAGGAACTGAACTTTGATCCTCTGCTAAAGCTGCAATCACTTTTAACCACTGAGACATCTTTCAAGCCTTTTATTTTATTTTTTTAGTGAACATCTAAAATCACAGGCCTCCTTGTGACATCTCATACATACTTAGTCTGTGTTGATCACCCTCCCTCTCCCCCTTCATCCCCCATCCCTACTTCCCTGCTTTTTCCTTTCACCCCAGTATTTCCTTGGAATTTTCATACTGTGTATATTCTATTACCTTCCAGGACCTGTTCCTTAAAGCCTCCTTTTCCCCCTCTCAAGGACCTTTTTCTAGTTTCCTGGTCCCTACCCTCATCCACTCACACATAAATAAAAAGGAGAAGCTAGGGTCTGCATAGAGAACATGAGGCATGTGGATTGGAGAATTGAGAGGAAGAGAATGGAACATTCTTATCTGGGGAGAAGAGGGATTGGTAAAACATGACATAAACAATCAAGATGGGAACGAAAAACAGTTAAATGTGATAGGACTGGGGTTCATTATGGGTTTTTTTCTTTTTCCTTTCTCATCTTTACCAATAGCTAACTAGTACTTGAGTGAATAAAATAGAAGGAAGGCTAAAAGCAATGTTTACGTTACTTAGGATGCTTCAACTCAACCAACAGTGGCTTCCCAGAGGAAGGGCAGCAGTCGCTCTTTTGGCTGAGGCAGGCTTTGGAGGCTGGTGGTCATGTGACATCACCCCCTTAGCTCTCTCTTTGGTTTCACTCTGCCTGTTGCCTGTTCCCCTCCTCTTGACTTTCATTTCTTGGACACAAGATGGCTGGACCATCTCCAGGCATTATATCTGTGTCCCAAGCAGGAAGAAGCAGTTGACTAAGTGCCTTCTATTTGAGGGGCCCTCCTCTGGTGCATGAAAGACAAAGCAATCCAGATGGCCAGGACGAGCTGTTGCCAACCAGAGTCCACATCCTATAGATGAACAGGCTGCCTCCCTGTCAATTTCAGGATCTTTGAAGGACTTATATTTATTTTAAATTATACGTATACATGTTTCTGTATGCATCTTCCATATGTGTGGAGTTACTGGCATTGCAAGCCCATGGGTTGTGTGTATTGGCAATAGAACTTGGGTCTTCTACAAAAGCAGTGCCTGCTCTTAACATCTGAGCCATCTCTTCAGCTCACAATTTCAGGATTTCATCAATAAGGGGGGAAAGCGTGGATTCTTGATGAGTGGATGTATAAAGAAATGTCATCCCTGCCTTCTCCAGCACCACCTGTCCTTGTATAGAACCCTTAAGATAACCTACGCTGGATTAACTTCTGTCTAGATCAGTAAGTCTTTCTTGACTGGTACACAGGGAACCTTGCACATAGTTGGTGTTCCCTACAAAATCTTTCACAGAGTCAGACTGGAGGCTGACAGACCTGGAATGTTACCATTCCTGATTCTCCTTGATGGCTTTTCTATGAAGGATAAAATCCTTAAGGAACAGAACATGAAGCCTTTGGGTTCTGCATCTAATTGCTCGGCTTTTCACACTCCCCACAATGCTGCACGCCAGACCTCCATCTATTCAGTTACAGACAAATAGCGACGGTAATCAAAATCCCAACATGAACAATATTCTGAATACATGTTTACTATTTGGTAATTTTGAATCAACAAAAGGCCCTTCAGTGAAAACCAGCTTCTTGTAACTGGTATGTGGTCTGAAGCACCATCCTCTGTAGAAAAGAGCATTGCTTCTGGGTAAGAACCACAAACATCCATTGCTCAGGAGAGCTGAGAGAGCCTCACTGTGAGACGAAGTCCTGTGCAGAAATGTGTTTCCTTTGAAAGACTGTAAGAGAAAAGAAGGAGCAGACAAGCAGAGAGAAGCACTTCTTGCCAGTTCATCCACCAAGGCCACCATGCGCAGACCTTCTCCCACGAAGTCTGGCCTGGGTATTACAATAGGACTTGCATCTTCCAGGAATTCTATATCAAGATATTTAGACTAAGCATATCCTCCAGTCTTCTGTTTGAAACAAGTGCAGATCTTCTGGAAGGTGGGTACAAAGGAATGTCATATTTGTGATACCAGTGACACGGACTAGAGGAGATTTATTTCTTGTGGAAGTAAAATGAACAAAAACAGTATCCTGGAGACACTAGTTCTGACCTCCAGTCTAGGTACACATCAGGCCTTGTCTTCTGTGGTGGTTTTGTTAGCTTGATACAGCTCAGAGTCATCTGGGTTATTACTAGTATTTGTTCTTGGATTTTATTTTATTGAGCACATTTCCTACAACATTTCTTAATCAAGTTTAGACTCATTCCCCCATCCATGCCTGCCCCTCATCCACCCTCCCCCTGTCAGAGCTCATGGATTCTGTCATACACAAGTCCTGACTTGCAACTTTTTCAGTCTCTTATGACCTTTTTGGTGCACAGGTTTACTGTTTTGGTCAGTTCTTTAATAGATTTTTCTATCTCTTTGTTGTTCCCATTTGATTTTATATTATTCTAAAATATGCATACATACACTCCACACGTAAATCAAAGTTACAAAATCTGAAAATAAACTATACGTTAATTCCGAAGCACATTTAGAGATTTACATTTTAACAGTAAAGTTGCATGCAGGTAAAAAGAAGTATAACTTTACATTCTCTCTTTTTTTCTAGAATATGAATATTAGTATTCCTATGTGATAGAACACACCATAGGATTACATATGGAAAAATTATGAATGGTTGTAGCATGTATCAATAAACTGAGAAAATATTATTTTTTTTCTTTTTTTAATTTAATTTTTATTGATGCTTTGTGCATTTCATACATCATTTTCCAATTCAGATCAGGCATATTTCCCTTTCCCTTCCCCCCCACCCCCACCCCATCCCAGATCATGCATTCTGCCATAACTGTCCTGCATCTTTCTCTCAGTTTTTTTTTTTCATTTTTTAGCTATAAGTGATAATCCATGAGTACCAGCATCCTTCGTGCAAAACCAATCTGCAGGCTGCTGTGCCCAAACCCCCACAGCCCCACCATCCAGTGGGGGTGACGGGTTGTTTGTTCAATCAAGTTGATCAAATGAGAAAATATTATTTTACAAAATATGTTTAACTGTTAAATATAATCCTTTTTTTACCAAAAGATGTCATGTTTTCCCCAAGCAAGTGCTTGAAGATTCCTCCTTGGCAAGCCCAAACAACCATCAATCCTGCCCCTGTGCTCCACACTGGGGTCCCACCCACTATGGTCACCCAAATGAGGTCCAGCAAGCATGTATCCTGTCTTGATCTTCCTGCACTGGCCTCCATGACACAGCATGGGTAGTCAAACAACAGCAGCCTCTGAAGAGGCTGAAATCCCAGTCGCCACTCAGTCCACAAGCTGAACATCTCTGTAGTCCCCATCTAGCATTGAAAGTTTGAAGGATTCTTAAGTTTTATATCTGAAATACAATTTTCAGACCTTATTGATTATTTATTTCTGGTTATACTTTCCTTTTGGATGCTTAAGGCCACACAGTCATCCCAGATTAACCAAGGTTTCTGTTTTCTCACAGTCAGTTGAGGATTTGGTCCTCAAAGGTCACTCCGGGTTTTTTTTGGTGGGATAGCCCCTGGTTCCTTTTTGTTTTTCAATCACCAGTTCCATTCACTCGAGGACACAGTTAGGTCTTGCTAGACCAGGCTTCTCTCTTTGAAGCATGAGTAGACTTTCCTCTTTATAGGGTGTACACTGGCTGGAGTCCCATCAGTGGATCTCCAAGACCTCCCCACACAGGGAAGGCTGGTGACTCACATTTGCAGGGCATTTCAGGAGATGCCTCCAAGCATATTCCCCTGAGACTTAGTTGACATCTGAGGGCAAGAAACAAAGTTATCCCTTTAGGTCCCTTGGCCAAATTGGTATGGGCATTAAGTATGGTCATTAAGCACCCAGAAAGGCTAAGTTACACCTGATACATCACATCTATACTAAAATTGTATCTTCTGGAAAACAAACTGTTATTTCCATATCATATTTCTTGAGTCACCTTTTTCCATTTTAACTTCATGTTACACTGCAATATGTATACATGTGCACCATCATGTACCAAAAATCCATAGTCTGAAAATAAGTGGTAGGTTAGTTCTAAGACCTATCTAGGGATTCATAATATAAGAGCACGCTTGTGTTCAGATCGTGGGGAATATAGCATTCATGTTGCTCAATTTGCCTTAGAACTAGGGACTTGGTGCTAACATCCACAGGTGAGGGATACCATTCGTCTTTTGTTTTTCTGGGACTGTGTTACTTCACTTAACGTAATATCTACTAGTTCCATCCATTTACTTGAAAATTTCATGATATCATCTTTCTTTACCACTGCATAGAACTCCATTGTGTAGATGCACCATATTTTCTCTATCCACTCATCAGTCGAGGGGCACTTGTGTTGGTTCCAGCTCTTCGCTATTGGCTGTACATGTATCTTTGCAGTAGGATGCGTCTTGTGGGTATATACCCAGAAGTGGTATGGCTTGGTCAGGTGATAGGCTCATTCTGAGTCTTTTAAGGGTTCTCCACACTTGCTTCCATATTGGTTGTATTAGTTTTCATTCCCACCAGCAGTGGATGAGTGTTCCCCTTTTGCCACAACCTCTCCAGCACTTGGTATCATTTGTTTTCCTGATCCTAGCCAGCCTTATCAGAGTGAGATGATATCTTAAAGTGGTTTTGATCTGCATTTTCTTAATTATTAGCGATGTTGTGCACTTTTAAAGACGTTTCTCTGCCATCTCTATTTCCTCACTTGTGAAGTCTCTGTTCAGCCCTTTACTCCATCTTTTGAGTGAGTCATTTGTTTTCTTAATTCTTTGATTTTGAGTAGTTTATATATTCTGGAAGTTAGTGCTCTGTCAGATCTATCAGCAGTGAAGGTTTCCTCCCACTCTGTGGGTTTTCTCTTCACTTCCGTGATTATTTCTTTTGCTGTAGAGAAGCTTTGAGTTTTATAAGGTCCCACTTGTCAATTGTATACCTTGTTTCCTGTGCAGCTGCTGATTTAGAAAGTCTTTCCCTACACCTATGTCTTGTAGGTTGCTACCAACTTTTCTTCTATCGCCTTCAGAGTTTGGGGTTTCACGTTGAGGTCTTTGAGACATTTGGAGTTGATTTTTGTACAGGGTGAGAGGTAGGGGTTTAATTTTATTCTTCTACAAGTGGTGATCCAGTTTCACCAACACCATTTGCTGAAGATGCTGTCTTTCCTCCATTGAGTCTTTTTGGTCCCCTTGTCAAATATGAGGGGGCTGAAATTGTGCTCAAGTTTGGATCTTCAGTTTTGTTCCATTGGTCTATGGGTCTGTTTTTGTGCCAGTATCAGGCTGTTTTTATGACTATAGCCCTGTAGTATAGTTTAAAGTCTGGTATAGAGATCCCTCCTGTATTACTCTTTTCACTCAGGGTTGCTTTGACTATTCAGGATCTTTTGTTTATCCATATGAATTTAAGGATTTTTTCCAAGCATGTGAAGAAAATCTTGGGGATTTTAATTGGGATTACATTAAATCTGTATATTAATTTGGGTAGAATGGACATTTTTACTATATCAATTTTTCCAATCCATGAGCATGGGAGATCTTTCCATCTTCTGATGTCATTTTCAATCTCCTTCTTCAGGGGTTTATAATTTTTGTTGTAGAGATCTTTGGTGTCTTTGGTTAAACTTGTTCCTAGGTATTTTATTGTTTTTGAAGCTATTGTGATTGGGAAGGTCTCCTTGTATTCCTTCTTTAGTTGCTTGTTGTTGGTGTAAAGAAAAGCTACTGATTTTTCTAAGTTAATTTTGTATCCTGCTAATTTACTGAAACCCCTAATCATTTCTAGGAGTTTTCTGGTGGAGTTTTTAGCATCCCTTAGATAAACTATCATATCGTCTGCAAAGAGGGATAGTTTGACTTCCTCTTTTCCGATTAGTACTTCTTTAATTTCCTTTTCTTGCCTTATTGCCCTAGCAAGTGTTTCAAGCACTATATTGAAGAGGAGTGGTGACAGGGGCCAGCCTTGCTGAGTTCCTATCTTTAAGGGGAATCCTTCTAAATTTTCTCCATTTAGGATGATGCTGGCTGTGGGTTTCTTGTATATGGCTTTGATTATGTTGAGGAATGATCCTTCCAATCCAATTCCCTCTAGGACTTTAAGCATGAAGGAGTGTTGAATTTTGTCAAAGGCCTTCTCTGCATCAATTAAGATGATCGTGTGGCTATTGCCTTTCAGTCCATTTATGTGTTTTATGATATTAATTGATTTATGTATGTTGAACCATCCCTGCATCTCTGGTATGAATCCAACTTGATCATGATGGATGATCTTTTGATATGGATCTATATGCGATTTGCAAGTATTTTTATGATAATTTTTGCATCTATGTTCATTAATGAGATGAGTCTATAGCTTTCTTTTTGCTTGTATCTTTGCTGGTTTTGGTATTAGAGTGATGCTAGCTTCAAAGAATGAGTTCGGGAGAATTCCCTCTGTTTGTATCCTTCTAAACAGTTTTGAGTAGCAGTGGTTGTAGGACCTCTTTAAATGTTTTATAGGGGGCTGGAGAGATGGCCTAGCGGTTAAGAGCGCCGACTGCTCTTACAGAGGACCCGGGTTCGATCCCCAGCACCCACATGGTGGCCGAGAGCCATCTGAAACTCCAATTCCAGGAGAACTCCAGTTCCAGGGGAATCCGACACCCTCTTCTGACCTCCGCCGCATTGCACGACACGGGTGCACAGACCTGCATGCAGACAGTACATTGATACACATACCGAAATAAATAAAATAAAAAAATAAATAAATAAATAAATTAAAAAAATAAATAAATAAAAAATAAATGTTTTATAGAATTCTGCAGTGAAACCATCTGGACCAGACTTTTCTTGTTGTTGGGAGGTTTTTAATTACATCTTCAATTTCCTCAAATATTATGGGCTTATTTAAGCTGTCAATCTCTTCTTGGTTTAGCTTTGGTGATTCCCAGGATTTCAAATATTCATCCATTTAGCTTAGGTTTTCAAATTTAGTAGAATATAGGTTTTTGAAGTATTCCCATATGATTTCCTGGATCTTTTCGTTGTCTGTTGTGATGTTTCCCCTTTCATCATGAATTCTATTGATTTGGAGTTGCTCTTTCTTTCTTTTAGTTAACTGGGATAGAGGTCTATCTATCTTGTTTATTCTCTCAAAGATCCAACTTTTGGATTCATTGATTTTTTTGTATTGTTTTCTTTGTTTCTATTTCATTGATTTCTGCTCTGATTTTTCTTCCTGTCTGTTGCATTTAGGGTTCATTTGTAATGTTGTCTTTCAAGGGTTTTTAACTGCAGAGTTAACTCATTTATTTGGCCCTTTCTGTTTTTTTTTTTTTTTTTTGGTTTTTTTTTTTGTGGTTTTTTTTTGTTTTTTTTTTTTTTTGTTTTTTTTTTTTTTTGTCTTTCGAGACAAGGTGTCCCTGTAGCCCCAGCTGTCCTGGAAATCACTCTATAGACCAGGCTGGCCTTGAACTCACAAAGATCCACCTGCCTCTGCCTCCCAAGTGCTAGGATTAAAGGCGTGCGCCACCACGCCTGGCCTGGTTTTTTTGTTTGTTTGTTTATTTGTTGTTTTGTTTGTTTGTTTTTTTAATGTAGACACTCAGGTCTATAAACTTCCCTCTTAGGACTGCTTTTAAGGTGTCCCATAGGTTTTGTTGTGCTGTACTGTCATTGTCGTTTAGTTCCAGGAATGCTTTTATTTCTTTGTTTATGTCTTCCTTGACCCATTCATTGTTCAGGAGTGTGTTGTTTAGTCTCCGTGTGTTCACGTAAGTAGTAGGGCTTCTCCTGGTGTTGATATTGAGCTTTATTTCATTGTGGTCTGATAGAATGCATGAAATTATTTCAATATTTTGTACTTCTTGAGGTTTCTTCTGTGTCCCAGTATGTGGTCAATTTTGGAGAATGTTCTGTGAGGTGCTGAGTAGAAAGTGTATTCTCTGGTGCTTGGGTGGAATATTCGGAAAATGTCTGTGAGGTCCATTTGCTGTATCGTATTCTTCAGTTCAGATGTCCCTCTGTTTATTCTTTGTCTGGTTGATCTGTCCAAGGGGCTCAGTGGAGTACTGAAGTCCCCTATTATGAGTGTGCTGGGGTTAATCTGTGCCTTGAGGTCCTGTAGAGTTGTGTTTATAAAGATTGGTGCACTGGAGTTTGGTGCATATATATTCATGATTGTGAAGTCTTCATGGTTAATTTTCCCTTAATGAAAATGTAATGGCCCTCTGTCTCTTCTGATTGCTTCTACTTTGAAGTCTATTTTGTCTGATATTAAAACAGAAACTCCTGCTTTCTTTTTGGTTCCATTTGCTTGGAATATTTTTTTCCATCCTTTCACTTTCAGTTGGCACCTATCCTTGAGGGTGAGATGGGTTTCTTGTAGACAGCATATAGATGGATTGTGTTTCCTAATCCATTCTCCCAGTCAATGCCTTTTGTTTGGGGAGTTTATTCCATTAATATTTAAGGTAATAATTGAGAGATGTGTGTTGCTTCCTTTCCCCTTATCATGCATTTACATTTTTATTCTAGTTTTCTACTTTTGCAGTTACGCTTTTAATAATTTCCCTTTCCAGGTGCCTGGGGATAGCTGCTCCTCTCCTCTGCCCTTTGAATTGCTTCAAGTATTCTCTGAAGGTTTGGTTCTCTGGACATGTATTCTTTCATCTTGTTTATGTCATGGAAGATTTTTATCTTTCCTTCAACTAGAATCAACATTTTTGCTGGGTATGGTAATTTGGTTCGGCATTTGTAGTCGTTTAGCACTGGGAATGCTTTGGTCCATATTCTTCTTGCTTTCATAGCTTGCACTGAGAAGTCAGCTGTAATTCTAATAGGTTTTCCCTTATATGTAACTTGTTGTTTTTCTTTTGTGGCTTTTAGAATTTTTTTCTCAGTTTTGGGTGTCTAGCATTTTAACTATGATATGGCGGGGGGAGTTTCTTTTCTGGTCTTGTCTATTTGGTGTTCTATGTGCTTCTGGTATTTGTATGGGCTTGTCTTTTTTTAGTTTGGGGAAATTTTCATCTATTATTCTGTTGAATATCTGTTCAATGCCATTCTCTTGGGATTCTTCTCCTTCCTCTATCCCTATGATGTGGAGGTTTGATCTTTTCATAGTGTCCCACATTTCCTGGTTGTTCCATTCTTGTGTATTTTTAAATTTTTCATAGTTTTTACTTGAACTTTTTAGTTGTTCTGTGTTATCTTCCAGGTTTTATATATTCTTTTTCCTGCTTCCTCCATTCTACTTCCGAGGCTTGTTCCCATTCTTTCCTCTTGATTGGATGTGTGTTTGATTTCCTTTTTCATTTTGTCTTGTGTTTTCTTTACTACTTCCACTTCCTTTTGGAGGTTCTCAATCTTTCCCTGTAGTTCTTTGCTTCGCTGGTTGGTTTCCTTTTTCATTTCATCATGGGATCTTTTTAGTGTTTCCATTTCCTTCCAGAGTTTGTCATTTTCTCTCCCTAGTTCTTTCCAGAGTTTGTCATTTTCTTCTTTTAGTTCTTTCCA
The DNA here is from genome assembly GCA_009823505.1 of Rhizomys pruinosus. Lineage (NCBI taxonomy): Eukaryota > Metazoa > Chordata > Mammalia > Rodentia > Spalacidae > Rhizomys > Rhizomys pruinosus. The sequence continues at coordinate 160,403 of VZQC01000937.1, forward strand.
AAGATTATCATTCTTTCCCTCTAGGTCTTTTCTGAGTTTTTCATTCTCTCCTCTTAGTTCCATGATTTCTTTGAATATGTCTGTGATTATTTTATGATCTGTGTTCTGTGCTACCTCCAGGGAGGTCTCCTTGTGGGAATCCTCCATAGGTTCAATAGCCTTTGGTGTGGAATTATTCTGCACTTTCCCCATATTGTTCTTTCTTTGTGCTCTTGGCATGTGGGTTTCCATTTGTCTGTATTCTGATGCCTCTTCACAGTGTTGAAGGATCACTTTCTCTGATTCCTTCTCTTTAATTATGGAGTGTTGGCTTGTCTAAATTTCAGGCTTCCAATTTTGGTTATATATTGGGAAGTATAGCTCACTCTTCCCTTTCTAGTCTGCAAGAACTGGGTAAGTAATAGCCGTTATAACACCCTCTGAGCCGTGTGCTTCCTCTGCTGCTGCCAGCCAGTTCCTCTAGGTTGGTTGTAGGGCTTACTGAACATTCCCTCTGGAATTCCAGTTGGTGGGGAGGGACTACTGACTGCCTGCTTAGCCAGAGTCCTGGTACCCTGCAGCTCAGCTGGTCTGGCCCTGGCTGCTTCTGTGTGCCCGGAATTTATTTTTCTTAATTTTACTTATTTTTATGCGTATGAATGTACTATCTGCATGTAGGGTTGTGCACCCATGTTACGCAATGCCACAGAGGTCAGAAAAGGGTGTCACTTTTCCTGGAACTGGAGTCAAAGACAGTTCTTAGCCTCCAGGTGGGTGCTGAGAATTGAACCCGGGTCCTCTGCAAGAGCAGTCAGCGCTCTTAACTGCTGAGCTATCTCTCCAGCCCCCTGTTCTTGGAATTTAAAATCTCAAGGGAGCAGATCATCTCTGGGTACCAGGAACTGACACTGTTGATGGATCAATGTCAAAGCCCAAATCAATAATGAAAATTTCCCTACAGTTACATCTATTCTTAATAAAATATTAATTGGCATGCATTGCTAACTGTCTGTTCCATTACAGGTAAGCAGTTACATCTACTTAACATCTTAGTGACAATTACCATGGCTGAGTGTGTGAGAAACTGGGGATTCTGGAATATTGACTGCCTCACAGAACAAATCTTAAGTCAACACTGGACACTGCTTAACTCCTTCTTATACTTCAGTATTGTTGGGAAAATTCTTATTTACTTAACTGAACTTAATTTTGAAAAGCCTTACGAGAAAAAAAAAAAAAAAAAGAAAAGCCTTACATTTGATATTATAGTCAGAGAAAGTGTTCCTTAAAAGAGAAAAGCAGGGATTAGAAAGTCAGCTCAGAAGTTAAGAGTGCTCCCTACTCTTCCAGAGGACCTGAGTTTGGGTCTCAGTACCCACATCAGTTGACTCACAACCGCCTGTAACTACAAGGGTGTCTGCAACCCTATTCTGGCCTGACAGCACCTGTACACACATGCATACATGCACACAAATACCCAAAACTTAAATTTAAAACATTGTAAACACAAAGGCAATAAAAATAAAGCCGCCGGGTATGGTGGTGCATGCCTTTAATCCGAGCACTTGGGAGGGAGATGCAGGTATACCTCTGTGAGACTGAGGCTAGTCTGGTCTACAGAGTGTGTTCCAGGCTAGCTGGTGTTACAAGGAGACCCTGTCTCAAAAAGATAAAACAAACAAACAAACAAACAAACGAAACACAGTAAAGAAAAACCTTGTCCCATTTGGAACTATTCTGGAGGGTATTCTTCCAGTTATTTTTGTCAGTGATGAAGCACTGACCCAAAGCAAATCAGGGAGGAAAGGCTGAACTTCACTCCCTGGCTTTCCTGGGGTCACAAGCATGGCTGTCATGTGCCCCTTTTCAGCCTGGTGTGGTGTTTCCCACATAATTGCCATGTGATCACAGCTTGACAGAAGAATCACCAAAAAATGCAGAGACAGATTCCAAAGCCTTGATCCCATCTCTTTCTTTCTAATTTTTTTTTTTTGTTTTATATTTTTTTTTTTTTTTGTGGTTCTTAGCCTCAGCCTTTAACGGCTGCGCTATCCCCACAGCCCTGATCCCATCTCTCTTTTACATCATCAGGGAAGCCAAGACAAGAGTTCCAGGGAGGAACCCAGATGCAGGAGAGGAAGCAGACACCATGGCAGAACCCTGCTTACTGGCTTATTTTCCCTGGCTTGCTCAATTAGCTTTCTTATAGAGCCCAGAGATGGCACTGCCCACAGTGGGCTGGGCACTCTTACATCACTAAACCAATCAGTAAAATGCAGCTTGGATGTGCCTTCAGGCCAATAAAGTGGAGGTAATCTCTCAACTGATGTTCCCTCTTTCCAGGTTTCCTAGGATTGTGTCAAGCTGACAAAAATCTAATTATGACAGATATTGCTTTCATTTTACAATCTAAAAAGAGAAAACACACATTTTAACCTCATTGTGTGTTTTCCAGTGTCAACACTGAACACTTCTCCACATGTAGTTTACCAAAAACCTGTGTCTTCATGACCTCCCTGGCTTCCCTCAGGGTCACAAGCATGTATGTCAGATGCCCCCTTTTGACCCTGGTGTGATGGTTCCCACCTAATTACTATGTGATCACAGCTTGACAGAAGAGAAAATGCATAAACAGACTCCAAAGTTTTGATCCCATCCTTCTCCTGCCAAAGTCGAAACCACGAGGAATGATGAATGCAAAAATGCCACCTCTGAAAATCCAAGATCCGAGTAGGAACCCTTTTATCCTCGTTCAGAAAGAGATGATCTTTCATGACCTTCATAAAAGAGGCAGAAGCTCCCTTCTCCTAGAGTTATCTAAGGGGATCAATATGGGCTTATATTAAAATTTAAATTCAGCTTCACATCCATCTACAGCTCTCTATACACTGTCATGTGCAGCGTGGTGTCAGTCACAGAAAGTTGCCCAGACTGCATCACAGAGGTAATTTCCTTGCACACTCTCATCCCTGCAGCTTAGCCTCTTCCCTGCCAATTCCAAACCTCAGAAGCACAAACTCTAAGAGAGGGAGGCCTTCATAGTCACTGCCCTCTGGGAAAAGTGCCTTTTCCTATACTTGTCCTTATAGAGATGCTTTAGAAGGTAGTGGGAATTAAAACTAAAGGTTCTAATTTTGGCAATATTTAATTCTAATTTCAGTCATCTGCTAGAATGCAAACTCCTATGTGTTCCAGAAGGGAATAACGGAAATTATTTCATTTTAAAGATTAACACTAATTCCTAAAACCATTGAGTAGTATTTAGCCTTATAAACATATATAAAGGAAACAATTTTGCAGCCATAATATCTAAGAGACTAAAGTGCATTTGGGTTAAAGAAACTATTTTGAGCTAATCGAAGCACTGTACCCTTCACATTTTGGACTACAGAAAGTGGCATTCACAGTTAACTACAAGTCTCTTTCTGAATCTTAACTGCTATTTAAGAGTTGGAGTGAGAAAGAGCAAGATTTAGTGTACAGTGCACCTTCTAGAAGGCCAACACCCCATTCCCAGCTCTCTCTCTCTCTCTCTCTCTCTCTCTCTCTCTCTCTCTCTCTCACCAATGGTGGATTTAGTGCTATCTTAAGACAAGATATTTGCTTGCATACATGTTTGGTTAATCCAAGGACACTTTATCATAAAGTTTTCATCAGAGTCTGTGCTTTCCTCTGCCATTGAACACCTATGTATCCAGCAGCAACTTTTCCCATTGAGAAGGCTCTGAAATGAAGCCTCAGTATCCTGCTTTTCTTTCTTTCTTTCTTTCTTTCTTTCTTTTTCTTTCTTTCTTTCTTTCTTTTTCTTTCTTTCTTTCTTTCTTTTTCTTCCTTACTTCCTTACTTCCCTCTTTTCATCTCTCTCCTTCCCTCCCTCTTCCTTCTCCCTTTTCTTTGTTCCCTCTTTCCTTCACTTCCTTTCCCTCCTCTCTCTTCCTTTCTTTTCCTCACCCCTCCTGCCCTCCCCACTTCCCTTCCTCCTTTTCTTCCTCTCTTGCCTCTTCATCTTTCTCATGACCATTTTTTTTCTTAGTCCTTATATTTCCTTCTAGAAGCACACAGTCTTAGATAAACGCATTTCTTTCCGGTAGTGGCACATGCTTACAATCCCAGTGATTATTATTGGTCAAGAATCAAGGAAGCAAAGGCCAGACTGTAGTACTCAGGGAGTTCCAGGCTAGCCTCTGCCACATAGTGAAAAATCTGTCCCAAAATTACCTAATTAGTTAATTAAATTATTTAATTACTGAAAGCTGGATTTTCAGTTTTAAGTTCTACTCTAGTGAGTGGCATGCTCTTGAGTCTCCCAGGCAACTGTTAGCCAGGGAGCATAGACTTGGAAGTCATCAATGGACAGACAGTAATTGAAAAACAAGATAAGAGTGGGTAAGCTATCAAGGGAGACAGTGCAAGCTGAGAAAAGCAGTTGGCTGAAGTCTAAACACTCGAGACAGTGGGAGGCCTACAGGCTCAGGGAGGAGGTGGTAGAAGTGGAAAAACCTCCTAGGAGCAAGAAGGTAGGAGAAGTCATAGAGTCCTCCTGGCTTAGGAAACCAAGTTAAATAAAGAAGAGTTGGATAGAAAAGCTTTCCCCTAATGACTGTCTGAAAGCAACCTGAGAATTGTAGCCTCCTGTTCCATCCCTGGCCTCAGGTCCGCAGCAGTAACTCAGCTGTAGAAATCTAAGACCAATTTAAAGAGCAAATGGCTCCAAGTCCAGGAGGTAAAATCAAGTTTGAAGGTGCACTGGTGATTGTTCCTCTGGCTGTGATCCAACACCTGAAAAAAGCAACTGTGGTGGAGGATATTTTTTTGTTTACAGATTAAGAGAATCCATCATGGTAGGAAGGCATGACCAGAGAGTGAGGTGCCTGGTCACATTGTATCCGTGGTCAGGAAGAAGAGCAGGAAAGTTGGTGCTCAGCTCACATTCTCATCCTCTGCCTCCTGCTTCTCCTCCTCTTCTTTCTCCTCCTCTCTTCTTCCTTTTTATTCACTGCAGGATCCCAGCCCATGGGATGGTGCTGCCCATATGCTTTCCACCTTAGTAAGCATTTCCTGAAAATACACTCATGGACACACATGGGGGGAGGGGTCTTAGGTGATTCTAAATTCTGTCAAGTTGGCAACATTTCAGAAATCAGACTATTATTTAAGTATCAAAGATCATAGTAACAGATGGTCAAAATGGGTTGAATTTATGAAAAACATTGTGTCAATTACATTAAGGGAAAAATTTTTATTCAAAAAGGAGTCTCTAATATATCTTTTATTTAAATGAATACATATATCTGTGAGTACATGAAGAAATTTCAGCTCCCTATTAATTACATCTTTATGTGTTGTGAAATGAACAACATCCATTGCATGATGCTTTAATACACACTGAAAAATGAGTACAATAAGATGTTTTATACTCATCACAAGTTTTATGCACTCTGTCTGGTATTTAGAGTCTATTACATAAGTAGAAAAGAAAAGCCATTTTAAAATGTCATTTAATTTCTCTAAGGAAATTTAATGAATTTGGCACTGACTGTTCAATGGCTGAGCATTCTCTAAGTCTTCATGCATATATAAATTAAATCATGCACATTCTATTGTGGAAGTTTCTCCTTCCCTGATCCTGAAACATTTGAAAATATATAGCTTATTTAAACCACCATATGGTTATATGTCTGTGTGTGAAAATTAAAATTAATTGTATAAAGTATTTTTCCCCAGAGAGCCAGTCCTAATAGAGGTATATTTTTGACAGTGCCCACAATGGACAAAGAAGTTTCATCTGATCTGACAGCACACATAGACCAAGCTGTGCTCAGCAGAGCTGTCAGATGATTGAGCACTGAGGCAGGAAGGTGAAGACTGGGGGTTGAGATGGAGTGGCACCCATCTGGAAGGCTGTGAGGTGTAAGCAGGGTCCCTGCAGACACAGGGGATGCTCATATCAGGGTCTGAGATCAGGGGCCCTGCCAGGAGAAGGAATACAGAGCAGCCAGTGGGTGAGTCTCTCCAAACACGATGCCAGGGGGTGTAAATCTTCCTCAGGGCTAGCTGTTGAGGCCCTTGTATCCTGAGCGTTGACCATAAGTTCACCCTCAATGAAAGCAGGGACAACAGAGCATTGAAAAGGACACAGCCAGGTTGTCCAGGTAGTGGAATTACCAGGGTATCAGCTCCTCTAACCACCAGTCCTGGAAGAAAACCTAGCATCATTGAAATAGTCATTGACTGATTTCATGCACCTGAAGGAATCTCCAGCAATATATGGAGGGAATTCCAGTCTGCTTGGAGTTGTGGTCTTGATGTCTCAGAAGTATTAAAATAACTTCCTTACTAGGTCTTTTCTTTAAGAAGCCAAATTAGGCAGCCAGCAGCGACTCTGGCACCATAGTGAGTTTGTGTGTGGGGTGCTCAGGTTCGGGCCTTGCTTGCTAAGACCACCTGAAGCACAGGTAAGAGCCTGGTGCTGCTCCAGACAGGTACCAAGGTACTGGGGTGCAGGCTAAGTCAGGCATTCCCCCCCACCCCTCGCCAACTGGAATCGAGGACAGATTATCCAAGTGGATTTTTTTGAAGAACCCTCAGAACAGGAAGGGAAGAGTGACTTAGACATCCAATATCCAATATATAAACAAAATTGAAAGCCTGAAACCTAGACAAGTCAACACTCCATACACAAGGAGAAGAAAAAAAGAAAAAAAAAGCATCAGAAGGAGGCAAGCAAAACAAGTCTTCAACATAGTGAAAAGACATTTGTGATTGGCATCAGAATACAGGCAAAAAAAAAAAAAAAAAAAAGGAAACCCTCATGCCAGGGACATGGCGAAGGGATAACATGGGAAAAGCACAGGATAATTCTGCATCAAGCTCTACCAACCCTGTAGGAGATAGCTACAGTGGGATCCCCCTGGAGGTGACCCAAGAAACAGATCGTAGAGGAATAATGGCAGACCTATGCAGAGAAATTAAAGAAAATAAAGAAGAAGTCAGAGAACTAAGGAGAGAGAATGAAAAACTCAAAAAGGACCTAGAGGGATACAATGACAAACTTTAGAAAGAACTAAAGGAAGAGAATGACAAACTCCAGAAAGAACTAGAGGGAGAAAAAACAAACTCTGTAAGGAAGTAGAAACACTGAAAAACAAAGCCAACCAGCAAAGTAAGGAGCACCAAGAAGAGATTGAGAAGCTCTATAAGGAAATGGAACTACAAAAGAAATCACAGGATGAAATGAAAAAGGAAATAGAACACTCATCCAAACAAGAAGAAAGGAAAGGAAAAAGCCTCAGAAATAGAATGGAGGAAGCAGAACAAAGAATATCAGATCTGGAAGATAACACAGAGTAAATAAAAAGCTCAAATAAAGAATATGAAAAATTTAAAAATACACAAAAGTGGAACAACCAGAAATATGGGACACTATGAAAAGATCAAACCTCCACATCATAGGAATAGAGGAAGGAGAAGAATCTCAAGAGAATAGTATTGATCAGATCTTCAACAGAATAATAGATGAAAATTTCCCAAAGCTAAAAATAGACAAACCCATTCAAATACAAGAAGCACATAGGACTCCAAATAGAAAAGATCAGAAAAGAAACTCCCCATGCCATGTCATAGTTAAAATGCTAGACGCCCAAAACAAAGACAAAATTCTGAAGGCTACGAAAGAAAAACAAGTCACATACAAAGGGAAACCCATCAGAATTGCAACTGACTTCTTGGCGGAAACCATGAAAGCAAGAAGAACATGGAGCAAAGAATTCCCAGTGTCAAAGGACTAGGGATGCCAACCCAGAACACTATACTCAGCAAAAATGTCAATTATGGTTGAAGGGAGAGAAAAATCTTCCATGACATAAACAAGATGATAGAATACATGTCCAGAAAACCAACTCTTCAGAAAATACTTGAAACAATTCAAAGGGCAGAAGAGGGGAGCAACTATCCCCAAGCACCTAGGAAAAGAAACTAATAAAAACATAACTATAAGAGTAGAATCAGACACTAAAAGTACAAATGGATAAAAAGATGAAAGGAAGCAAATTACATCTTTCAATTATAACCTTAAATATTAATGGACTAAACTCCCCAATCAAAAGACATAGACTGGGAGAATGGATTAGGAAACAAAAATCCATCTATATGCTGTCTACAAGAAACCCAACTCAATTTCAAGGGCAGGTGTTGGGCCCTGTGGGCCCTCCATACTCATGCTCTACCTGTGGGGCCTCCATACTCAGGGCATGGAGGAAAATGAGGCCTACCATAACCCCCTGAGCCTAACTAGAGTTTAGCGACCTGTCTCTGGCCGGTCACTTCTGCATAGGAGTGACTCAGCATATCCCGACTGGAAAGCCCCTCTACCCAGATACAACTGATGTGGCAAATTACTATTGGCCCAAAGCTATCTCCCCACTCTACATATTTCCTCTCCATCCTTCTTTTTCTCCTCCCCTCCCTCCAGGCAAATATAAGTGGCTGCCTGATACAATAAAGTGAGTCCTTGCTTTGATAAGACTCCTGACACCCCATGTGGTTCTTTTCAGATCATCGACACTAGCCATCCCACTCAGTCCCGAGGGAGAGACAGGCTGGCCTGGATCTCCTTCCTGCCCTACCTGCCAGAGGATCCAGCAGATAGGCACCAACTTAAGGTGAAGGGATGGAAGAAAGTATTCCAAGCAAATGGTACCAAAAAGAAAGTGGGTGTGGCTATTCTAATATCAGACAAAATAGACTTCAAAGCAAAAGAAATCAAAAGAGACAAAGAGGACCATTACATCTTAATTAAAGGAACAATTTATGATGAAGATCTCACAATCATGAATATATACGCACCAAATGCTGGTGCACCAAACTTTATAAAGACAATTCTTCAGGATCTCAAGGCACAGATTAACCCCAGAACACTAATAGCAGGGGACTTCAATACCCACTAAGTCCTTTAGACAGATCAACAGGACAAAGGATAAACAGAGAGACTTCTAACTGAATGATACAATACACCAAATGGACCTCACAGACATCTATCGAATATTCCACCCAAACACCAGAGAATACACTTTCTACTCAGCACCCCAAGGAACATTCTCCAAAATAGATCATATACTGGGACACAGGAAAAAACTCAACAAATACAAAAAGATTGAAATAATCTCATGCATTCTATCAGACCACAGTGCAAGAAAACGCAATATCAACACCAGGATAAGCCCTGCAACCTACAAGAACACACGGAGACTAAACAACACTCTCCTGAAAAATGAATGGGTCAAGGAAGACACAAACAAAGAAATATAAATATTCCTGGAACTGAATGACAATGATAATACAACACAACAAAACCTATGGGACACATTAAGGAAACATTAAAAGCAGGCCTAAGAGGGAAGTTCAAAGCTCTAAGTGCCTACATTAAAAAAAAAAAGCAGAAAGAGCACAAGTGAGTGATCTAACACTGAAGCTAAAAATACTTGAGAGACAACAACAAATGAACCCTAAATGCAGCAGACAAGAAGAAATAACAAAAATCAGAGCAGAGATCAATGAAATAGAAACAAAGAAAACCATACAAAAAAATCAATGAATCCAAAAGTTGGTTCTTTGAGAGAATAAACAAGATAGACAGACCTCTAGCCCAGTTAACCAAAAGAAAGAAGGAACAACTCCAAATCAATCGAATCTGTGATGAAAGGGGAAATATGACAATAGACAATGAAAAGATCCAGACAATCATACAGGAATACTTCAAAAACCTATACTCTACTACGTTTGAAAACCTACAAGAAATGGATAAATATCTGAAATCCTGGGAAACACCAAAGCTCAACCAAGAAGAGATCAACAGCTTAAATAGACCAATAATATATGAAGATATTGAAGATGTAATAAGAATCCTCCCAACCAAAAAATGCCCAGGCCCAGATGGTTTCATGGCAGAATTCTATAAAATATTTCTTTTTTTAAATTTTGTTTTTTATTTATTTTTGTATGTGTATGAATGTACTGTCTGCATGTAGGTCTGTGCACCCGTATCGTGCAATGCCACGGAGGTCAGAAGAGGGTGTTGGATTCCCCTGGAACTAGAGTTCTCCTGGAACTGGAGTTACAGATGGTTCTTAGCCGCCATGTGGGTGCTGGGGATCGAACCCAGCTCCTCTGCAAGAGCAGTCAGTGCTCTCAACCATTAGGCTATCCCTCCAGCCCCTCTATAAAATATTTCAAAAAGACTTACAACCATTATTACTCAAGTTGTTTAGAAGGATACAAATGGAGGAAGTTCTCCCAGATTCCTTCTATGAAGCCAGCATCATGCTATTAACAAAACCAGGCAAAGACACAACCAAAAAGGAGAACTATATACCCATTTCCTTAATGAACACAGATGCAAGAACTCTAAATAAAATAATTTAAAATCACATACAGACCCACATCAAGAAGATCATCCACCATGACCAAGTTGGATTCATACCAGAAATACAGGGATGGTTCAACAAACGAAAATCAATAAACATCATCAGACATATAAATGGACTGAAAGAAACCATACCATCATCTCAATTGACTCAGAAAAAGCCTTTGACAAAATCCAGCATCCCTTCATGCTTAAAGTCCTAGAGGGAATTAGATTGGAGGGATCATTCCTCAATGTAATCAAAGCCATATACAGGAAACCCACAGCCAATATCATCCTAAATGAGGAAATGACAGAAGCATTACCCTTACAGGTAAGGACTCAGCAAGGCTGTGCCCGGTCACCACTCTTTTTACATATAGTGCTTGAAACCCTTTCTAGGGCAATAGGCAAGAAAAGGAAATTAAAAGAGTACTAATTGGAAAGAGGAAGTCAAACTTTCCTTTTTTGCTGATGACATGATAGTTTACTTAAGGGATGCTAAGAACTCCACCAGAAAACTCCTAGAAACGATTAAGAGCTTCAGTAAAGTGGCAGGATGCAAAATAAATCTAGAAAAATCAGTAGCCTTTCTTTAAACCAACAACAAGCAACTGAAGAAGGAATACAAGGAGACCTTCCCACTCACAATAACCTCAAAAACAATAAAATCCCTAGGAACAAACCTAACCAAAGACACCAAGGATCTCTACAACAAAAATTTTAAACCTCTGAAGAAGGAAATTGAAGAAGACTTCAGAAGATAGACAAACCTCCCATGCACATGGATTGTGAAAATAAATATAGTAAAAATGTACATCCTACCCAAACTCGTGTACAGATTTAATGCAATCCCAATCAAAATTCCCAAGAGTTTCTTCACAGGCTTGGAAAAAAAATCCTTAATTTCATTTGGAAAAACAAAAGACCCTGAATAGCCAAAGCAACCCTGAGCGAAAATAGCAATACAGGGGTGGGGGGTGGGGATATTACAGGGCTATTGTGCTGGATAGCTTTAGTGTCAACTTGACACACCTGGGTGGAGGGAGCCTCAATTGGGAATTGGCTCCATTGGATTGGCCTGTGGAGTATTGTCTTGATTGTCGAGCAATGTGGAAGGGCACAGGACACTATGGGTGGTGCCACCCTGGGAAGGTTGTTGTGTAGTGCATAAGAAGGCAGGCTGGGCATGGGCCAGGGGAGCAAGCTGGTAAACAGCATTCCTCCATGGCCTGTGCTTCAGCTCCTGCCTTCAGGTTCCTGCCCTGAGTTCCTGCCTTGGGCTCCCTAAGTGATGAACTGTGACCCAGGAGATGTAAGCTGAATAAACCCTTTCCTCCCCAAGTTGGTGTCGGTCACAGTGTTTTGTCACAGCAATGGAAGCCAAACTAGAACACCTATAGTCATAAAAACAGCTTGGTACTGGCACAAAAACAGACCAGTTGACTAATGGAACAAAACTGAAGATCCAAACTTGAGCACATACAATTTCAGCCACCTCATATTTGACGAGGGGGCCAAGAAGACACAATGGAGCAAAGACAGCATCTTCAGCAAGTGGTGTTGGCAAAACTGGATCACCACCTGTAGAAGAATGAAATTAAACCCCTGTATAAAAGTCAATTACAGAAGGATCAAAGACCTCAACATGAAACCCAAAACTCTGGAGGTGATAGAAGAAAAACTTGGCAGCAGACTACAAGACATAGGCATAGGAAAAGACTTCCTAAATCAGACAGCAGCTACACAAGAAATAAGATCGACAATTGACAAATGGGACCTCATTAAACTCAAAAGCTTCTGTACATCAAAAGAAACAATAAAGGAAGTGAAGAGAAAACCCACAGAGTGGGAGGAAACCTTCACTACAGGTACATCTGACAAAGCATTGATTTCCAGAGTATACAAACTACTAAAAAAACAAAGAAGAAAGAAAAACAAATGAATCACTCAAAAGATGGAGCAAAGAACTGAATAGAGACTTCACAGAGGAGGTAATAGAGATGGCTGAGAAACATCTTAAAAACTGTTCAACATCACTAATTAGGGAAATGCAAATTAAGACCACTTTAAGATATCACCTCACTCTGGTAAGACTGGCCAGGATCAAGAAAACAATATCAAGTGCTGGAGATGTTGTGGGGAAAGGGGAACACTAATCCATTGCTGGTGGGAATGTAAACTTGTACAGCCACTATGGAAAGCAGTGTGGAGACCCCTTGGAAGACTCAAAATGAGCTTGCCATTTGACCCCGCCATACCACTCCTGGGTATATACCCACAAGATTCATCTTACTACATAAATACATGCACAGCTATGGTTATTGCAGCTCTGTTCACAATAGCAAAAAGCTGGAACCAACCCAAATGCCCCTCAACTGATGAGGGGATAGAGAAAATGTGGTACATCTACACAATGGAGTTCTATGCAGCAGTGAAGAAAGACAACATCATGAACTTTGCAGGTAAATGGATGGAGCTAGAAGATATTATATTAAGTATATTAAGTAAGTAGTCACACAGTCCCAGAAAAACAAACAACAAATGGTATCCCTCATCTGTGGATGCTAGCATCAATAACCCAGTTGTAAATATTTCTTGTGGAGAGGGATGCATATTGAAAGAACAACAACAGAAAGACTGCATCAGAAAACTGACTGAAATGGTGAATCTGGAGGGGTGTGAAGGTTGGGAGAGGGATATGGGTCTATATTTGATTAATGTATATTTAATTGATGTGAGTTCAACAAGTATCCAATTGTGCCCAAACTCTATTTACAAATTACATGGTACTTTAGGACTTAGTAAAAGTAAAAATGTCTATATTAAACAACATTGGTTTAAAGGTTTTGATAAAAATGGTAACACATCTAAGTTAATTGGAAATATATATTGTTGTTGTTCACATTTGTTGTACTTAAAATCTGTATAACAATAACTTTGGGATTAACATATACAAATGTTCTCTATAAATTTTGTGTTATACAGTATCATCTTATAATATTCTCTTTTACCTGTAGGATAATTTAACTTAAGGATTTAAGTTTGCTTCCCAAATTAACAACATACAGTCACCCAAAACAGTTTGGATAAATTTAATGAAATTTACACCTTGATTCCTACCTATAGGTATGTGTACTACAACTGCCTTTCTGAGACTCATGGGTCAAAAAATAAAAACCTAAAATAAAAAGGAGGGCTACAGTTATATATTAAACCTTGTTGTCAAAAAATTTCAATTTAATCTTAAAACTAACTATGGGAAAAGATTTGTATGTTCCCATAGGTCAAAACGTCACCAACTTAATGGCTGAGAAAGAAAAGATACAGCCTTGCATTGTGTAGGGTGTACCAAGAAATACTAGCAGAGAAATTGGCCCATCTAAACATTAAAAGGAAGAAAAGCCTCAGATTGCTACAGGCATCAAACATCTCTGTGGATCCTATTTGTAACAACTATTTATAATGAGTCCTAATGAACCTTACCTTCCAGGTACCACAAAGTTTTAATATGAGAGACTTTCTTACCTCCTTTTCATAGAACAAAGAAAAATATGATGGCAATGAAGTCATTCTCTAACTGTAAATTAGAGCTGACTGTTATAGAGTTCATCTCTTATAAAACTGGTAAAACTGCTTTCTTTAAGTGACTAATAGACATAGGAACTGTGAAAAGTATTATTCTCTATTCAGAACCAAATATAATACTAAAGTCTCTTTAAACTGTGCATTTTAAGCAAAATATAGTAATACAAGAGAGCTCTGATATCAGCAATGGATTATTCTGCCAAGGAGTATTCTGCCAAGGAGATGTTGGCCAGGGGATCCAAGCCCCCCCCCCCAAAAGGTAAAGGCTTCTTGCCTGAAAACTGGGATACCTGCAAGAAGAGAGGCAGTAAGGCCCTGCTGTCGGAGACCTGATCTAAGCATGGGAAAGATGTGTTGAGACCACACTTGCAAGTGTACAGCTGGTCTCTGGTATACCAGAGAGTGTTACCAAAGGCCACTAAACCAATAAAGCAAATATTGGTCTCCTTGAATCAAGCAAGACTCCTCTGTCAACATCAGCTACACCTCACCTGCTTGGAAATACTGTGCAGCAGTGTCAACCATATGCCTGTATATCTCAAGTCTAATTGGCTATTAGCTCTCTCCTTGGAGGAATAACTCATGGCTGATGCCACAAGCTTACAACCTTTGGTGTTTGGGAGATGTTATAAGCCACAGTAAGACCTTGTCATCTTTTACAGAAAAATCATAATTCGTGGATTAGCATACTATCCAAACATCTGTGTCTATACCAAAGTAACCTACCATAATAATTAGTACTGTTTAAATACCTATATATCTAATTGCTTGTGCTTCATTAGTAGGATTGAGAGGTTATTCCTGGACAAACTGTCAGCCCATGAAAGGAAACAGCCAGAACTGATCAGAGTCCAAAACGACATCTCTAGAGAAAGTAAACTGTTTTGCTTCTTGTCCACTTGTGCCCCTTTTCTAAGCCTAGGGAACAATTTGCGGAAGAGGGAGCATGGTAGAATATAAGGGCTGAGATTGGGGTGAATGGTGAATCTACAGCAATATAGACTGGATGCTTATTTGATCAACTTGATTGTACATACAAGCCCCTCCAGCTGGATGGTGGGAGCCTTGGGCTGTGTAGGTTTGGGCACAACTGCTTGCAAATTGGTTTTACATGAAGGATGCTTGTACTCATAACTTATTACTTATTGTTAAAAAATGAAATAAAAGAAAGTATATATTAAAAAGAAGCCAAATTAATTAAGTCAAATTAATATTTAGGGGTTTTTTTACTTTTATTTTAATTTTATTTATGTATTTTGTCTGCATGTATGTATGTATACCACATGTATGTCTGGAACTCACAGAGGCCAGAAGAGGGTGACAGATCCCCTGGAATTAGAATTTACTGATGGCTGTGAGCCACTGTGTTGCTGGGAACTAAACCCAGGTCCTCTATAAGCACAGCTAGTACTCAAAACGACTGAGCCATCTCCCAGCCCCCAGTGTTCACTCTTAACTGCTGAACATCTCCCCACCCCTCTTACTAGGTCTTTAAGCCCAGTAAAGTTCAGAGTCAATCAAAGAAATGATGGATTGTACAAAGAGGGAACACTTTATTTAATGTTGAAAAATATAACTGAATTATTTCACTTAAATTGTGTGTAATTGTGAAGACTACCCACTACATTAGCATCATCTTTCTTTTCCAGTGAAATTGCTATTTAGAAATCATTTTCACTTGTGATTTCAAGTATAAAATGAACCTAAAAATAGAAATAATGCTGGAATATTAAAAATAGCTTGTTTTCACACTTATAAGTTCTATTTAAATATTGAAAATAGTTTTGCTTGTTAGGTCACACATGAGTTGCTGAATAAGATAGAAGATATTTTAAATTTACAAATACACTTTAAGATCTGAATAAATTTAATGCCTTAAGGTTTAAAATAATGTTGTAAAGTGTAAAGTATAAGTAAAATTTTAGGATTTTTTAAGTTGAACTTAAGGGATCATGGAAAGTCTTGGGTTGTGATTGATTTGTTTAATGTTTGCTTAGAAATTTAAAAAGCAAGCATCCCCAGACAGATGCATCTTTGACGCATAGACATCTTTACATTTTTAAATTTCTTTTTATTTGTGTGTATATGTCTATATATCTATATATTATATCTATATATATATATATATGCGTCTATATGTGTCTATATGTGTGTGCCTCCTGATCTGGTTGTGTTTCACTAGCATGTAATGATGTAGAAGCCAGAAGAACCTTGGGGCCCTTGGAAGTCCAGTTATAGGCAGTTGTGAGTTGCTGTGTGAGTGCTGGGAACTCAACTTGGATCTCCTCAAGAAAGAAATTTAGCCTTAGCAGCAATCTCTCCATGCCCAGCTGCTGAAGAAGGAGAATGCCCCCAACAGGTCTAGTAACACATTCTTTTGAATCCTGAGAAACCACCAGGCAGCCCCAGCCAGGTTGTAAGGAAACTTACATATGAACAGCAACTGTGAGGACCTCTACTCCACTGAGCAGTGGTCATCCACACTTCTGGACCCAGCCCTCAGATTTCCTTTCAGAAGGACCCTCCTCACCCACTCCTTCCCTTTCCAGTTTTCCTGTTTTAGAGCAATTACCTTGTTCGGGCCATGACCTAAGCTCTTTACAGTTTTACATGTGAGACTGCTTTTTCTGACTGTCTCTTGTAGTTACATTTTTCAAGTATAAAACTGAGTGGAAATTCCATCCATGGGGTGCCAAGGATGCAGTTTGGGAAGAGTGCATGTGTTCTACCCAGACTCTGACCTCCTCTTCACTGGCAGGATATAGGGTTGAGCAGGGGACTTAGGGAGTCATGTTTTGTGTGCATGAGGACTGTGGATGTGTGAGCCATCCTCAGATCCCTCCCTCTCTGCTCTGTCTTTTTTTCCTTGTTCTCTGAAGACCTCTGTTGAGAGCAGGAAGGCAGGCACTGTCCCACAGACCTGCCTTCTGGCTTTGTTCCTTTCCTCTCTGCCAGATGACAATGTGCTCCCTTTAGTTCCAACTCTTGTGCTGAAACCCCTTTTCCTGTCCCAGTGGGCTCAAACCAATGCCAGGCAGAATAGCATGCCAGTAGACATCTTATAAACAAGACTTCTCCTTAGTCCTGTCCTTGGTTTTCTAACAGTTCCATAACTGTGTCTAGTCTAGATCAATCTCATGACTGATTTTCATAAGCCTCACCATGTGTTGTGTAATTTCCAGCTGGATAAGTGATATGAATTATGCCATCTTGGTTGCTGGGTCTGTTTGTATCCCTCTAACTTCTTAAGCTTTGTTCTAGGATGCAGTTTAGTTACTTGAGCAAAGTTTAGTGCCTTCTGGTCTTCCTTTTAAATTCTATAAGGCAGAGCTGCAGCAGCACTTGGTCTATGACAGATGGGTTTCCACTGAGCAGGTAAGACCATCAGGTACCATTCCTGCAAGTCTGGCCACTGCTGCCTCTGCATCGATTTCTCAGTCTAAATTCCCCTAAATTGCACCATTGTCCTCTTTTTATCTCGCACCCCTGGACAAAGGTTCATGCCCAAGCAATGAAATCTGAAGAGGACTTAAGTGAGGACTGACACTTCTTGCTTTTCTGACAGAAATGGTGTTTGACAAATTCAAAGTACTCCCAAGTGTACTGTCAAGTCCTCCAAGTCCTCCCGAGCTAGCTAGTTTGATGCCACTTTCCTGCGTAGACACAACTCAGAGACTTAGACTTTAGCTTGTCAGGCTTCCTCACACAAAATCAGTTGATGAGCAGGACAACTCATTCACAAAATGAATTGCCTACAAGGAAGTGCAGCTTTCTTGATAAGATACCTAACAGTTTATGGTAATAATTATATTCCTCTGCCTTCGTTTGGATGGGCAGGTAGAACCATTCATTACTGTATGGAAATTGTATATATTTGGTCAGTAATACAAAAGAAGTTTTAAGCCATCTGTTTGCCAGGGTAGAGATTCCCCGAATTAAATAATTCTTTTTGACATGGAATTTGTTTTCTCCCTGAGAAATGGGAAAGTGCAGTGGCTTGAGAAGGCTGCCTATAGATTTAATGCCCTCGGTAACACACAGAGCAGCTAGTTCTGCTCAAGCCCCTGAACAAATTTGATAGTGAGTCTCACGAAATACATCTTAGGATAAAAACAGTCTTGTCTTTCATTCCCATTTGATTTAATGAAATTCATGCACTGCTGCTTTGTTATAAATTAAAGATTTGTACAGTGTTTCTTTCTTTCTTTTTTAGATTTGGTTCAAAATACAAGGTGACAGGGATGAATTGACTTTACAGATGTTCTAAGAACTTGGATTAAGTTTACCCAAGTAGAACAAAATGAAGGCAGTTATTCAGGTCTGGGATAAAATTTAAGACCTACATTTTCTAAAGGAAGCAATGATCTGCCAGGGTGTTACCTACGAGAAGGAGGAAAGCCAGAATGCAGTCATTCCCATTCCGGAACTGCGTCATCATGGACAATACCCTACTGGGTTCTGTGACCTCTCACTACAGGGATCATTAGCCAAGAATGAGCATTGCCAGGAATCCAACAACCTGTAGAACCAAAAGATGGATAGCAAGATATCTCATGCATTCTTTACTAGCGCCTCAAGCTCACGTACTGAAGCCAGATCAAAAGTTCAAATATAAGCTGCAACATAGACTATCATTGTATATCATCCCCAGAGATCTGGCAGTTTGCCCCACATGGAAACAGATCTTCCAATTGCAAAAGACTCTTAAAGTTTATATTTTCTAGTGTTCCTTGCCATAGAAAATTCTAGGGTTTGACAAGGCAATTAATATTAGGGAGTTGTGTGTTCCCCAGGTGCTCTTTTCCGTGGTCAGATGAAGGTCCTGGCCTATCTTGTCTTCTCGATCTTCCCTAAGGCTCAGTGCATGTCCCACTCTGCTACTGATGCAATTTAGGCTGGCTTTCTGAACTCTCTGAGTCTTTAGGGTCTGTGGGAAATGACATCCATCTTTATAAGCAGGAAATTTAAGACATGCAAAGCAACAGAAATTCTGTTTGGCCTGGGAAAGCAGCTTTAAGATGCTGGGGCTGGAGAGATGGCCTAGCGGTTAAGAGCACTGACTGCTCTTGCAGAGGACCCAGGTTCGATCCCCAGCACCCACATGGTGGCTGAAAACCGTCTTTAACTCCAGTTCCAGGGGAATCCGAAGCCCTCTTCTGACCTCCATGGCATTGCATGACTTGGGTGCACAAACCTACATGCAGACAGTACATTCATACACATATGGAAATAAATAAAATTTTAAAAAAAGATGCTGTGAACATTTTCAACAGCCTGTGGTAGCATTGTCCACTCTTTGGTCAGTGATAGTCACCTTTTGTCCTACCCGCCTCCTGGATTCCAGAACCAACAGTGAACAGTGTATTAAAAGAAAGACCCAAGAGTCCTGATCTGATTCTAGATCTGACGGTGTCATACAACGACCAATTTCTAAGTGACCTTAGGTCTTCCTTCAGCACCTTCCCAGAGGCTCATCCCATTTATTCCCAAGCAGTCCAGTAGAGCATGAGACTCTTAATCTCAGGGTTGTGGGTTCATGCACCATGTTGGGTGCCATTTGAGGCTGGTCCCATTTATTCCCATGGTGAGCCATGTAGAAAACAAGCATGGGAAAGCATAGCACACAGACAGACACATGGTAAGATATCCAAATTCATACCAAAAGAGCCTTTATTCATAATAGATGGGTTTTATAGGCAGTGTGACTTCACCTCCCAGGGCCCAATCCCAGACCTTTGTGTCGACACATCCCAGTCCATGGGTGTGGCCAGGGAGGTCTCATGACTCCCACTTGTGCCGGGGGGGGGGGGGTGGCGGGAGGAGAGATCTGGTTGGAATGCTAGCCCATTCACACTTAAGCTCAAACTGGATTACTGGATTAGCCTACACTTCCCTAGGCAGACTAACTCTCTGTTCCCAAATCTCTATTCACACGCCACTGTTAGGACAATTGAGCTTATTTCTGTATCCCACAAAGATATGGCCTCCATTCATACACTTAGCTACCTTATCCACATATTCAGTCAAATACTGATCTAATGTAGGAATCGCTATGAAGATGTCTTATAAATGTGATTACAATACAAAACTGGTTGACTCTCAGCATGGACATGGCAACAGATAGCCCAGGTGGGATTGACTCGAGCAGATTTAAAGTTCTTAAGATTTAAGATTTAAAGATTTAAGAGAAGAGCTGAAGATTCCAGAGAATAGAAATTCTCCCTTCTTCAAGGATATCTGATTCTCTTAGTCATTCTGATAATTGTACAAGCTGATTCTGCGCAGTACTTTACTTAAATATTTATTTGTTTGTTTGTTTGTTTATTGTAGATGAGTGTGCATATGTGTACTACAGTTTGTGTGTGGAAATTAGAGGACAACTTGTAGAAGTGACTTTTGTCCTATCATACGGGTCCTAGAGATCAAACTCAGGTCATCGGGCTTGGCAGCAAACAGCTTTACCAACTGAGCCATCTTGCCTGCCCGCAATACATTTTTAGTATGTGTTTTCAACTGTGTCTGTGTCCTACTTTGTACCTATACAATATACATGTGTTCATGTGCACTTAATCTTTGCATTTAAACACAACCACAGACAGAAAAATCTAAACATTCTCATTTAGAAAATAACAGTTAGCACTCTACTACTAAGAAGAAGGTGGTGTTGCTTGGTATAAATAGCAGGCACCTGCAGAGAATTCAGGAAGATATAGTTCCATTCAGATCCATCAAAGTATAGACAGATGCAGAATGTGTCTGAATCTCACTCTATAGTATACAAGCTGTTTGATGCTGTATTTAACACAGGCACCCCCATGGATTTGCCACATTCTTGTCCCCAGAAAATGTTGGCTGTAAGGCCTCTAATTTGCATACCAGCTCAGTGGCATCCAACTCATAACACTTTCAACCCGAAATTCATTTCATCTTCATTTTCATGTCCTGCTTAAGAATCATGCTGGTCTAGAGTCATAAAATAGCCAAATAGGTCCTGACATGTTTTCAGATAATTTCCTAAACATATGCTTTCAATAGGCCTCCTCCACTGTGTGCAGGCGGAGTGGGCGGGGCATATTCCCCTATAGCAGTTATCATAGGGAAGTTCGAGCAAGGGGAAGGCCTAGCCTGCAATCCCTCACACAGTCACAAAGTCCATCTGGCTTTACACTGTGTTTCAAGATCTGTGAGGGACATGGGCTTTCCATCAGAGAGTGCCAGGTCAAACATGAGGACAGTCCCTGTATTACTTTTCACAGAGCAGAACTGCTCTACTACATGTTAAAAAGGGTTTATTCTGCTAGGCATGGCACACACCTTTAATCCCAGCACTCAGGAGGCAGAGGCTGGTAGATCTCTATATATCTACCTAAATAAATAAACAAAATCAAAACAAGCAAAAGAGGAGTCTATTCTTCTCCATATATACAAACTTCCTTGCAACACACACAGTGCAAAAACTTTGCCCCAACCCCACCCCAAATGCACGTAACTAACCATTTATGAATTTGTGAGCCCTGGTGTGCCTAATCCAGGGGTTAACTCAAGGTGGATAGGACTTAATTCTCTTTTCCTCCTTGTGGGTCTGCTTTTCCTGAGTGAAGTCCATGCTTAAGCCAATGTTCTATTCTGGAGATCTGAGGTTCCACATCTTATTTTGGGTTGGGTTGGGTTTTGGGGGGTTTTTGGACACTTTCTCACTGTATACCTGCAGCTGGCCTGAAACTCACTATGGAGACCAAGCTGGTCTTGAACTCACAGAGATCCACCTGCCTCTGCCTCCCAAGTGCTGGGATTAAACTCATCCACCACCACTCTTGGCTGAAACTCTACATCTTAATTAAGCCTGTCAGATCCTTGGAATTCCATAGATATGATCAACTGCTAATATCTGATGATTCCTAGCTTGAGTCTCTGTGTGGCTGGTCCTCTATATCTGTGCCATCTCAGTTCCAAGCCCTCTTCCTTGCCAGAGAAATGTTGTACTCTTTGGACCACTTCATTTGGCTCACAGCCAGAAGGAAGACTCTCCTGAGTCCTTTGGTTCCAGAACGGGAGAGGAGCATCTTCCAGTAAGGTGAGCACCTTCCCTAAAGGTCCCAGCAGGTGTAGAGGCTACTTCAGGTGTCATGTAACCGTATTCTAAAGAATATAACCCCAGATGTGGACACAGCATTACAGAAACAGCAAAGGAAAAATGATACTGGTTCCCAAGGGAAGTTATAACCAACCTTTACCCTGTGAGGACAAAGGGAGCAGGAAGGGCATGATTAGACTGGAAGATGACTAGACCATGGAATCCAGGCAGGATAGGGCCCAGGATGAACACAGCCACTGCTCAAAGGCAAGGACAGGCCCTGGAAGACGCTGACCTCTTCCCACCATCCCATCCTCTGAGGACAAACCTAACAGGAAGTGAGCCAGCAAGGAAGCTGCTAGTAAATGATTGTTACCAAGGAAACGTAAACAGATGTCCATTTACTCCAGATAGGGCACCCAGGGCAGACCAAAGAAATACCCAAGTTGAGCTTGGTGATCCAATGCACTCACTGGAGTTACTCACAGGAGCATGGTGACACAAAAGCAGCTGCATCTCCCACAAAGCCCACTCAGCCTAGGTGATGATTCTTGTATCCATGAAATTCACTGCATATTCAGGCAATTTCACCAAGTGTCCTCTCCCAAAAAAAATTTCACACTGTTTCTCCAACACTAAGTTTCCAGAATCTTTGGGTCTCCCCCTTCCTTCAGGAGGGAATGCTGCACAACACTCAAATGTGGCCCACAGGATCAGCCTTCCCAGAATAAGTGAGGTTAGAGAAGACAGAGGCCAGGCTGGGGAGAAGGAAAGAAGAAAGACAGTACTCAATGGGAACTGGTGCAATCCTGTATCTCAGCTCTTCAAAACAAAGGAAATCAGAAAGATGGAAAAGAGTAAGTATATGAATGTCCCTGGGCTGGAGAGATGGCCTAGCGGTTAGGAGTGCCGACGCTCTTGCAGAGGACCCGGGTTCGATCCCCAGCACCCACATGGCGGCCAAGAGCCGTCTGAAACTCCAATTCCAGGAGAACTCCAGTTCCAGGGGAATCCGACACCCTCTTCTGACCTCCGCGGCATTGCACGACACGGGTGCACAGACTTGCATGCAGACAGTACATTCATACACATACAGAAATAAATAAAATTAATAAAATAAAATAAAAAAAAAAGAATGAATGTCCCAACCTGCTTCCTAGGGTTGATCACTTATACCTCACAAGTGTTTCACAGATGATGTGACATTATGGAATGTAGATTGGAAGGAGCAGAATTGGGTTCAAGTCCTAATTATATCATATGCAAATTTGGGGTAACAGTTCAGCTTTTTGAACAGTAAATGACTTACCTACGAGCTTATTTTAAGATTAAATGAACTACAGGGTATATTACTGTAGCTTCATTTCTGTTGCTGTGATAAAACACCCTGAATAAAAACAACCTAGGGGAGGAGAGGGCTGGTTTGGCTTACAGTTCCTAGATATAGTCCATTATTGTGGGGAAGTCAAGGCAGGAATTCACACAGCTAGTCACATATACATACATCCACAGTGAAGAGAGAGAGAGAGAGAGAGAGAGAGAGAGAGAGAGAGAGAGAGAGAGAGACTGGATGCATCCTTCTTGCTGCGGCTGCATCCTTGCTGCTGCCATCACCCAGTTAGCTTTCTCCACTTGCATAGTTTAGGGCCCAGCCCTGGAAATGGCACTGTCCACCTTCACATCTGGTTTTCACATGTGCACACACACGCTCATATGTAATCTCACACACACATGTGAACAAAAATACATACAACCATGCAACACATATACACATGCAAAGCCCCCACATTTTCCACTGAGATTTTATCAGAGCAGCAGAAAGACTGTCTCTGCTCAGCAGCTGTGCAGTTCCTTTAGTGAAACTCGTCCCTGCCACCGGAGAGGCTCTGGCAACTTCAGCTAGCGTTGCAACTTGCTTTCAATTTTAAACAACTGGATGAATTCTCCGCAGGGGCTAGTAGAAGTTTATCAGCTAGCTTATTTTTATCCCCTACCAGCACCACTTGCAAGTGGATCCACTCTTCATTAAGGGAAAAGGCTGGTTGTGCATATCAAAAATACCGCTGTTCTTTCCTGAGAAATCACTGGCTTAGAAGCTCAACTACAGATTATAGTCTTTCCAGACTCAAGACTTTGGGGATGCAAAACTTGTGAGGTTAACAGGAGCAGCAACTGCTAGTTAAGAAAGCTTTTCTTTCTTGTTATTCTTTTCACTATTTTACTAAGTTTTGCTTATGTGGATGTGTGTGTACCTGTTTGTTCACCATATATGTACAGCCCCCAAGGAGGCCAGAAGAGGGTGTCAGATCCCCTGGAACTGAATTTATAGGCAGTTGTGAGCTACCCTGTGGGTGCTGGGAACCAAACACAGTTCCTCTGCAAGAGCAACAAGCACTCTTACCTGCTGGACCATCTCTCCAGCCCCCAAATGTTAAACTACATTTTTATTTATTTTGTGTGTATGCATGTGACCAGAGGACACTTCTCTCCATCTACCATGTGGGTCCCAAGGATCAAACTCAGGTCACCAGGCTTGGCAGTAAACACCTTCACCTGCTGAGCCATCTTGCCAACACTCTTCTAAGTTAATTTTTCATAAGGACTTCTCATATCAAATTTTCATGTGGTCATCCTAAAGAATCCCAGTGGGGACACTTCGTGTCTTACAAAATGCCAGTCGTTCTGCTGGTGATAGGGAAGAAGGAAGTCTGTCAGTGCTTTGCATGAACAATACAAGAAGAAACACACTTCATTCCTGGGGAAGATGATTCTCTCCAAACCAGACAGAGTCCGGGGTGGTTTTGTAGCTTTACAGACCAAATGGTTGCACCATAAACAACAGAAATACAAATAATCCTTTGTACTTCTTGAGTGTCACGTGAAGCAAACTTTGCCACAAATTCAATACTTCATTTAATTCTCTAGGTTCTATAGGAAAAAGATCAATGAGGGATGTTAGACATGGAGAATCTCATGTTTCAAGATGTTTGCTTGTCCAAAATCTCCCTAATTATTCAAATTAAAGGACAGGCTTGAACCAGAGTCCAGAGGCGACACTCCATTTGATCCTGACACTATCAGGCATCCCCAGAGCTTGGGGACATCTGTGTCCATTTGAACTTCAGGTAGAAGCTTTCAAAGCAGTTATGAGATAGAACCACACACATGCACACCAGCATGTGGCTTCACTTGTTCTTCCCAGGCCGCTGGGTTCAACAGGACTGTACGAATAATGACCAGGTAGCTGGGAAATGGCTGTATGGATGAAGCGCTTGCTGTGCAAGCATTAGGAACTGAGTTCAGACCCCCAGCGCCCACATAAGAAAGTTAAAAACTTGGCCTGGCAACCAGTACCCAGATCCCCAGTGGGGGGCAGAGACAGGCAGATGCCCAAAGCTGATTCCTAGGGCTCACTGCAAAGTCTGTCCAGCTGAAATGGCAAGTTCTAAGTTCAGAGGAAGAACCAGTTGAAAACACACACACACACACACACACACACACACACACACACACACAGTGGAGAGATACAGAGGCAGATATCCTGACTGGGATTTGACAGTCTCAGCTCTAAAATGACAGTGCAATATGACTGTGAACAGAGAGGAAGGATTTTGTAATGATACGGTATTCTCACCTTACATTGTCCATCTCATATTAACATATTTTAATTCGAACTCAATAAATGATGAACACCCCGATGCAAGACACTGCAGAAATTTGTCCTGTGTAAACAACTGCATTTGCATGACCACCTTTGGGTGGCAGGAAGTCAGTGTTCACAGCTCAGATGGGAGGAAAGTGGACGTGAGTGAATAAGCTGTGAGGTCTTGGCTGCCTGGGAGAAGTTGGGAAAAGTGAGACTCACATTTTACAGACAGGAGTATAAATTGCAGCATGTCCATTTGATGTCTGTTACACCTACCTTCTTCAGGTAGTCTTCATTTCTGGGTCATTTCACTGTGACTTCATTTGTAGTCATTTCTGCAAACATTCCCAGGGCAGTTCTACTAGGATTAGACAATGAGGAATAATAAGCCTTTTGAAGCATGTTCTTAACAAAAGCAGCGTTGACAATGGCTTTCCAGAAAAGGGAAATTATCTCTAGGTGCAGGCTGTTTCCACTACCCAGGGACAGCCATAGATAACCCGAGAATGGTGCGGGGGAGAGGCAGCCATCAATGCAGCCCACTCTTCATGCCTACCGCCATTTAACAGAGCCAGAAGACACTTCTCCAACCAATTTAGAGTTCTGGGAATTTTAATGAGACAGAATCTGGGTTCATCCATGCATTCTTCACAGAGCATTCAATGGCTGCTATGTGCCAGGCACTATGAGGATGGGCTGAGCAATACAAGGCTCCATGAGCCACAGCTGATGAGCTACTGGTGGAAAGATGTTAACCCAAGAAGCACTGGAAGAGATGTAAAGTCACAACCTGCCATGTGTCCATCCAGAAGGAGCATCCCAGAGCCCAGGGAGAGCCCCAACAATGACACCTGATCCCTGGAGGAGGTGGACTCAAGAGCCAAGGACAGGACACCCACAGTTGCCTGTTCCTAATCTTCCCAGCACTGGGAGCAGTGACTGTCCCTGCTCACCTGTACACCACAGCTCACTGGTCGGCCAAGGCTCTGGACCCTCATTAACGTCCTTTCCCTCTGGTATCCCTTGTCTTCCTTGAGGAAATGGGATTTGGGATGAGGTCTAGGGGAAGAGGAGGCTTGACCAGATTAAGAGAAGCAGGAGGTGCTTCCCTGAGGAGGAAATGAGGGTGCATGCCCATGATAGTTGGTTTGAACATCAATTTGACAGGATTAAGGGATACTCAGTTAACTCCTGATTCGGTAGGCATTCACACTCAGCAGGACAGAGCCTGATCCTCTACTGGAAGGGAAACACATGTGGTTTGTCATTTGATTAAAAAGACTGAGCAGTCTCAGGGGACTCTGGGGATGTATGCCAGTGATTGACAGGAAAGTCCTGCCTGGATGAGGGTGGAAACTATCTGTCCAGCCAGCAAGAGCAGGGATGGATGTAACTTAAAGGTAGAGGAGAGAGAGTTCTAAGTCTTTCAGAACTGGGTCCAGATTCTCTCATTTTTGAACATCAGAACTCCAAGTTCTTTTGCTTTTGGACCCCAGGACTCAGCCCCACAGTGCCTTGGGCTGTCGGACCTAAAGCCTTCACTGGAGAAGTGCCCCACTGGCTCCCTGGGTCTTGGGAGCATTTAGATGTCTCTGGTCTGCAGCTTACAATGGCACATTTACCCATTTCTTAAGTCCCCATATTTGAGTCACCAATTTTCTTAACACGTTCTCACAAACCTCTGCACATAATTCCTGTCACTTCTGTCTCTGTGGGAAACCCTGTGTAATGTACAGGCTCAAGGCCTTGTTGGCAGGAATGAACAGGTGGTTTACCCTGCAGCTAACAGAGCTTAAGGGCCATGCCTCACAGAGCTCCCTACCAGCCCCCTGCTTAATTTTCCATTTGAAGCTGTGCAGTTCATTCTCTTAGAACTCTCATTACTGCAAATGTTTCAGGCCTCAAAAAACCTGAATCCACCCAGGAAAAGATAAAGGAGATTGACCATCAGGGCCTCACTACCACCCAGAGGGCGAGGAGCAAAGAGAGATGGAGGCTAGAAAGGCAGGAAGTCAGGAAGTGAAGACAGCCTGAACTGCACTTCGCCAAGTTCACCACCCCCCAGTATAGCATGTCGTGAGTGTGGGACAGCTAGTCCCGTGAACAACAGAGTTGGGAGGGACATGTGTGTTGGGGATGTTCAAGTGAGCTGTGCTGAGGGTCGCATTAGATGATGTACAAGTCTAGCTGATGCCTGTGCCTGTTAGAAAGAGGAAGCCTCGGAGACACAGTGAGGCTAGCAGCCCACTGATAGATGGTAAGGAAAAGGAGGTGAACCCCCCCCCACACACACACACACACACTCAAGGTTAGCATGGCGAAGGTCACTCTGAGAGAACAACAGAAGAACAGAAGTGGATGGCAGGGAGGAGCCATGGGGGTTGAGAGGCAAGTGCCTGTGCTAGGAAGTCTCATTTTCTGAAGCAGGTATCTCAGATGTCGTCAGACACCCACTAGTGGCTCATGCACTTCCAAAGGTGAATTACGCATCTATGCAGCAGGCATGTGGAGTCAGAGCCCTGTCTCATGGCAGCATGTGAAGTTTACTATATTCCACTAGACAGAACTTGCTAGCTATCAAAAGCTACTGAGGGTCAACCTGACAGGAGTTGGCATGATGCACTGTGTACTGTTTACACATTTTCAAATGATGCC
The DNA here is from genome assembly GCA_009823505.1 of Rhizomys pruinosus. NCBI lineage: Eukaryota > Metazoa > Chordata > Mammalia > Rodentia > Spalacidae > Rhizomys > Rhizomys pruinosus. Next base: position 188,744 of record VZQC01000937.1, read on the forward strand.
CAAGGGGCAGGCTCTGGTTGCTCAGGGATTGCCGTTTAAATACAGGAGAAAATGGCAGTGACTCATTTTCTTTCATTCCATAGGTGCTTGCCTTGACCACATCTGAAATTCTGTGAAGAATTAAATCAATTTGTAACAGTCCCAGGAGAATTTCTGACATCCAGCACAGAACCAGTTCATGCCAGAAACATCTCCATTCTGTTACTCTGAGGGCTAGAGATGAAATTGCATTTCTATTAGACACCAAGCAAGTGAGACATGACATTGCATCAAGCAGGCCAGGCTTGGGTTCCCAAGTCTGCGGTTCCCCTCCCCATCCTCTCCCCTCTTAGCCAGCATGATCTCTGGAGGAGGGGAGTCAGACCATACCCTTCCTCCACGCAGCCCTCCTGGCTCCCCAGTTCTCATGATGGCCCTGCTCAGCCAGACCCTCCCAGACCTGATGCTCAGATCTTTCCTTTTCAGGTCACACTTGCTCTGCTGCTGTCCCCTTAGTCCTGGAACATCCAAGCTAGCCCTCATCCCTAACCCATTTCTCTACACAGATGTTCATTCCTCATCACCTCAGCAAATGCAAACTACCACCATGCTCAGCATGCGGCCATGATAGGGACAGTTGTTCTGCTGGAAAAGAGAGTCTGGAGAGACATGTGTTTTGGGTACTGTCCTGATTGGTTTCAGTTGTCAACTTGACACAGCCTAGAGTCAAGAGGAAAGCCTCAGTTAAATAAGATTGGTCTGTGGGCATGACTTGGGGGATTGTTAACTGATGCAGGAGGGCCCAGCCCACGTGGGCAGCACCATTCCCTAAGCAGGTGGTCCTAAACTATAGTAAAAAAACTAGAAAAGTGTAGCTGAGCCTTCCAGCCAGCAACAAGCACCCTCTTCTTTGTGCTTCTTTGGCTGTGAAGTGAGTTCCTTGGTCAGAAGTAATTCTGTGTGGACTGGCAAGGAGTCTTGCCTTCAGGTTCCTGCCCTGAGTCCCTGCCTTGTCTTCCCTCAATGATGGACTGTGATCTGTTATTGTAAGCTGAAATAATGTCTGTCGACCCTCAAAGATGCTTTTGTGGTATTTTTCATGACAACAGAAATGAAACTAAATCAGGGACTTTCACCTGGACTGCACTGAGGGTCAACTAAATGATGTCCAAGCCTAGTGGATGACTGCAGCTCTCAGGAATCCTGAAAAGACAGTGAGGCCAGCAGCCCGCTGATACATGAGGGAGAGGTGTTTGCTCCAGTCAAGGTGCACATGGTCCTGTCACCTTGGGGATGTTGAGTCCTCCGAGGTACTGGAATCAGATTCTTCAGTCCATTAATGTTACATATGGGAAGACTGTGACCTGGGGACTAAAAAAACAGATCTCCACAGTGTGGGTATAACAATTTTTCCAAAGAATTCAAAATGGGACTGAGGAAATGGATCAATGGTTAAAGTACTTTCCATACAAGCATGAGGACTGGAATTCAGATCCCCAGAACCCACATAAATACTGGGAGGGCTTAGTAGACTGTCTGTGATTCCAGCCTCAGAAAGTAGAGACAGAGGACCTTCAGAGAAAAGTGGCTAGCAAGATAAGCCATATCGGTGAACTCTGACCTTGACAGACTCGGCCTCAACCAGTAAGGTAGAATATAGATGTGGATGATACCAGGCAATAATCTTGGGCCTACATATGCACATGCACATGCATATAGCTACACTACATATGTGTGTACTTACACACACACACACACACACACAGACACATACACACATACACACACACACACACACACACACACATACACACACACTGGGAAAAAAAAGAATTCAAGACATCTCCCTTCCATCCTCCAGACATCTGGTCATCTCTCATTATGAAAAATTAAGATCTACATTCTTCAAGCCCAGACAAGATGGCCAGGAATTCTCAAACCCTGTTACCAAAGTCCCTGACACAGCACTTCTTTTTTAATTTTTCTCTCTTTATTGAATTTTTGTGTGTTTCACATATAATTTTTCAGTCAGTTTTAATTGCCATTGTGCCCAATTCTCCCTTGGCACCTTCCCTCACCACCCCTATCCCCAGAGTGCACACCTTCCTTCATTCCTGCTGGAGTCCACTGTGCCAGATTACTCTACTGCTCACTCCTCAATGGTGCCCCTCCCCTAAGCTCTAGTCAGCCCATCTAGAGTCTTCTTTTCTTTTCTTTTCTTTTTTTCAAAGCCAATTTTTTATTGAAGCTCTGTGCATTTCATACAAAATTTAAAATCAAATCTAGGCCCCTGCTCCCCTCCCTGCCCCCCACCCCAGCAGAGCTCATGCATTCTACCAAACATGTTTTTCATCTTTTTCTCAGTTTCTCTCAAAATTCTTGATGCAGAAGTTTACTGTTTCAAGCAGAAGTTCACCATTTCAGTCAGTTCTTTGATGCGGTCTTTCTCTTGTTGTTGTTGTTGTTGTTGTTGTTGTTGTTGTTCCTTCCAATATGCATCATCCCAAAATATGCACATATGCATGCCACATGTATCATAGGTTTTAGCATCTTCAGCTTATGATATTTTTTTTCTTTATTAGGCTGAAAGATGTCATGTTTGAAGGCTCCTTGGCAAGCCCAAACCACCATCAGTTCTGCCCTAGTGCTCCACACTGGGGTTTTCCCTTCCCATGGTCAACAAATGAGATCCAGTAAGCACTGCGTCCTGGCTTAATCTTCCTGTGGTCTCTATGATACAGCCTGGGTAGTCCAACAATATCGGTCTATACTCTTAAGAGGCTGAAATCCCAGTAGTAGCTCAGTCCACAAGTTGGATGTCTCAACAGTTCCCATCTGGCAGTGAAGGTTTGGAGGATTCTTGGAGAGACATGAGTCTTCAGTCCATATTAGAAGGTTGAAAAGCTGTGTCTCATGTCTTTGAAGGATGGCAAAAGCAGTGGCAGCCAAGGGTAAGCTTACACGTGCAAGTGAGAAGCAGGCAAAACACTGCTCTCTTGTTTAAATGTTTTGGTTTTTTTTTTTTTTTTTTTTTTGGTCGTTTTGAGACAGGCTCTCCCTGTAGCCCCAGCTGTCCTGGAACTCACTGTGTAGACCAGGCTGGCCTTGAACTCACAAAGATCTGCCTGCCTCTGCCTCCCAAGTGCTAGGATTAAAGGCGTGTGCCACCACACCCTGCTCAAATTTTTATTTATTTATTTATTTACTTACTTATTTGTCTTTTTGAGACAGGGTCTCTCTCCCTATAGCTCTGGCTGTCCTGGAACTCACTCTGTAGACCAGGCTGGCCTTGAACTCACAGACATCTGCCTGCCTTTGCCTACCAAGTGCTAGGATTAAAGGCGTGTGCCACCATGCCTGGCAATTTTTGTCTTTTTTTAATTTAATTTTATTTATTTATGTGTATGAATGTACTGTTTTGTGTGTAGGTCTGTGCACCCATGTCGTGCAATGCCGCGGAGGTCAGAAGAGGGTCTCGGAATCCCCTGGAACTGGAGTTCTCCTGGAATTGGAGTTTCAGACAGTTCTCAGCTGCCATGTGGGTGCTAGGGATCCAACCCGGGTCCTCTGCAAAAGCGGTCGGCGCTCTTAATCGCTAGGCCATCTCTCCAGCCCCCAATTTTTGTCTTTTTAATAAGCTCTCAAGTATTATACCTGAAGTACAATTTCTCAGATCTTAATATTTATTTATTTATTTATGATTATACTTTCCTTTTGGATGTTTAAGGCCACACAGCCCAGATTAACCAAAGTTTTTGTTTTCTCAAGGTCAGTTGAGGATCTGCTCCTCAAGGGTCACTCAGGTTTTGTAGGTGAGGGAGGGAGCCCCTGGATCCTTTTGGCTTTTCAATCACCAGTTCCATCCACTTGAAGACAATGTTAGGTCTTGCTAGACCAGGCTTCCCTATTTGAAGCATGAGCAGACTTTCCTTTTTATAGACTGGACACTGGCTGAAGTCCCATTAGTGGATCTCCAAGACCTCCCTGCACAGGAAGACTGGTGACTCACATTGGCAGGACATTTCAAGAGATGCCCCCATGCATAGTCCCCTGGGACTTAGTTGACCTCTGAGGGCAAGGAAGAAAGTTATCCCTTAAGACTCTGAGCCAAATTGGTATGGGCATTAAGTATGATCGTTAAGCATCCAGAAAGGCTAAGTTATACCAGCCTGATACTTTTAACTACTGTATAATATTTTACAAAAGGCTTGGACAAAAGCTCAAGCAGACTCGTATAAGAAATACTAAGAAGCGCTCCCATAAAATAAATAATGTGGTTAGACATAATGACATGACAAACTAGTTTTTTCCAAATTCCTTTGATCTTATATTACTCTAAAATATGCATACATAACCTCCATCCGTATACCAAAAATTCCTAAGTCTGAAAATAAATGGTAGCTTGGTTCTAGAACCTGTTAAGGGATTCACAATATGAAATTCACAGTTGTTTTCAGATCACGAGGAATATAACATTAACTTTGTTCAGTTGCCTTACAACTAGGTAATTGATGCTAGCTAGCATCCACTGATGAGGGATACGATTTGTCATTTGTTTTTCTGGAACTGTGCTATTCGCTTAACATGATATCTTCTAGTTCCATCCATTTACCTGCAAAGTTCATGATGCCATCTTTCTTTACCACTGCATAGAACTCCATTATGTAGATGTACCACATTTTCCCTATCCACTCCTCAGTTGAGGGACACTTGGGTTGGTTCTGGCTCTTTGCTATTGTGAAGAGAGCTGCAATAAATATGGACGTGCATGTATCTCTGTGGTAAGATGAATCTTGTGAGTATATACTCAGAAGTGGTATGACGGGTCAGGTGGCAAGCTCATTTTGAGTCTTCCAAGGGTTCTCCACACTGCTTTCCATAGTGGCTGTATGAGTTTACCTTCCCACCAGCAGTGGATGAGTGTTCCCTTTTCCCCACAACCTCTAAAGCACTTGGTATCATATGTTTTCTTGATCCTAGCTAATCTTATCGGAGTGAGATGATATCTTAAAGTGGTTTTCATTTGCATTTCCTTAATTATTAGTGATGTCGAACACCTTTTAAGATGTTTCTCAGACATCTCTAATTCCTCACTTGTGAGGTCTCTGTTCAGCTCTTTGCTCCATCTATTGAGTGGGTCATTTGTTTTCTTTCTTCTTTGTTTTTTAAGTAGTTTATATATTCTGGAAATCAATGCTTTGTCAGATGTATCTGCAGTGAAGGTTTCCTCCCACTCTGTGGGTTTTCTCTTCACTTCTTTGATTGTTTCGCTTGATGTATATGCTTTTGAGTTTAATGAGGTCCCATTTGTCAATTGTCGATATTATTTCTTGCACAGCTGCTGTATGATTTAGGAAGTCTTTTCCTATGCCTATGTCTTCTAGGCTGCTGCCAACTTTTTCTTCCATCGCCTTCAGAGTTTAGGGTTTCATGTTGAGGTCTTTGATCCATTTGGAGTTGACTTTTGTACAGGGTGAGAGATAGGGATTTAATGTTATTCTTCTACAAGTGGTGATCCAGTTTTGCCAACGCCATTTGCTGAAGATGCTGTCTTTCCTCCGTTGTGTCTTCTTGGCCCCCTTGTCAAATATGAGGTGGCTGAAATTGTATGTACTCAAGTTTGGAGCTTCAGTTTTGTTCCATTGGTCAACAGGTCTGTTTTTGTGCCAGTACCGAGCTGTTTTTATGACTATAGCCCTGTAGTATAATTTGAAGTCTGATATAGTGATTTCCCCCTGTATTGCTCTTTTTGCTCAGAGTTGCTTTGGCTATTCGGGGTCTTTTGTTTTTCCATATGAAATTAAGGACTTTTTTTTCCAAGCCTGTGAAGAAACTCTTGGGGATTTTGATTGGGATTGTGTTGAATCTGTATATTAATTTGGGTAGAATGGACATTTTTACTATATTAATTTTTCTAATCCATGAACATGGGAGGTTTTTCCATCTTCTGATGTCTTCTTCAATTTCCTTCTTCAAGGGTTTAAAATATTTTTGTAGCGATCTTTGGTGACTTTGGTTAGGTTTGTTCCTAGGTATTTTTTTTTTTGAGGCTATTGTGAGTGGGAAGTTCTCCTGTATTCCTTCTTCTGTTGCTTGTTGTTGGTATAAAGAAAGGCTACTGATTTTTCTGGGTTAGTTTTGTATCCTGCCACTTTACTGAAACTTTTAATAGTTTCTAGGAGTTTTCTGGTAGAGTTTTTAGCATCCCTTAGGTAAACTATCACATCATCAGCCAAAAGGGATAGCTTGACTTCCTCTTTTTCTGGAGTCTCTTTTCTAAAGAAGGCCAGGTCTTTCTCACCTGACCACCATCTGCTGCCAATATTTCCCCAGCCAAGGTTGGGCTCTGCTACCCATTTCTACAGTTCTGTGCTGAGTTTTGGTCCAGCTGAGCTTGTGTGGATCTTGTGCATGCTGAGAACAATGCTGTAGGTTCATAAGAACCGGATCCAGGAGTTTGTAGGATTCATTTCATTTGGTTTTGCATCACCTCCCTGGCACTTACAATCCTTCTGCCCCCTCTTCTGAATTGTTCCCTGAGCCCTGGGTGGGTGAAACTGAATATAGGCAGCCTGTCCATAGAATCACATTCTGTAGACTACTAATCTTCACAGTTTGGCCATTCAGGCCCTTTGGGTCCTGGTCTGCTGTTGCATGGTGAGAGTTAAGAGGTAGTTAATGCCTTCTTGGTTCCTTGTTCTATGATGCTTGGATCATGTGTGTAGAGGCTACATTATAGATGTGTCGCCTAGGCATAAACCATTCATAGACCATGTCTGTGTATGTCCAGTTTGGGGACTCTGTACTATTGTCATCTGGAGCAAAAATACTTCTTTTCTGAGTGGTGTTCCAGTTTCCCTTGATTTTCTGTGAAAAAACACTCTGACCAAAACCAACTCAGGGAGGAAAGGGTTTATTCAGCTCACATCTCCAGGGTTACAGTTCATCACTGAGGGAGCCCAACATAGGAACTCAGGCCAGGAACCTGCTTCAGCAGAATCTGAAGCACAGGCCATGGAGGAGCACTGCTTACTGGCTTGCTCCCCTGGCCCATGTCCAGCCTCCTTTCTTGTAAAATACACAACTACCTGCCCAGGGATGGTGCCAGCCATAGTGGGCTGGACCCTCCCACATCACTCAATAATAAAGACAATACTCCACAGATCTGGCCACAGGCCATTGCAATAGAGGAACTTCCTCAGTTGAGGCTCCCTCAACCCAGTTGTGTCAAGTTGACACCAAAGCTATCCAGGACAAGTGGTGTCTGGGATATTTGTCTGTAAATATAAGGAAACTTCTTTGGGAATTAGTAAACTGTTATCTTAGCCTACATTGTGGAATTGTCTAAGATCTACAACCTCTCCAGTATATGAATTTGCCATTTTAACATTAGCACAGGTGAGTTTCCTTCCACTGAGTGGGCTTTAGGTCCAATTGCTTAGCCACTGATTTCCCTGAAGATAGAAGTATCGCTATTGCTGATGCAATCTTTCTGTTGTTGTTGTTCTTTTAATATGCATCCCTCTCCACTAGAAATATTTATAACTGGGTTATTGGTACTAGCATCCACATATGAGAGATACCATTTGTCATTTGTTTTTCTGGGACTGTGTTACTTCACTTAACGTGATGTCTTCTAGCTCCATCCATTTACCTGCAAAGTTCATGATGTTGTCTTTCTTTACCACCGCATAGAATTCCATTGTGTACATGTACCACATTTTCTCTATCCACTCGTCAGTTGAGGGGCATTTGGGTTGATTCCAGTTTTTTGCTATTGTGAACAGAGCGGCAATAAATATAGCTGTGCATGTATCTCTGCAGTAAGCTATTGCACTAATGTTGTAATCTGTGGCCATTGACGTGAATATTTGGTCTTGAGGCTGATTTAGGACGATTTATTCATGATCTCCCTTAATGGCTTGCACAGTGCTCTCCACAGCTATGAGAGCTAGCCTTCAGGGGTGGTGGCTTCAGGTCAGATCCTGCTCCATTGCTCAAGATAAGGTCTCAGAAGTATGTCTTATCTTCAGCAATAGGGTCTTACCTTCAGGTTCTGGGAGGCACTCGAGGGCTGTGGCAGTAGCCTGTGTAATTCAGGGAGTCTCTTAGACAACTCTGGCCAACAACTCAAAGGAAGTTTTCTCCTATCTGGTACTATTTCTTGATATGTAGCCTTCATCTTTCCATATGGACTCTGTAGAGGTAGTGTGTGTATATTTTGTCAATAGATTATTAGACTAATATGATCCTCTCAGGTGTTTTTTTTTTTACCCTAGCAAGGCATTATTTATCTTTCCTCTCTCCCTTTACCTGTCCAGCCCATTATTAGACTAATATGATCCTCTCAGGTGTTTTTTTTTTTTACCCTAGCAAGGCATTATTTATCTTTCCTCTCTCCCTTTACCTGTCCAGCCCTCCCTCCATGTCTTCTCTATTTAATGTATCCCCATTTCTCCCTTAATACTCCATCTCCTATGGCTCCATTTCTCTTGGGCTCCTTTTTACCTCCACTTCCCCCATGTTTCCTTCTATAACCCTTTCATTCCCCTCCCATTTACATACCCTGATTTCATCCATTCCTCCCTTAGTAACACCTGCCACCTACTACACTTCTGTCTCAGGTTCCCTCTTTCCATTTCCCTTCCTGGTTCCTTTTCTTTTACCTGGTTCTTGCAGGTATGTACATATACAAATATACAAATGAGGGACAACATATGTAGTTTGTTTTTCTGAGTTTGTGTGTGACCTCACTTAGCTTAACAGCTTCTACTTTCATCCATTTATCTGCAAATTTCATTATGTCTTCTTACTTTACTGCTGAGTAGAACTTGGTTGCATAAATGTACTACATTTTCATTATCCACTCCTCAGATGAGGGACAGTTAGGTTGTTTCTATCTCTTCACTATTGTGAAAAGAGCACCAAAAAACATTGATGTGCATTTATCTCTGCAATAGGATGAAACATTTGGGTATAGACCCAGGAGGGTATGACCGGGTCAAATGGCAGATTCATTTTTAGCCCTTTAAGAATTCTCCACACTGTTTTTATACGGGTTGCATGAGTTTGCAATCCCACCAGCAGTGAATGAGTGTTCCCCTTTCCCCACAACCTCTCTAACATTTGTTATCATTTATTTTCTTGATCATGTCCAATCTTACCAGAGTAAGATGAAGTCTTAAAGTGATTTTAATTTGCATCTCCTTTATTACTAACAATGTTGAACACTTCTTAAGATGTTTCTTAGCCACCTTTACTTTTTTTCTTGAGAAGTCTCTGTTCATATCTTTAGCCCATCTTTTAATTGGATCATTTGTTTTCTTGGCCTTTTGTTTTTGAGTAATTTATATACTCTGGATGTTAAGTCTCTGTCAGATGTGTTGCTGATGAAGATTTCCTTCCACTCTGTGGGTTTTCTCTTTACAGAATCATTTTAGTTTAAGGAGGTCTCATTCATTGTTGACCTTATCTCCTGCACACCTACTGTCTGATTTAGAAAGTCTTTTCCTACACCTATAACTTGTAGGTTACTCCCAATGTTTTCTTCTGACACTTTCAGAGTTTCAGGTTTCACAATGAAGTCTTTGATGCATTTAGAGTTGACTTTTATGTAAGGTGAAATGTAGGAGTTTAGTTTATTCTTCTGCATGTTGTAATCCAGTTTTGTCAACACCATTTGCTGAAGATACTGCCTTTCTTCCATTGGGCATTCCTGGCCTCTTTGTCAAATATCAGGTGGCTGAAATTGCATATACTCAAGTTTGGGTCTTCAGTTTTGTTCCATTGATCTCTGGGTCTATTTTTGTGCCAGTATCATGTTGTTTAATGACTATAGTTCTGTAATTTGAAGTCTGGAATGGTCATATCCCCCCCCCCTGCATTACTCTTTGTGCTCAAGGTTTCTTTGGCTATCTGGGTCTTTTGTGTTACCATATGAATTTAAGGATTTTTTTTTCTAAGTCTGTGAAGAAATTTATGGGGATTTTGATTGGGATTGCATTAAATGTATATATTACTTTGGGTTAGATGATCGTTTTTACTATATTAACTCTTCCAATCCAATAGCATAGGAGATCCTTACATCTCTGGTGTCTTCCTCAATCTCCTTCAAAGATTGAAAATTTTCATTGTAAATATTTTAATTCTTTGGTCAGGTTTCTTCCAAGATTTTTTGAGGCTATTGTGAATGGGAGGGTTTCCATGTACTCCTTTCCAATTGCTTGTTATTGGCATATAGAAAGGCTACTGATTTTTGTAGATTAATTTGCTACCTACCACTTTACAGAAATTGGTAATAATTTTAGGAATTTTCTGGTGGAATTTTTGGCATCCCTTAGGTACAATATCATATCATCTATAAAAAGGGATAGTTTAATATCTTCTTTTCCAATTACTACTCCTTTAACTTCCTTCTCTTATTGCTCTAGCAAGAATTTTAAGCATTATATTGAAAAGGAGTGGAGATAGTGGGCAGCCTTGCTGGGTTCCTGACTTGAAGGGGAATGCTTCTAATTCTTCTCCATTTAGAATGAAATTGGCTGTGGGTTTGTTGTATATAGCTTTAATTATGTTGAAGTATGTTCCCTCCAGTCCAATTCCCTCTGGCACTTTAAACATAAAAGCATGTCGAATTTTATGAAAAGCCTTTTCTGCATCAATTGAGATGATCATAGGGTTTTTGTCTTGAGTCCATTTATATGATTTATGACATTTATTGATTTACTTATGTTGAACAATTCTTGTATCTCTGGAATAAATACAACTTGACCATGGTGGATGCCTTTTTGATGTGTGCCTGTGTGTGGTTTGCAAGTATTTTGTTGAGAATTTTTGCATTTATATTCATTAAGGATATAGGTCTATTGCTTTCTTCCTTGATTGTATCTTTGCCTGGTTTTGATATTAGAGTGATTCTGACTTCGTAGAAGGAATTTGGGAGATTTCCCTCTGTTTCTATCCTTTAAAATAACTTAAGTAATAATGGTTGTAGGTTCTCTTTAAATGTCAGCTGAAATTCTTTCATAAATCCATATGGCCCTGGGAGGCTTTGTATTTTTTTAGTTGGGAGGTTTTATATTACAGTTTCAATTTCCTTATATATTATTGGTCTGTCTAAGCTGTTGATCTCTTCTTCTTGGTTAAGCTTTGGTGAGTCCCATTATTTCAGATATTCATCCATTTCTTTTAGGTTTTCAAATTTACTAAAGAATAGTGTTTTAAAGTATTCCCATATAATATTCTGGATCTTTTTGTTATCTGTTGTGATGCTTCCTCATTTATCTATACTTTTGTTGATTTGGAGTTGTTCTTTCATTCTTTTGGTTAACTGGGCTAAGGGTCTGTCTATCTTATTTATCCTTTCAAAGAACCTTCTCTTGGACTCATTGATTCTTTGTAGTGGTTTTCTTTGTTTCTATTTCATCAATCCCTACTTTGATGTTTGTTATTTCTTCTTGTCTGTTCGGTGTGGAATTCATTTGCTGTTGGCTTTTAAGAGTCCCGAGTTGCAATGTTAAGTCATTTATTTTTGTTCTGTTTTTTTTTTTAATGTAGGCACTTAGAGCTATATATTTACCTCTTAGGACTACTTTTAAAGTGTCCCAGAGGTTTTGTTGTGTTGTATTGTCCTTTTTGTTTAATTCCAGGAATACTTTTATTTCTTTTTAATCATTTGACCTATTCATTATTCAAAAATGTGTTGTTTAATGTCCATGAGTTCATGTAGTTATTAGGGCTTCTTCTGATGTTGATACTAAGCTTTATTGCATTGTGGTCTGATAGAAGCCATGGAATTATTTCAATTTTTTGTATTTGTTGAGTTCTGTTCTGTGCCCTAGTATGTGGTCAGTTTTGGAGAAAGTTCCATGGGGTGCTGAATAGAAAGTATATTCTTGGATGGAATATTCAGTAGATGTCTGTTAGGTCTATTTGGTGTATTATATTGTTCAGCTCAGATGCCTCTCTGTTTATTCTTTATCAGGTTGACCTGTCTAATGGACACAATGGGGTAAGTCCCCTACTATGAGTGTGTTGGGATTAATCTGTACCTTAAAGTCTTGTAGAATTATGTTTATAAAGTTCAGTGCACCAGAGTTTGGTGCATATATATTTGTGATTGTGATATCTACTTGGTTAATAGTTCTTTTGATAAGAATGCAGTGACATTCTTCATCTCTTCCGATTAGTTATAGTTTGAAGTCTATTTTGTCTAATATTAGAAAAGCAACTCCTGCTTGTTTCTTGGTATCATTTGCTTGGAATATTTTTACCACTCTTTCACCTTAAGATAGTGCCTTTCTGTCTGTGAAGCTGAGATACGTTTCTTTCAGACAAAAAATATTGATTTTGTTTCTTAATCCATTCTAATATAGTCTATGCCTCTTGATTGGGGAGTTAAGTCCATTGATATTTAAAGTTATTATTGAAAGATGTATATTGCTTCCCATCATATTAGTTTCTATTTGCATTCTTGGTCTAGGTTTGTATTTCCACAGTTATACTTTCATTAACTACTTTCTGCTGCCACTTGGGTATAGTCAGTCCTTTCTTCTGCTCTTTGTACTGCTGCAAGTTTTCTCTGAGGGGCTGGTTTTCTGGACATGAGGTTTTTCGGCTTATTTGTGCCATGAAAGATTTTCCTTTCTCCTTCAACTGTAATAGACATTTTTTCTTGGTAAGATATTCTGTGTTGGCCTCTATAATAATTTAGAACTGGGAATACTTTAGTCCGAGCTCTTCTGGCTTTCATAGTTTGTACTGTAAAGTCAGCTGTAATTCTGATGGGTTTTCCTTTAAATGTGATGTGTTTTTCTTTTGCAGCTTTCAATATTCTCTTTGCTTTGAACATCTAGTTGTTTTTTTTGTTTTTTTTTGTTTTTTTTTGTCTTTTTTGAGACAGGGTCTCCAGTAGCCCCAGCTGTCCTGGAACTCGCTATGTAGACAAGGCTGGCCTTGAACTCACAAAGATTCGCCTGCCTCTGCCTCCCAAGTGCTAGGATTAAAGGCGTGCTCCACCATGCCTGGCTGAACATCTAGCTTTTTTATAATATGATGTGGGGAATTTCTCTTCTGGTCCTGTCTATTTGGTGTTCTATGTGCTTCTTGTATTTGTATGGGTATGCCTTTACTTAATTTGGGGAACTTTTCTTCTGCAATCCTATTGAAAATCTGATCAATACCATTATCCTGAGATTCTTCACCTTCCTCTGTACCTATGATGCATAGGTTTGATCTTTTCATGGTGTCACACATTTCCTGATTGTTCTGTCCCTGTGTTTTTTTTTTTAATTTTTCATAATCTTTGTTTGAGCAGTCCAGTTTTTCCATGTTATCTTCCAGTCTTGATATTCTATTTTCTACTTCATTCATTCTGTTACTGAGGCTTTCTCCTATTCTTTTTAGATGGCTTATTGAGTGTTTCACTTCCTTTTTCATTTCAGCCTGAGTTTTCTTCAGTATGTCTATCTCTTTTGTGAATTCAGTCCAAAGTTTGTCATTATCTTCTTTTAGTTTATCCCTATCTTCTTTTAATTTTTTTATTTGTTTCTGTGTGTGTTCTTTAAATTTCTTGAATTCTTTGAACAATTTTATAATAGTTTTTCTTTTAATTTTTGTGTCCTGGGTTACATCTTGGGGGTCCTCATTGTAGCCCTCTTCTACAGGATTAGTAGTCTTTAGTAGAGACATATTATTTGGGTTTTTCCTGTTAATGTTTTTTACATTGTGATTTTTGGCATGTGGATTTCTTTTGTTGTCTGGGATTTTCTTATGAAGCTCAAGTGTTTCTTTGTTGAATTGAAGACTGACTTTGTTTATATTCTTCATATATCTTAATTGTCTTCTTATTAAGTATGAAAGGTTGGTTGGTCTAGGCTTCAGGTTCTCACTTCTATTTTCTACTAGAGGGAACAGCTAATTCTCTCCCACCTAGTTAAGAGCTCTGGGAGAGTGGAACCCACAGAACTACCTTCCACGTGAAGTCTGCATACTAGCTCTCCAGTGCTGATTGCAAACATAACACTTCTTTTAAAAAATATTTTATGTGTATGAATGTTTTGTGGACTTGTATAAAAGTGCATCCATGCATGCAATGCCTACAGAGGCCAAGAGAGGGTGTCACATCCCTTGGAATTGTAGTTACAGATTGTTGTTATCAACCATGTTGGTGCTGGTAACTGAACCCATGTCCTCTGTGAGAGTAGTCAGTGCTCTTAACTTTGGAGCCACCTCTCCAGTCCTCATAGGGCACTTCCTGCTTGTTGTGTGGCATATCCCTTCCTTATTTATGATGTTTTTGTGCTTCTTAGAAGTCTGGTATGTACTTCCCTATTCTGTTCCAATCCAGCTTCTTCCTGTAGGCCCCATGTCTCACGTACACTACAAAACTTGCCCTGATTCAACAAGTCGAAGCCTGTCTCTCTTTCTTATATACCATTACAAGATATGATCTAACCTGAGACTTATTCAACTGCTATTGAACTAAGCAGAGTTCTGTAGAAGAACAGAAGCAAGAAAATTTACTCTAGATGTTTTCTTGGGATGCATTCCATGAGAGGGGCTGGGGAGCCCAACAGTGTGTGTGTGCGCATGCAGAAAGGCAGAGGAGTGGGTCCCAGTCCAGGAAGGTGGCCTCCTCAACATGGAAAGGTACTAGGGAAACATTAATACCGAGTTCAGGTTCAAAGAAGCTTGAGTCTGGCTCTAGCAGACCATGGCCCCATCAATGGACACACTTGCTCAGAAAAGATGGGCTGCCATGATACTCGGCTTCTTTCCTCTGACACTCTTCCTGGACCTCCGGCCTGTTGGAAGATGCTGCCCACATTGAGAGTACGTCATCTTCCCTCCCTAGAACCTTCCCTATAGGTCCACGGCAACTTTTCGCTAATCCTAGGTACCTTTTAGTTCAGTCACCTTGACAAGCAAGATCAACTATCACATTAACTTTTCTCCAAAGATATAAAGTAATGAAAATAATTATCTTACCCCACGTGATAAGAAGACACAATGGTGATAGGATGGCCAAAGATTTTCTCTTTGAAAATAGAGTTCCAGGGCTGGAGAGATGGCTCAGCAGTTAAGAGCACCGCCTGCTCTTGCAGAGGACCCAGGTTCAATTCCCAGCACTCACATGGCGGCTAAGAACCATCTTTAACTCCAGTTCCAGGGGAATATGACACCTTTTTCTGACCTGCGGCATTGCACAACATGGGTACACCAACCTACCTGCAGACAGTACACTCATACACATAAAAAATGATAATAATAAAAAATAGGGTTCTTAGACACAAGACCTTTCCTTCCTCCACTAAAGTAGTAAGCTCATTACTGCCCACCAAGGTTTAATTTTCTCTATGTGATCATAACTATTTAATACTGTCTACCTCTTTACTGTCTGCCTCTCCACAAAGGCAAAAACTTTATCCCCTTAAATATTACTCAGTAGTTACTTATCAAAAAGTTTTTCAATGAATAAAAAATATTTACTACAGCTCTGGGCATTCACTGATTATCAATAGCTAGCAGAGAGCCATCCTAGGCACTAGGAAGGTTCCACACAGAGGTGCAACAGATCCCAGCATCTTGGAGATCATAAACTAGATCATAGAGCAAGATATACACATCCATCCACCCATGCACCCCTCCACCCATTACCCATGTCTTTATGCTTCCATGTCCACGCATTCATCCATTAAACATGAATGGAATGCTTACCTCATCTTTGGTGTTGTGCTGGGCATGCAGGACAGAGAGATGAAGACCAGGTCTGCTGTTCTGTAGTAAATCATGTTTCATTCATGAGATCATGAGGTGGGGCCAGAGAGCAGCTTGAGTGGACAGAGCTCTGGCCCTAGCTCCTTACCAGCTCCTACCTGGAATCCTTCTCTGCATGGTGTCTGTATAACATCTGGTCCTCCCCCGTGTCTGCTTCCCTGACGCCTTCTCCACAGTCAGGGTGAGGGTACTTTCCATACCTTCATGACTTAACGCTTTCATTGGTTCAATTTTTAGTGTGGCCCACAGATCCTGTTTCATCTGGTTCTTGCCTGTACACTGATGCCTCAGTCTTCACACCCTTTCATCTAGCACTTCACCAAATACTCGGCATCCTCCAGCTTCTAAGCCTTGTCATATTCTGATCTTCCAGCTTGCAAATGATTTTTCCAGTGTACCCTCTAGGTTCTCTGTCGGATTTTTTTCCCATTCTTCTAGAAAATTAGTCATGACACTCTCACTATTCCAGCCACTCTTCCAGTACGCAAGAGACCTTGTTACTCGGCACTGCCCTCTCACGTGACTTCTAGTGTCTGCATGCAGACTACAAACTGAACAGCTCATGAATGGAGCATAATTTACTAAGACCATAAGGCATGGTCTTCATCCTTCTGTCTTACACACCACCAGAGATGAAGTGAACATTCGGTTAATGTTGGACGGCTGGCGGGTTGGCTGGCTGGCTAGGCAGATACGTGTATGCACATACGTATACATAGAAGAATGAATGGATGTATGCATGCATTCACACACACACTGTGTGTGTGTGTGTCTCAGTCGCTAGTCTATTATCACCCAGAGGCTGAGATTGGTTGTCTGGTGTCCAATTGAGGCAGATATTGTCCCTGCTTATGAGTATCTAGGTTGTTGATGTCATCATCATAGCTGGCTGGAATGGTTATCTCAAAGCCTATTGGCACCAAACAAGTTTTTGTACGTTTAAATCCTTTGAACATAGCCTAGAAGCTAACTTTTATTCATTCAGAGCCTTTTCCCTTACATAACTCCCCAGCGTGCACCCAATATTCTCTACCATTAGATAAAATAAACCTGCTAGCTGTTAAGACACCATGCTGGATCCTGCCTTTTGGAGCTCTCCGACCCTGTGACTCCCATCATGCTCCTGCATCCGGGCCCTTAAATCCATCTCCCCTGGAGCTCTCGACCCTGTGACTCCCATCATGCTCCTGCATCCGGGCCCTTAAGTCCGTCTCCCCTGGAGCTCTCCGACCCCGTGACTCCCATCATGCTCCTGCATCCGGACCCTTAAGTCCATCTCCCCTGGAGCTCCCCTGCCTACTCCCCTTCTACATCCGGGCCCTTAAGTCCGTCTCCCCTGGAGCTCTCCGACCCCGTGACTCCCATCATGCTCCTGCATCCGGACCCTTAAGTCCATCTCCCCTGGAGCTCCCCTGCCTACTCCCCTTCTAGTCATGCCCTGGAACCATACCAGCCTTAAGAGGACCTCATACAATGAGGGACATCCCCTGCAAGCAAATTGCCCCAGTGTTTCTGAATAAGGTCTCTGTGTCCTGCTGCCACCTCCTGGCCGGATACTTTTTCCTGATTAACCTTAACATCTCTGGAACTCACTTCACCTGATTAGAATGTCCTCTGGTGGAAATCTGTTATCTGCATTGCCCCTAAAGAGAATGACATCTCCTTATTGTCCCATTGCACACAGCAAAGCCCAGTTGATGCAGCCACATGCAGGGGTCAATGGATATGTCTTACTTTACCAATCTATGCTCTCTACAAACCTCTGTTGTTCCAAGCTGGGTATCTCACACCACCATCACCCAGGGAAAACCGTTTGCCATTGTTTCCCTGAAATCCCTGGCCCAGTGTCCCTGGGTCAAATGCCGAGAATCAGTCCTTCATGGATGCTCTCTCAATGAATCAGTAAGAACTTCAGAGCACCTATGTGACTTTGAGTGAACAGAAAAATAGAGACAGAATAGCATTTCCTGAATAACATTGGCTCAAATGATAAACACAGATACATGGATGCCTACCCCAGGCTTTATGGGGAGCCAGAGCCTCTCCAGTCACTAGAGGAAGCTTGGCATGTGATTAAGGACCCAACAGAATCAGAGAGGTTGTGGGACTCTGTGGGAAGGGGTGGGTTAATCAGAAAGCTAAGATCAGAGCCTGAGGGCCCAGGGCTCCCCACCCTACACTGCTTCTCTTGTGCACCCATAATTCCTTTGCTGCTTGCTCCTCCTTTGTTCACTATGAATTCTGCCCTGCACATGAAGAACGCGCAGGTGAAGAGGCTCCTTTTCTCTGGATTTCTCTAAGCATTCAGCTGTCATCTCCACATTGCTTCAAGCATTTATTTACATCAACTTCTTCATTATTTTCAGATTTTGTACGCACAGAGCAGAGCACACCAGCTGCCATGAAAAAATTTCCTTGAAACCAATACAAGGTTTATTTAGATTTCTTGTTTCTCCTGCTTTCCCTGTGAGCCAAATCACTGTCAGTCATTCCTAAACTGTTATTATCAGAAATGGATGCTTGCTTTCTAATGTTTAGAAACTAAAATGATATCCCCCTTATGCCCTACAGAACACTGAATTCTTTTGAAGGAGAGTTTTAATGTAGGTCTACAAAAGCAACCTGAAAATGTGGCTCTAGTGTCTCATTAGCACCATGAAGCAGTTCTAGATGGGGCTGTTTCTATCGTGGAAGGAAGCATTTAACTTTGTATTTGAACTTGGGTTAGTTATTACCTGTGGCCTTAAAGGAATGAGTACTCATGTTGTAGTGTCCTGGAAATAAAAAAATAAATAAATAAAAATGTGTCCAGTGCTGCAGGACCCAATAGGGTGAATGGCCTCCGGGAACAATGACAGAAGAGCTTTAGGCCACTGGCACAAGCATAGGACAGTGGGAACTTGGAAAATCATTTCTGGACTCCATGGACCTGCATATGCACAATGCAAGAGAGATTCACTGAAAACAGAAAGGTCCCCATCTAATGCTCCTAGTGTCACCCACAAAAATGATGAGCTCTGATCCCCACAGCACATGCTTTGATCTAGGGGAGCTGTGCCCTTGAAGAAGGCTTTTTGGTTAATGCAGCTCTTGGCTCTGACCCATGGTGTTAACGAGGGTGAAGTCCATTTTCCTCTCTATGGACGTTTCAACATGATGGCCAGAGGAGGTAATTATTTCTCCCTTCAAATTGAATTAAGCATTTTAAGAAGATGGCACTTTTGTCTTTGCATGAGGAAAATCTGCTTCCTCATTATCTGTCAACCCTGGGACCCTTTCCCGTGGTGTCTGCTTGGATTTCTTTATTTAAAGCTCCCCTACTACACCAGCTCAACAGAACCATCTGGCTAGAGGGATTCTGAGAGGGGCGTTGGCAGGAAGCAAGGACTCAGGATCTTTGTGATATGCAAGATTGCACTCAGAAATATACAGGGAGATGCTGGAGGCACAATGGCCAGGTGTTTAGACTCACGACTTGAAGAATGGAATTTAATGGGATAGGTGATTTGGGAGAAGGAACTTAACCAAATAACTTCACCCAATGATTTAAATATAACCATAAAAATATATGCAAGGGTACCTGCTATGTGCTCCCCCAGATCAAATAACACTGCCATCACTAATGTCTTAAGTGAGGCAGATTCCTGCTCATAGGCAGTGGGAGGAGAAAAGAATTTAGCAGTCAGAACTCTGATAAGACATGGTCTTCTCCCATAGACACCAGATAGTTAAGACAAAGGCTTTGGGTACCCAAGCGTTTCACAGGAAATTAAATGGGTAGATATGTTTCATGGGTCCCCAGGAAGCTCATAGTCCCACAGAATGGTGCCCTGATTGGAAGCATTGATGCGCCTTATGGAGGCAGAGCACTCAGCTCATCAGCCAGTGCTGTGAGAATCAACTCACTGTGACCATATGCCACCTGTGAGCAAGTCGCCTTCTCCTGACCCTGGGAGGAGAACTTCCAAAAACCCAGATTTTCTAAGCATCTTTTTCTACTTCTAAATGTTGTCTGAGTGACATTCATAGACCCAGCGAATTGTGCAATCCAACCTCATGCATATCCAAGCATCTTAAAGGAAAAGAGCTTCTACTGCGGGTACCATTGCTCTGTTTGCTTGTTTGTTTTGTTTTTAGTTTAAGGATAATTTCACTAGAGTTGAAAATAAAAGCCCCAGAGCAGGCAGGCTCTAAGTCTCAGCAACTATCTGAAGGAGAGTGTAGAAGAGAGTGAAAGAGCCATGCTATGCAAGTTGAGTCAGCAAGGAGGTCAGGGTAGGAGGGAGCTTAAGAGAATGAGTAAGAAAGCCCAAAGAATTGTGGAAGCCCCACGTGTTAGGGAAGACATGTGCAGAAAAGGGGGAAAGTAAGAAAAAGAAAAGATGGAGCTGGAGAGATGGCTCTGCGATTAAGAGCACAGACTGCTCTTGCAAAGGACCCAGGTTCAATTCCCAGCACCCACATGACAGCTAAGAACTGTCTTTAACTCCAGTTCCAGGGGAATCTGTCACCCTCTTCTGACCTCTGCAGCATTGCATGGCATGGGTGCACAAACCTACGTGCAGACAGTACACTCATACACATAAAAAATAATAAAAAATGATCATTTATTTTAAAAAAAGGAAAGTTATGCTCATCTGTATAATTCAGAAAAGTGGATAGGCACACTTAACAAAGCAATATGTCTACAGCTCTCTAAGTATAAGAGACTGCACTGGGGAGAAGGAGATGCTAGGAAGGATATGTGTATTATTACTCATTAAAGGGATAATTATTGAACCTCTCTCATTAGCATGGCTTAAGGTAAACTGGTCTACCTAGGGTGTGGGCATCATTATAATGCCTCTATTTTGAGGGACATAGTAGAGTCTGGGGAAGGCACACCAGGCTAACTCAAACTGGATGGACACTAATTTGGAAAGGTTTGAAGTCCATGAAATCATTCAAGAGAAGCAAAGACAGTGCATGTCTGTTTCTTTTGTTACCAACCCTGGCCTTACAGCACAGAACCTGCAGTTGTGACATCCCTTGAAGACACTGTCTGCGGATGGGTCCCATACATTACTAATGTTTACCCCCAGGCACAAACGACTATGTCCACCACCCTACAGGAAAGTCTGCATATCACACAGCTATGTTCATATTCTCAGTCACTGCACACTGGGCTACCATTGTTCAGATGTTAAAAAAAATACTTGGAAAATGCAGCTTACACCAGTCCAAGGTTGATGATGAAGATAATACATAAGAAATTTTCTGGGCGTGGTGGCTCACGCCTTTAATTCCAGCACTCAGGAGACAGAGGCAGTCAGATCTCTGTGAGTTCAAAAGCCAGCCTGGTCTACATAGAGAGTTCCAGAACAGCTGGGGCTGCAGGGAGACCCTGTCTCAAAAATACCAAAAAAAGAAAAGAAATTCATGGATTCATATATGAAATGTGACCATAAAAATGTAAGTATATTTTTCATATGTGGCTTTAAGGTATACATTGAACTAACTAAATTATAAAAGTATTGCGTAAAGGCACACATACAAACTAAAAGGGACCATTGGTGGGCAGGAAAAAAAGATTTCAAGGGAGTAGGGATGGTAGAAAGGGAAAGGGGGGTACTGGGAAGGGAGGCTTAATTGGGGAGAGATGAAGAGATGAGGGATTGAAGGGGGATAATGACTAACACTAAGGATATTTGAAGCCATCATATGGAAACAGCTATTTTATCAGCTAATATATACAAAAGAATTTAGTTGGGGTTCCCCCATACAGGGTGTTCTAGTTTGTCTTCCACTGCTGTGACAAAACACTCTGACCGACACCAACTTGGGGAGGAAAGGGTTTATTCAGCTTACATCTCCTGGGTCACAGTTCATCACTTAGGGAGCCCAAGGGAGGAACTCAGGGCAGGAGCCTGGAGGCAGGAGCTGAAGCACAGGCCATGGAGGAATGCTGTTTACTGGCTTGCTCCCCTGGCTCATGCCCAGCCTGCCTTCTTTTCTTTTTTTTTTAATTTTATTTATTTATTTTCTATCTGTATGAATGTACTGTCTGCATGTAGGTTTGTGCACCCGTGTCGTGCAATGCAGAGGTCAGAAGAGGATCTTGGATTCCCCTGGAACTGGAGTTCTCCTGGAATTGGAGTTACAGACAGTTCTCAGCCACCATGTGGGTGCTGGGGATCGAACCCGGGTCCCCTGCAAGAGCAGTCGGCGCTCTTAACCGCTAGGCTATCCCTCCAGCCCCCCAGCCTGCCTTCTTATATGGTACACAACAACCTGCCCAGGGTGGCACCACTCATTGTGGGCTGGGCCCTCCCCACACAGCTTGACAATCAAGACAGTACACCACGGATGTAGCCACAGGCCAATCCAATGGAACCAATTCCCCAGTTGAGGCTCCCTCAACCCAGGTGTGTCAAGTTGACACTAAAGCTATCCAGCACACAGGGACAATGGTCTTCCTAGAAGCCATGGGTCACCAAATAAAAAGCCCAGTGCTGGGTGTGGGGCACCTCCTCCCAAACATTGGCTGAGAGTGTCCCAGAGACCACAGAACAATTTTTAATGTTTTATTTATTTATTATATCTTATTATTTTTATCTTATGTGGATGAGTATGTTGCCTGAATGTGTGTAAGTGCACCTGTTTCATGCAATGCCCATGGAGGTCAGAAGAGGGTGTCAGATCCCCTGAAAATGGAATTATGGAAGGTTGTTAATCACCAGGTGGGTGACAGGAATCGACCCTGGGTCCTCTGAAAGAGCACTGGTGCTCTTAACCACTGAACCATCTCTCTAGCCCCTAAAAACTATTTTAAATATAACTTTCTATTGTCACATGTTCATTGTACATTGGATTGAAGTGCATCACGTTCTTGGACCATACTCACCTTCATCCTTTCCTTTCTATTTTGCTCTGCACCTGTTCCTCTCCTACTACTTTCCTTTCTTCCCCAATCTCCGTTCTGCTTTCTTGTTGACTGTGTATGTGTGTGTGTAGGTATATGTGTGTACATATATGTGTATGTATGTAT
Source organism: Rhizomys pruinosus (assembly GCA_009823505.1). Taxonomy (NCBI): domain Eukaryota; kingdom Metazoa; phylum Chordata; class Mammalia; order Rodentia; family Spalacidae; genus Rhizomys; species Rhizomys pruinosus. Next base: position 211,527 of record VZQC01000937.1, read on the forward strand.
ACAAATGGTTTTATATATCTGTAAAGCATTTAGAACCTACGACTGAAATAATGCGTGCAGTATTTGTCTTGCCACTTCTGACTTACTTTGATCAATATGGCGACCTCCAGTTGCATTCATTCCCAGCAGATTATATCATTGTGAAACTGGCCAGTCACATTAGGTTTGAGGCTGTCCAAGAGTGGTAATTTGGTGTTCAGCTGTATGCTGCAGGGTGTCAGATGAGGGAAGCAGGAGCAGCAGGTGAAAGTATAGTCTGTGCCCAGGTTGTTAGAGTGATCTACGAATTGGCTTTCACTCTTATAAGTGACTTCTTTTGTCCTTTCTCTTACTTTTAAATGCTTGATTATTTTACATTAAATCCCTGGTAACTGGAATCTCAGCAAAATATAAAAGGAAGCCGTTAGCTGGGCCACTACTCCACATAGCAATGATCAGCTGAAAGGAGGAGGCAACACCACCAAGTGCTTCAGATGGGATGGAGCTCCCTTTCTTCATCCAGGCCAGAAATTTCACCGAAAATAAATTATCACGTCTATCAGGAAAATCTGCAATCTTCTCTCCCTGACTGACTCTCGTTTTTTTTTTTGTTTGTTTGTTTGTTTTTTGTTTTTTTTACCTCAGAATGAAATAAATGAGCTCTTGGGCCACAAGAGGGCTGGGGAAGTTAATAGCACTGGCTGGTTCCACTCCCAGAACTCACAGGAAGGCTAATGATGCTTATTAATTCCAGTTTCGGGGGATCTGCCACCCTCTTCTGGCCTCTGTGGGTATTACATGCACATGGTGCACTTACATATATAAACTAACAATAAATAATAAATGAATAGATGATAGATAGATAGATGATAGAAGATAGATATATAGATAGATAGATAGATAGATAGATAGATAGATAGATAGATGATAGATAGAAAAAGATAGTCATTGGTAAAGGCTGCATTCTGGAGGATTCCAATGGCTTAGCACCCTGGAAAATGTAAAAGTGTGGGGACAAAGATTGTCAAGGGTTACAGGTGATGGCAGGATGTGTGTATACAAGAGTACAGAGGACTTTAAGGACAAGGAGGTTACACTCTACAATGCTATTGAGACAGGTCCACATCACATACATCTGTCCAATCCACATGATGCACACCCCAAAGTTCACATAAACCTAATGTGAACTACAGACTTTGGATTATAATGATGTATCAATGTGAACTCATCAATTGTAAAAGATGCACCCTCCAACGGGGATGCTGATCACACAGAAAGCTGTTTTGTAGAGTTAGAAGGTACAAAGGGAACTCTTTGTCCCATCCTCTTGATTTTCTATGAGCCTGATTGCTCTAGAAATAAAGTATTTAAAATTGTGATGCCTTTGTGTAGTGTAAAAAAAGCACACGTAAAGGAGCCCAGGTGTGTGCATTCATGATCGCTTTGGCAGGAGCGTCTGCTTGCAGAAGTACATTTGATCCCCAGAACGGAGAGAGCTGGTGCCTGCAACTGGAGTTTAAATGAAAGTCGAGAAGCATTTCTTTCCTCTGTAATGAGATTACAAAGGAAAGCTACAATAACAGCAGGAGTCACCCCCAGAATAGCAACACAACCGAACCCTGAGCCCTCAAAGCAGTTTGCCTCGCAATCAGAGGGACTATTTTATCTGTGGCTAAGAATACAGAAGTGGGACAAGCTATAGGAGATCAATTTTAAATCATGTGAAGCTACAGGAAAGACATTTTCTGAGCTTTTTTGAACAGGATAATATATGTTTCTACTTTGGCTTTTAATAACAGGAGATGGAGGGTCATGTGTCTGTCAGATACTAACTCACTTATGCCGTGTTTGACACAATTGCCAACATTTACACCAATTATCACATGGAAACTACTTCATCTAATACTACAGACTTGAATTATAGTCAGTTCCCTTTTTAGTAGTTTTGTTAGCACTGAGAATTTCATACATGTATGCAATATATTTTGATCCTGGGTCCAAAACCCCACCTCCCATTCTCCAAACCCCTTCCAACTTCATGACCTCTTTTTTCTTAAATACCTCACTGGGTGCATATGTGCACAGCTGTAGGGCATCCGCTGGAGCGTGGTCAACCTGCCAGGGGCCATACCCTTAAAGAAACCCAGCTCCCTCTGCCAGCAGCCACCACCTCTCAATAGCTCCTACCTGGAATGTTCACTGGCTTGATCTTGTGTAGGTCTTATGCAGACCACTGCACTGCTGTGAGTTCACAGATGCATCATTCCTGCTGTGTTGTTGCTCCTGCTTCTTATACATACTGTCTTTATTATTAAAATAAAAGTTGAAATATTACATCACTTATTACCTCACACTATGAAAACATTACTTCCTGCTTCTGTGCCTTTGGAAAGATTCTGTTATTGGAAGATATACATGTAAAATGTAATCATTGTTTTAAGGAAAGAGGAATATGAAACTGTCAAGTATATACATGTTTACTCCTAGCAATACCCCCTGGAAGGTTATTAAATCACATCCACTTTACAGAGGAGGTAAGAGACCATATCATGTCTACCTGCCATTGTCCTGAAAGGCCCATGGTTCTGTGGGGCTGTCCCCACATGACCTGGACCCAGCTGGCTCCAGGCTCCCTTCACCATCATCCTGACCATCTCTACACCCTCTTCTTTCACTCGCTTGGGTGGACAACTGTGTCCAAACCCTTCCTGAAAGATGGTCTTGTTAAACTGTTCTGTTTCCTCTTGATTTGTTTTCGTGGTGCTGAGGATGGAACCCAGGGCTGTGCACTCCTAGGTGAGCACCTACCACTGAGCTACATCCTCAGCAACATAGTAGTTTTTTGAAACTGAATTTAGCTTGATTCTACATGACACTTTGAAAGCCAGCTCCCACCTTATTTCGGGGGCCTGCATTGGTGGCGACCTCATGGCAAAGTTGGTACAGGGCAGAAAGTCTAATGACACAAGATTTGGGATTTCATTTCCTTCAGCTTTGCTTTAAACTAGAGCCCTTCAGCTTGCGAAAGCAGGTGATGTGGTGACAACCCTCCACGCCCCCCACCCAAGTAAGGAACAGACTGGATGGCACAAGTGGCAGGAACAGCCTCCTCCCAAGGACAATAAGGCTCAAGGTCTGCCAGGTGAGGCTGACCAGAGTTTGTTCAGACCTGTAAACTAACCCACTGAGGGTGAAACACATAGCAATACTCTGCTACACTCCACGCCTTCAAAAATCTGGGTCTGCACAAAGAAAACTATTTGCAGTCTGAGAAAATAAATTAGAACATGCAAAGTTTATGAGTGCAATACCATTAACTTAGAAGATAAAAAGGTGCATAATTTGATAAGCCAAATATGAATGTCCTCCCTCAGCTTCCCAATTTCTGTGTCTTTCTTCCAACCACAGTTAATCATTTTTATTATGATTGCTATAGTTTATGGAAAAAGAAAATAATCTGTATTTATAATGGGAAATTATTTGCATATATCATGCTTGCTATTCTCTGTATTTCGTATCCTTAGTGGAAGCACATTCCAAAAGCTGGGTATGAATGCTGCAAGATAATATGATATCCATGCACTTCCTTCGCTAATGGCAACATTCTTCTCCCAAAGAGAAATCTCCGGCAATTAAATAAATGTTTTATTCTAATGCTGATCAGTCTTCTCTGTCGTAGTAACCTCCCCATCCCCATTTACTACAAAGAATTGAAAAGGACTCCCTATTTCTTCACCCAGGTAGCGAAACACATGCATCAAAACCAAATGAATGACAGGAGAAGGCAGTTCAGCAGCAGTTCAGCATTACAGACCATACCGCTCCACTTTTTTGCAGAGATAAGGTGCACTGGGATTCTAAATAAATGAGACAAATTTAGTCCTTAAAAGCACATTCAATTCATAATTTCAGCCCAGCATCTTTGCATTTTCCGGGTTGATAGCCAAGTGTGATTTCTACCAATCTGTTTGCTTTTTAGCAATCTTAGCTTTGTGGGTCTAAATTTCATCACAGGGGATAAAATGAACTGAAGGATAAATCAACATAATTACAAATACTCTCAATTCTGAGAAAAATATCACAAGCATTCTGATTTCTTCCCAACCACTGTTCCCAGGCCCAGAGCAGCACAATGCGCACTTTATAGACATGACAACACTTGCACCAGGGCTCTGGAAAGAAGGAGGCTCCAGACATTCCAGACTAGATTTGAGACTTCTTTCCTCTACTGCACATTCTGGAAGACATAGCATATTTCCAATAAATAATGCAAAGGTGGGCTGGAGAGATGACTCAGCAGTTTAAGAGCACTGACTTGTAGAGAACCCGGGTTTGATTCCCAGCACCCACATACTGGCTAAAAATCCCCTTGACCCCACAGCTCACACTTTATGTTGGTTCCATCTGCATTGAACCTCATGAACCTGGGACCATGTTTCTCTGTTTCTTAAGTGGATTGGTCCATCTGTTCGCCATGTGTGTCTGCTACATTTACCCTCATGGTACAGTCTGTCTGTGTAAGAGACTGATCATGCACATTTGGGCTGTGATTGAGCTGCAGTTGTAAGAAATAAATCATTATGGTTCATTTTCAGGATGAGGTTCATTTAGAGCATCAGAGCTCACAGATGAGTAGGAGGCACAGGCCCTGTCTTCCCCGTCTGGCAGCTAGTTCTTGCTTGTCTAGACACTCTCAGTTCATCATAGGGTTGAAACGTTGTAGGCAGTCTGCTACATGACCGAGTCAGAATAGGAGGGAATACTTGGGCCCCAGGGTGTACATAGATAAGGCTCTGTGTCCTGAACTGACAGAAGGGGGAATTTAGGGAGGAGGCAACAGAACTAAAGAGAAAGCCAGAGAGGAACAGAAGGGGGCAGGAAAATGTCGTTAGGAATGTGAACACCAAATAGACTGGCTGGCCGGTTTTTGCCATTTCTCTAGGCTGACACCTGACCTTGCAAGGTGATAAAATAAATCAATTGAGTCCCTTTAAATATTCCCAGTCTTAGTAACTTTGTTCTTTTCTTCTTTTTAAAATTTTCATTTTCTACTTGAGTGTGTGTGTGTGCGTGTGTGTGTGTGTGTGGGTGTGTGTGCGTGTGTGTGTGTGTGTGTGTGTGTGTGTGTGATGGGAATCCCTGTATGTGTGCTTGCATGTTTGTGGGCCAGAGGTTGATGTTGGGGGCCTTCATCCCATGTCCTCACCTTATATATTGAGGCAGGATTCTTCCCTTGCACCCAGAGCTCCCTGACTCTGCAAGGCTCCAAGGATTCAGTCTCCACCACCTGAGTGCTGGGATCACAGGTGGGCTACCAAGCTGGCCCAGAATTCACACAGGTGCTGGGGATCTAAGGTCTGGGCCTTATGCTTGCACAGCAATTATTCTGCCCCTTTAGCCATCTCCCCACCTTCCTTCCTTCCTTCCTTCTTTCCTTCCCTCCTTCCTTCCTTCTTCTTCCTCTTTCTTTGCTTCCTCCTCTTCCTGTTCTTCTTCATCCTCCTCCCCCCAACTTCTTCTTCCTCCTCTTTTTTCTTTTTCTTTTCCTTCTTTCTTCCTCTTTGTCTTCTTCCTTCTTTTGATACTAAAAATTGAACCCAAAGCCTGACATATGCTAAACATGCACTCTGTCACTTTATATGTGTATTATAAATGTCTATGTATGTAAAAGTATAAATTTACCAGGTCACAGTTTAAGGGATAATGCTAATTATTTCTCACAGTGGATATTATGTAGTTTTGATTCCCATCAGCAGTGAATAATAATTCTGCTTAGTCGAAATTTTCACCAACAAGAGGAATTTGTCAGGCTTAAAAATGATTAGCCATTTTTGGTGGTTATGTAGACATCTCATTATGGTTTTAATTTGTTCTTTGATGACTAATGAGGTTGAAAACATTTTGATGTATTTGTTGATTCTTTGAAATTCAACCACTCAATCTCCAACTTTTAAAAGCGCCTGTTACAGAATTTTGCAGTTTCTCTGACAGATATGCAATTCTTTGCTTGTGATTTTGAAGGAAAAATTACTTATGAGACTGCATCTTTCTGTGTAGCTCAGGCTGGTCTCAAACTCAATATCATTTTGCCTCAACCTCCTCTAAGTTTTCTAGATAAAAGAATTTTCCTGGCTTCATACGTGAAAATATTTTCTTCTATTCTGAGATTTGCTCTTCCATGGTCTATATGTGATATTTTGATGAATAGAAGTTCATAGTATTCACAAAATCTAATTTATTGGTGTTTGGTTCTGTGTCTATTGCTTTTTGTGTCTTGCATAGTAAGTTTTTGCTTATTCCAACATGTTTGCCTAGGAGCCTTATATCTTATTGTTTGAATACAAATTACATGTGAAACTCACTTTTGTGGATGATGTCAAATCATATTTTTTCCTGTATGTTACTAAATGAATCAGGGCCACTGGCCACCTCACTTTAAGGCCCCAGCATCAGAGATCTGGTGCAGACATGCATGCAGACCTGTGTCTGGTGTTCCAGGGTACTGACTGTTTATCCCTCCTCCTACGTTGGCACTCCTACTGTGAAAGTTGCTGCAGTCTTTATCAGATCACAGGGAGTTCTCCGCATCCTCTTGGCTACTCCTAACCTTTGCATTTTCACATAAATTTTAGAATCAATTTTAACATCCTCCGAGGTCTTGATTGGAATCAGCGCAACTGTATTAGCAGGTTTACACTGTGAAGTTTTCAATTCCTGAACAGCAGTATATCCAGTTATACATGTCCCCTTTAATTTGTCAAAATGAGGCTTTATAGCACCCTCTGTAGAAGTCATGAATACCTTTCATTAAATTTAGTCTTCAGTATTTGCGCCTTTCATTGTATTGTAAGTGACAACATTGCTTAATTTAATCTTGTGTCTGTTGCTGAGGTATGAAAAGATGCAGTCAGTTTTATGCTGATTTTGTGGCCAAGTTTCTGTGCTAAACTTACTCATTGCTTTAAAAATTATCTTCAGTGAGGCATGGTGGTGCATGCCTTTAATCCCAGCACTCAGGAGGCAGAGGCAGGTGGATCTCTGTGAGTTTAAGGCCAGCCTGGTCTACATAGTGAGTTCTAGGCCAGCTGGGACTAAAGGGAACCCTGTCTCAAAAAGACAAAAAAAAGAAAAAATTATCTTCACTTTTTAATATTTCCTGAATACATAATCACACCATCTGCAAACAACTATGCTTTCGTTTCTTCCTTGTCAATCTTCAAATATTTTGCTTTTTGTTCTATGCAATGTGTACACTATGTCTCATTTCCAAATTGTGAAAGATAACTTTAAAGTTTCACCCTTAAGTGTGCTGTTTACAATATATTATCTGTGTCTGTATTCTACAACAGTCCAAAACCCTTCTTTCTAGTCACTAATAGCTTTACACTTTGATTTTATTTCATTCTAAAGAATACAAGGGGTTGAATTCAGGGCCTTCTGTCTACTAAGCACATGCTCTCCCACTAAGCTGCATGTTGGCCACTTGGGTCACCCCTTCAGGTAAGACAGGAAAGCAGAGGGATTGCTCAGAGAGAGAGCATGGGCTAAGGCTTCAAGTCCAGGGAAAGCAGAAACACACACGGGCTTAGATTATAGGAATCTAGAAGCAAAGTGGGAGGGATCATGAAGATTCACATTAGAGTTAGACTTTGGGGACAGAGAAGATGGCTCAGTCAGTGAAGTGCTTTCTATACAGGCATGAGAACCTGAGTTCAGTCCCCAGTGCCAACGTATAAAAGCTGAGTGTGAGTCATGTGCTCTAGACCTGGCTGGCCAGCTAGCCCAATCTAGTCTACAAGATCCTGTCTCAAAAAACACAGTGGACAGTACCTGAGGAACAACACCAAAAGTTCACCTTTGACTTCCAGACACCCATACACACACACACACACACACACACACATACACACACACACACAACCAAATTAGAGACACACACACCAAATTAGAGTTTTATCTTAAGTGCAATATAAGGCATCTCAGAAGATCTAACTCAAGACAAGGACAGACAGAGCATCTGTTATGGTTTGCAATACTCCTCACAAGCCTCTGTTCTGAGCACTTGTTCCATCTGGTGGTACTGTTTGGGAGACTGTGGAACCTGTGGGGGGTGAGGCCTTGTGGGGGGAAGGAGGTCACTGGACCAGGGCTCTGAAGGGAAAACCTCTCCTGGTCTCTCTGGTTCCTCTCTGCTTCTTGGTCAGCTGTGCTGTGAGGTGCTTTTTCCTCTTGCTCCTGCTGCATGGATAGACGCTGCCCTTTCCTTCTCTTTCATGACAGACTGTGACCTGAACTATGTGCAAAAATAAACTGCAATTTTCTGACAGGTATTGTCACAGTGACAGAAAGTTAACTGATATATCATATTTGAGAAGGCAGCTTCTAGGCAGGGTATGGAGATCCACTGGACATGGACCTACTATGAGTCTGCTAGACTATTCCAGGAAGTAAATGAGGATATCTATATAGGGCAGCAGGCAGAGTTATAAAAATCACAACTTTTTTTTTTCACTGTGACAAAGGCCTGAGAGAAACAGCCAAACGGAGCAAAGATTTACTTCTGCTCGTGGTTTCAGATGTTTTGTCCCAGGGTTGACTGACTCCATTGTTCCTGTGCAGAGGTGACGCAGAACACCGTGGTTCTGCATGGTGCCCATGAAGTAAAGAGAGAAATTCAGAAAAGGCTAACTAGAAATACACCTGTCTGTCTTCTCCAAAGGCCCACTTCCAGTGACCCAATTCAGAAAAAGGGGTTCCCCCTTCCTAATGTATCTATCACTTCTTAAAATAGCTGCGCTAACTAGCTGGAGAACGGCATTTCAATGCATCAGCCTGGGGGTTGCATGGAACTTCTTCCAACAGGCCCCACCTCCCAAGGTTTCTATCACCTCCCAGAATCTTTGTAGCTCGTGTCCATACTGCCACAAGGCAACCTCAGAGGCAAAGAATCTGAGGAAGGGATGGGTACAGCGAGCTGAAGATATACAAGGGGGTAGTCTGGATAGAGGCCAGATCCTTAGAAGACCTTCCAAGGCTATGCTGAAGTGTTGGGGCTCTGCATTTGTATCCATTTGTTCTAGATTTGGTATTGTCACTCTGGACTGTAAGAGACTCTTCGCTGCATAATAACCACCATTAAAAAGAATTTGGGACTGTTAAGCATCAGTAAATATGACTCCCAGACTCTGATTTAGTGAATCTCTCCCCAAAGGTCCACAGCTCCTAGTATGAGAAGAAAAATCTATTAATAAGCAGCCAGAATTTGACTTCTGCTAATGCAGCCATTGATAAGAATAAAAAGGTCAAGGCTCAAGCAGATTTCAGAGTCTCTGCCTCTCAGATGGGCCACTCGCTGGCCTGATCCTAACTCTGGACATCAATAAACTCAATTTTGTTCTTTTAGAATTGATGTTCCAGCCAGGAGTGGGAGAGCATGCCTTTAATCCCAGCACTCCAGAGTCAGAGGTAGGTGGATCTCTATGAGTTCAAGGCCAGCCTGGTCTATATAGTGGGTTCTGCTGGGGCTACAGGGAGACCCTGTCTCAGAAAGACCCCTCAAAAAACTTGATGGTCATTTAGTCAAGCAAACTTACCTAGTGTGGGAGAAGTGATTATGTAAGCCTTAACTTTTCTAAGAGTAATTTTCAATGAAAATATGACCTTTCATTTCTTGTTAGAGTTTCCTCACAAACAGACCAAGATAATATGTACATTTTATTTTTTATGATTTATTTTATTTATTATTTATGTATATGAATGTACTGTCTGCATGCAGGTCTGTGCACCCGTGTCATGCAATGTCGCGGAGGTCAGAAGAGGGTGTCAGATTCCCCTGGAGCTGGAGTTCTCCTGGAATTGGAGTTACAGACGGTTCTTGCCACCATGTGGGTGCTGGGGATTGAACCCGGGTCCTCTGCAAGAGCAGTCGGCGCTCTTAATTGCTAGGCCATCTCTCCAGCCCCATACATTTTATTTTTATGCAATTATTTTTAAACTATTTTTAAAAAAGAATACATGGGGGCTGGAGGGATGGCCTAGCGGTTAAGAGCGCCGACCGCTCTTGCAGAGGACCTGGGTTCGATCCCCAGCACCCACATGGCGGCTGAGAACCGTCTGTGACTCCTGTTCCAGGAGAACTCCAGTTCCAGGGGAATCCGAGACCCTCTTCTGACCTCTGCGGCATCGCACGACACGGGTGCACAGACCTGCATGCAGACAATACATTCATACACATAAAAAAATAAAAAATAAATAAAAAAAATAAAAAAAAATAAAAATAAAAAAAATAAAAAAGAATACATGGAGATTAAGAGCTCATAAACTTGAATTCCAAACAGGTCTATACCACACTTTAACTGATTAATCCTGGGCAAATCTCTCGACACCAGTGTTATTCTTATATCTAAAAATCAACAATACTGTGTTTTATATCCAGTTATAGAGGAAAGATTTGATGATAGCATAGGGAAAGTCTAGAATATGAAGAATAGGGAGGGGAAAGAGGCAGAGCAGAAAGAGGTGGAGGAGGAAGAGAAAGGAAGGGGAGGAGGGAGAGGAGGAGCAGAAAGATGAGGAAAAGCAGGAGGAGGAGAAGGTGAAGGAGATGAAGAAAAGAACGGGGAGGAAGAAAAGGAAGAGGAGGAATTAAACAGAAGAACCACATAGGATGAAGTCCCCTTATCTTCTTGAACATGTGGCCTAACCTCCCGGGGCTGGGAGTCTGGTGACAAGCAGGGCTCAGAATATAAGGACATACCCCAGGTGTCACTGCGCCAGCATGAAAACCAATGCCTAGGTAAATCTCCCTCCTAGGACATGGCCTGCCTGCCCTGCACCTTCACTAAGCTTGAGCCGTCCTTTCATGGCTCCTCATATTACTTGACCCAGCAGTGCTGCCCCAGCTGGCATAACAGGAGGAAAAAGAGAGGGAGTGCATTATTTCCTTGACTCTGAGCAAGGCTGGATGCTGATCTGCTCTCTGCCTGTCTTATCTCTAGGCCACTGGGTAGAGATTTTCTTAAATCTCCACAGAGCCAATTTCCAGGTGGCAATAACCAGTAATAGCTGTTAATACACACTTCATGAGATTGCAGAGTGGATCCCAAACTGCAAAAACTTTATTCATGGCCTTGAGGGATAGCTTGAGCCAGGCACAGTCAGGGGTCTTGGAGTTAATAAGATTTCCTGGTGAAAGGATTATTTTCCTGCTCAGCATTTTACCTGGCCAACCTCAGGACTGCTTAAAGCTTTCTCTCAGAAACTTGGAGCTGATTCCACCCCACCAGCGTCCCTTTGATAACTTTGTCTTTAGATATGGAGTAATCAAGCCACTAGCATGAAGGAGGAGCTGGGCATGATTCTCTGATCCTTACTGCTTGCTAGACCTGGGCATCTCCACTTTGAGCCATGTCCTCAGCTCTATAAAGAGATGGCGTTCTCATCACCACATTGCTGAACAGCAGCCAAAATGAGCTGTGAGCGATACTTTCCTGACTGACTGTTCTGTCTTTAAAGTCCTGTGATCTTCCTAGCCTGGAAGGTGGGTACTGTCATTCCCATCTCATAGATGGAACCCGTTCTCATCTCCTTTCTGTTGCTGTGATAATCACCAGACCAAAAGCAACTTAGGGGAGGAAAAGTCTTGTTTCACAAGTCATAGTCCATCACTGAGGGAAGGCAGGGCAGAAGCTCAAGCAGGAGCTTGAAGCAGAAACCATGGAGGAACACTGCTTGTTGGCCCATGCTTAGTTAGCTTTCTCATACCAGCTGGCTTAGGAATTGTGCCACCCACAGTGGGCTGGGTCCTCCTGCATCCATCCATAATCAAGAGAACCCCACAGATGTGTCCACAGGCTAATCTGACATGGGAAATCCCTCAGTCCAGGCTCCTTTCCCAGGTGACTCTAGGCTGTGTTTACAGTTATGCTATTCCATGCTCACAAAGATAAGTTATGGAAAAGCCAAGGCTCATCTCCAAAATCCATGTTTTATCCATGCTATCAGCAGTTTCAAATGTTAAAAAATATTCTAAGTTACTCTAAAATCAGAGTAATGAATGTGTAAATATTAGAATGTTCCAATTTTTCAAATCCAAATAGCATGCAATTCAAAAATATTTTATAACCTTAATTCCAATACATTGGTTTGTGGATGTGTGTGCATGTTCATGTATGTGTGAGAGTATACATGTGTGTGCCACATGTAGAGGCCAGAGGACAACCTCTGGTGTTCTTCAGGTGTATTCCACCCTGGGTTTTTGTTTTTTCTTCTCAAAAAAATTTAAAATTTAATTTCAAAGGGTTGAAGATAAGCAATGTCAAATATTATTCTGTATTAGTTTTTGATAAAAGCATAAACACATAACAAACTCATTCCAGTTTGAATATAGCTATAACTCTGGAGAACATAGAAAGAAACAGCTTCCTCTGGGTTCTGCAGAGGAGAAGCACAGACCATGTTTAGGTTTCCAAGCTTCTAAACAAAGAAGTTCAGCAAACTTTGTTCTTTTGTAACATTTTTATTGAGCTTTTGTACATTTCATACAGGCCAATTTTGGAGACAGGGTCTTTCACTGGCCTGGGGCTTGCCAAGTAGACAAGGCTAGCTGGCCAGTGTGGCCTAGTGATCTGCTTGACCCATTTCTCCAGCACACCAAGCATTTTTACATAGGTTTTGGGGATCAAACTCAAGTCCGCATGCTTTCATAGTAAGCACTTTACCAACTGAGCGCTCACCCCAGGCCAGCATATCTATATTTTCCTAATACAGAGAGGCTTGGTGCTTCCTGCCTGGAAAGGTGCTGTTCTGACCTTCCAAAATATCCATTTCCAGTCATCCCAGAGCGATGAAAGCAGACAGGTTGACATGAGTCACATCTAGGATGCCAGGGTGATGTTAGAGCAGGTCCTTGCATGTAGAGCCAGAGGGATTTGTTCAAATGCCAGGAGGCAGAATTTTGTTTTTAATGTTTGATTATTTTTCATTAGGTATCAAAACTCCAAAGATCATGTCACCTATTTTAGCAGAAATCAATAGAAAAAGAGATACAGAAAAGAGAAGAAAGTTAACATTGAAATCAATGAGAAGTTGAGAAAAAGGCAATCCAGCTCTCACGCATCGGAACTTAAAGCATTTATGGCTGCATTTTCCACAGTTAAAGTCGTGGCAATGCTTCCTGCTAAGCCTCTGTGTTAACATGGGTAAGATGTAAGCTCAGAGAAATAGAGAAAAATGATTCAAGATTTGTTTCAATATATTATTCATAAGTTGTGCTTAAGCTACTGATGCATAGAATGTACTTACGCTCACAGACAGAAACTCAAGGGCAGAAGAGCATTTAGCTGAAGTTCTGGGAAAACATTCCCACCAGGCTGGATCCTGGTCACATGACTGATAAATATTCATGAGAACTCACATGAAAGTTCTAGGATGCACTGCTTTCTTCCTGTCTGTTGTAAGAGGCGTCTTACCTACAGACAATCCAGAAGGCTAGTATATGTTGCCCACATCTAGAGGTGAGGCCTTGGCCAAGCTAAGTTGCCCCTTCTCAAGGAGCTGGCATGTGACATGCACAAGGCAAGGCTATGTCTCAAGCCACTAAATCTGTGATCCCTTACTGCAGCAACAGGAAGTTAACAATTTTGGTGTCCCTCACCCATGACCCTAAGACATCATGGATCATAATCCTGACTACTAACCCTTACTTCACTGAGATGCCAGCATTGTAGCGGTGATGCCTGAACTCGGAACAGGAGAAAGCCACAGGAAGGTCCACCATGCAAAGTTATTCTAAGTCCACAATGAACTGTGTGTGGGTCCTCATGTGTAACACAGTCATTTGTGTTTGTACACTGCCTTAAAACCACAGCTTTCTGATTAGATTTAAGGCCTGCTTCACAGTAGAGAATTCATACCTGTCACTGTAAACCTAGTCAAAAGACCAGGCTGAGGAGGTCAGAGGCCCTAGCAAAATTGTTATTTTCTTTTAATTGGCATGTTATCATATTACCAAGCTGTCTTTTATTTATTTATTTTTATGTGTTTTTTAATTTATTTATTTTCCATGTATATGAATGTACTGTCTGCATGTAGCTCTGTGCACCCATGTCATGCAATGCCGTGGAGGTCAGAAGAGGGTCTCGGATTCCCCTGGAACTGGAGTTCTCCTGGAATTGGAGTTACAGACAGTTCTCAGCCACCATGTGGGTGCTGGGGATCGAACCCGGGTCCTCTGCAAGAGCAGTTTGTGCTCTTAACCTCTAGGCTATCTCTCCAGCCCCCAAGCTGTCTTTTTTTTATTTTATTTATTTCTGTATGTGTATGAATGTACTGTCTGCATGCAGGTCTGTGCACCCGTGTCGAGCAATTCCGCAGAGGTCAGAAGAGGGTGTTGGATTCCCCTGGAACTGGAGTTCTCCTGGAATTGGAGTTTCGGATGGTTCTCGGCCGCCATGTGGGTGCTGGGGATCGAACCCAGGTCCTCTGTAAGAGCGGTCGGCGCTCTTAACCGCTAGGCCATCTCTCCAGCCCCCCAAGCTGTCTTTTAAATATTTGTGTTTATACCCATAGATTCATGCTGCTATTAATTTTGGCCTGTGAAACTTCTTTCTGCAGTGAATAACAGTTAATGCAAAAACTAAACTAGTTACAGCCCTGAGAATAAGTAATTGTTGAGTGCTCAGCTCTAAGTGAGATGGATATCACACTTCCTCCCCTTCTCCAAGATTCAGAGAACATGGAGGAAAAGAGAACCGGAAGATTTGAAGAGCCAGAGGATGGGGAGGAATGCTGCAAAATGCTGTGTTCTGGAAATGCTGTGCTCATTGTGCACAAAGAGCAACTGACAAGATCAAGACCTGCAAAGATCAAGCCAATCAACATTGTAGCATTGGTGAGGTAGGGGCTCATGACGCCAACTGCTATTGGCAGTTGGGGGGATATGATCAAGACACATTGTACACATGTATCAAATAGTCAGAGACAAAAAAGTAATCAGAGAAGAAGGAAGCCTACAGCTCTGTGCACATTACACATGAGCCACTGTATTAATTAGCATTTCACAGTGAGGACCTCAAGGCTGTGGGGGGTAAGAGGTCTCCCTGTTTGGTTCCAAATGGATAAAACTTTGGACCTCCTTAAGCTTGTCTTAAATCCAGGAGAGCCTACTTTGAAAGTCTTGTTTTAAAAATGAGTTTAATTTTACCTAATCCAGCATTTGCTAAAAGCATTGAATATGGGCTTTTCTTGCAGAACCTCTACAAATATTCTACAGAAATCATTTTGGAGAGTTATTAAGTAGATAAAAAGAGCTTTTTAATTAGAATTCTTAAAATAATGTCTGATAATAAATTAAATACCCAAAGTTTAACTATTATCTCCTAACTTATTAATTTAATTGAATGCATATATGGAAATCAGATTATTAAAACCAATGACAACTAAAATACCACCTTTCTCCTCCAAACTTTACTAGAAGAATGTATTCAAACAATGTTTACATTCCAGAGGGATTGCTTAGGCTGTGATGTCCTGATCCAAGGCTGTTCAAAAAGAATAATTGAGAGACCCCTCTATAAACATTTTTATTGCATTTTTAGTGTGTGTATATGTGTGTGTGTATGTGTGTGTGTCTGTGTCTGTGTGTCTGTGTCTGTGTGTCTGTGTCTGTGTGTCATCATGTGTATGTGTCTGTATGTCTGTGTCTGGGTATCTATATGTATATGTGTCTGTGAGTCTGGGTGTCTGTGTCTGTGTGTCGGCATGTGTATGTGTCTGTGTGTCTGGGTGTCTGTGTCTGTGTGTCATCATGTGTATGTGTCTGTATGTCTGTGTCTGGGTATCTATATGTATATGTGTCTGTGAGTCTGGGTGTCTGTGTCTGTGTGTCGGCATGTGTATGTGTCTGTGTGTCTGGGTGTCTGTGTCTGTGTGTCTACATGTATCTGAGTGTCTGTGTCTGTGTGTCTGTGTGTCAACATGTGAATGTGTCTGTGTGGGTGTCCGTGCTGTGTGTCAGGATGTGTATGTGTCTGTGTGTATGTGTCTGGGAGTCTGTGTCTGTGTGCATGTGTCTGGGTGTCTGCATGTGTATGTGTCTGCGTGTCTGTGTCTGTGTGTCTGCATGTGTATGTGTCTGTGTGTCTGGGTGTCTGTGTCTGTGTGTCCACATGTGTCTGTGTGTCTGGGTGTATGTGTCTGAGTGTCTGTGTCTGGGTGTCAGCATGTATATGTGTCTGTGTGTCTGAGTGTCTGTGTCTGTGTGTCAGCATGTATATGTGTCTGTGTGTCAGCATGTGTATGTGTCTGTGTGTCTGGGTGTCTGTGTGTCAGCATGTGTATGTGTCTGTGTGTATGTGTCTGGGTATCTGTGTCTGTGTGCATGTGTCTGGGTGTCTGCATGTGTATGTGTCTGTGTGTCTGTGTCCGTGTGTCAGCATGTGTATGTGTCTGTGTGTCTGGATGTCTGTGTCTGTGTGTCTGTAAGTGTCTGGGTGTCTGTGTCTGTGTGTCTGCATGTGTATGTCTGTGTGTCTGGGTGTCTGTGATGTGTGTCTACATGTGTATGTGTCTGTGTGTCTGTGTGTCTGTGTCTGTGTGTCTGCATGTGTATGTGCCACAGCACCTGAATGAGGTCAGAGGACAACCTGCAGGAGTCTGTTCTCTGCTTCCATCTTGTCAGTCCCAGGGATCAAACTCAGGTTGTTGGATTTGGTGCCAAGCACCTTTACCTACTGAGCTGTGAGGCTCAGTGACCATGTGGCCTGAGACTCTGCTTTAATATATTAAAAGTCTATAGTGACTCAGTTATTCAAGGTAGGGATATAGGAAGTCATAGTGGCATATTTGTGTGCTTTGGCCTTGGCTCTGTTTATGAAAAGTGTTTCAGAAGCCTACTGTAAGGAAATATTCTGAAGTATACTTAAATAATATTGTTCATTTTTAATGAAAACTTCATTTTTGAACATTTTTGTTCTAGAGAGTCATGATGCAGATACTACAGAGTTCCAGACCTGGCACAGTCAGTTTCCGCTAGTATAAAATCTTACACTGTTTTGGTACATTTGCTATGATTTTTTAATTTAATTTTTAAGGATTTCATTCATGAATACTGTATTCACGTCATTTATACCCTCCCTCTCCCCCTCTCATTCCTTCAACTCTTCTTTTCAATTTCCTGCAACATACTGATTATTGTTGCATGTGTTTGTATAGATATATAAACAGCCTACCGAATCTATTTAGTGGTACTCCTAAGTACATGTCTTTAGAGCTCACTGCTCTGGATCAGATAACTTATTGGGGATTTTGGATTTGAGGATTTTGTCCTTGAAGAAAGCCAAGTCTTCCTCTCTGTAGCCATTGATTGCCTGGAGCTCTTTGTCTGGAGGTGAGGCCTGGTGAATTTCTTCCATCTGCATCAGCACATCAACTGATGTTGTCTTTAGGCAGGTCCTGTGTCTTAGTTATTTTTCTGTTGCTATGACCATAAATAAGAATGAAGTTATATAGTTTGTAGAGAGATGCATACCATTAAAGATAATTATATCAAGCTAATTAAGTCAGTTTCGGAGAAACAGGTATCACATTTTCTCTCATTTGGAGATCCTAGACTTTATAGATATATAAAATCACATATTTACAGATGACTAGCTGAACCAAAACTACCTGGAAAACAAAAGTGACTAATGGGATGGGGGAGAGTTGAGAAATAGGAGGGGAGGAAGGGACTGCAGACAATATGCCCAAAGTGCATTGTAAACTTGCATGAGAATGGGCTTATGCAGCCCTTGTAACTTAAAAATGTCTACAAAGGAAAGAAAGAAAGAAAGAAAGAAAGAAAGAAAGAAAGAAAGAAAGAAAGAAAGAAAGAAAGAAAGAAAGAAAGAAAGAAAGAGAGAGAGAGAGCACATCTTTAACCAACTTTGGAAAAACTGGAGACCATAAACAGGAGGATTTGTGAAGCCTGTTAGAGTCAGATAACAGGTTTCCTGGTAATACTGCACCCTGGGATCATCACATTTGTGCAACATGCAAAATGAAGGGGTGCTTCACCACCCAAAGCACCACAAACTCAGTGTTCTTTAAGAAGTAAAAATGCACTTGGGAGGCAGAGGCAGGTGGATCTTTGTGAGTTCAAGGCCAGCCTGGTCTACAGAGTGAGTTCCAGGACAGCTGGGGCTACAGGTGATACCCTTTCGCGAAAAAACCAAAAAAAAAAAAAAAAAAAAGAAGTAAAAATGCTTCCCAGTAAAAAAATTACTTTAATAGAGCCAAAAAATGGCTAATTCTTACAAAAAGTTACAAAATACTCCCAAGGCAAACCTCCAGGACACCTATGACCAACAAGAAAATGGGCCTTTGTTCAGTATTTGCAAAAGATATCAGTTTCATAAACAGTGACTTGCATGAAGAAGGTGCACAGATTCTATAAACTTTACTACTTTTAATACATGCTTTTCATTTTGTTCTGTTTTGTAAAATTGATAAATTGCAGAAAATAAAATGTCAATGTTGAAAAATCAGAAGAAAGTAAGAAAGAAAACACAAATGTTGGAATTTTAGCATAATTGCTCTAAACTTGGTAGAAAAAGGAGACAAAATCATGAAACTCAGGTTGTGAATTGTAAATAACCAGGTTGATATCATGCTATCATAACTTCATACAGGAGATTGTTATCAGAGATCTCTTTCCAGCCTCAAACCAAACTAAGATGATATCAAGACAATTCAAAGGACATGAAAATGCCCACAATATCAAACCTTCTGAGAGAGTGAATGAGAAGTTTTCAGTATTAATTTTATGAAGTTTGTTTTTTTAATTCCAGAATACATTTAGGGATTCACAGCTTAACAATAAACTTGCATGCAGGAAAAAAGAAATACAGCTTTACATTCCTAAATTATATAGCAAGTTGATGTATGTTTTAATGGACTTTTACAAAAGAGAATTATTCTTTCTTATAAATCTTAGGACTGAGGAAAATAGAGACATAAAGTTCAAGCTATATCTGTAGTATATCAGTCAATATGATATTATCTTTACTAGGAATTACCCAACTTGACTTACATATAAGGATTTGATACTAGGATCAACAAATGAGGGACAACATACATCTTTTGTTTTTGTGAGACTGTGTTACTTCACTTAGCATAACAGTTTCTAGTTCCATCCATTTACTTGCAGATTTCATTATGTTATCTCTCTTTACTGCTGTGTAGAACTCCATTGTATAAATGTACCACATTTTCATTATCCACTCATCAACTGAAGGACACTTGAGTTGCTTCCAGCTCTTCACTACTGTGAAAACAGCAGTAATAAGTATGTTTGCACATATATATCAGCTATATGATGAATCTTTTGGTGCAAACTATGTAAGTTCATTCTTATTTATGGTTGAAAAATTTTCGTTAGATATATAAACTCCATTTTCTTTTTCTAGTCTTTTATTTGTGGACACCTAGGTTGGTTTCATGACTTTGTATTGTGACTAGTGCTACAATAATAGGACTCTGCTCACTCAGGAAATAGAGCCAGCAATTGACAAGTGGCATTCCATGAAATTAAGAAGCTTATATATCTGTCTGGCTCCTAAATAAATATACTTTTCCACAATATTCTAGCACCTTTTGTAATGAATTTATTGAATAGCTATAATTCTTTATTGCATATTTAATGAGAACCTAGCAAAATAATTACTAAAAGCTTGCTTGAATATAAAAGGAAGATACCATGACCATGGCAGCTTATAGAGGAAGAGAATGTTTGGCTTATGATTCCAGAGGGATTCAAGTCCCTTGTGGGGGGAAGCATGGTGGCAGAGGTGGCTGGAGTAGAAAGGCAAGCTATCACACCTTCAAGCAAGCATAAGAACCAAAGTGCAACTAAAAACCTGGCAAGGCTTAAGGACATTCAAAGCTCACCCCCTACCCCACCCTCAGCCCGCCCAACCTCCAGTGACATGCTTCCTCTAGCACTACCAACTGGTAATAAAAGTCCACATACTTGGAGCGCATGGGGGACATTCTCATTCAAACCACCACATTCTACTCCTTGGCCTCCATAAGCTCGTGACCATATAAAATGCAAACTGCATTTATCTAGTCCACCTTGAAAATCCCCCATTCTCTATCAGTCTCAATACTATTCAAAAGGTCAAGAGTCCAAAGTCTCTTTTGAGAAGCCAAAAAAACTCTTAACTATAAAATCAAAGATAAATTGCATACTTCCAACATACAATGAAACAGAACACACATTCCCATTCCAGAAGGGAGGGATGAGGACATAGTGGGGAGATACCTATGGAAACAAGACCAAAACCCAGCAGGGCCACACCAGCTCTAGTAGTTCTATGTTCAACCTCTGGGATTGTACTTCTAACATCCCAGAACCACAACAACATAGGGACTAAGTCAAAGAATGGACTGATTTAGTTAAACTCTGCCCAAAACAATGGACCTTTACAGAGAAAAACTTTAAGAAGACTGAGAGAAAGATGAAGGACATGTATGGCAGAAGGCATGATCTGGGAGTGGGGTGGGGAAATGTACTTAAATCGAACTGAAAAATGATGACCGAAATACACAAAACATCAATAAAAGTATTATAAAAAAAAATCCCAGCTCAGCCCCTCCAGGTTTGCTGTGTGCAGCATACATCTCTCTCTTGGGCTGGTGCCACTCTCTGTATGTGGCTCTCCTTGGCAAATGTCCTATGGATATAGCATATTCAGTGTCTTGGGGGTCTCCACTGCCAACCAGGCTTCACCTTCACACCTTCAGGAAATGTCCTGTCATGCCTCTTGGCTTGTCAGGGCCTTTTTATACAAGGATGCCCCTGCTGCACTCAGTCTGGCATCTGAAGCTCTATTAAACTGCAGAAGATACACTGATGACCCCTTCATTCTTTAATCTTCCATGACTCTAAATCCAGCACCACATTAATGACACTGCCATGTTAGCCCATGAGCTTGTGATGGAGCCTGGCCTGTTTCATACACATTAGCAGCCTTGTCTGTAGCAGTTTACTAGGAGCAGGAACCACTTCAGGCTCTTCCCTTTCACAAGTTGGAGGCTTAGTTGGGTGTGGCCTTACCCTGAGGGTATTCGTTCCATTGTTAAGGTGCAAATATACAGGCCTCTCTTTACCGACTCCAATCTCCTTATCAAAGGCAGCCTCCCCTCCACCCTGGCTTTGGTATTAAACTTCCTGGTGCTACCCCCTATCCAAACTTTTTTCATTTCTTGTATCTTGCTTGATCTTTTTCACTGTAAACCTGCACAATATTTACCATTAATAGGTACAGCATCATTTCTGTGTTAGGCTGTTTTGAAATTTTCTTCACTAAATAAATTAGTCTATTGTTTTTCAACTTATCCATAGTGAAGCTCTTAGGCTATGGGCAGATGGCAGCCAGATACTTTGCCAAAATATCTCAGCTGCTGCTTAAGTCCTATTTCTCTCAGAAACTACCTCACCCTCTGCATTACTTTCTTTTAGGCTCCTACTTGAATGGCCCATTAAGTTCTGCTCACAGCATTCAATAGCTTTTCTAGTCCAAACTTCCAAAATCTTCCACATTCCTCCAGAAACTCACATGGTCAGGCTCTTTACAAGAATACCTCACTCTCTTGGGCTGGAGAGATGGCCTAGCAGTTAAGAGCTCCGACCACTCTTGCAGAGGACCCGGGTTCGATCCTCAGCATCCACATGGCTGCTAAGAACTGTCTATAACTCCAATTCCAGGAGAACTCCAGTTCCAGGGGAATCCGAGACCTTCTTCTGACCTCTGTGGCTTTGCACAACACGGGTGTGCAAGCCTACACGCAAACAGTACATTCATACACATAAATAAATAAAATAAAAATAAAAATAAATAAAAAAAAAAAGAATACCTCACTCTCCTGGTACCATCTTCTGTATTAGTTACCTTACTGTTGATATAATAAGACATTGTGGCCAAGGCAACTCATAGAAGGAAGACTTATTTGGCTTATGATTCCAGAGGGATTTGATTCCATAATGGGGGTGGGGCATAGGGACAAATGTAGCCAGAGCAGAAAAGTGAGTAACCACATCTTCAAGAGGGCATAAGAAGCAGAAATCAACTGGAAATCTGGCAAGACTTAAGAACTCTCAAAGCACGCCTCAGTGACATGCTTACTCCAGCAAGACCATGCCTCCTAAAACCTACCAAAGCATCGCCATCAACTGGTGACAAAATGTACAAATACTTGGAGTCTATGGGAAGCATTCTCACCCAAACCCTCACATCTTATATAGGCAACTATATTGTTGAGATTACATGGGTTCAACTTCCCTGTCATGTCTAGAAGACACTATCTAGCAAGAGGTATCCTGAGCCTCTGGCTCTTACAGGTTCCAGGTTCCACCCCCCACTTCTGTGATGGTTTCTGAGCCTTAGACATAGACACATAGACATTGCATTGTAGATTTATCAGCTGTTGGCCAGGAAGCTCGACATTTTGCATTAAGTTCTGATAGTAGAGGGATATTGGAGAACAGTGCAGGGTGGGGTATCTCACAAAGTCAAGCCCAGAGCCATAGTTCCTGCCCTTCTCCACAATGTGCCTCTTAAGCAGAAATAGTGGATCTGGGGTGGAATCCTTGAATTTTCGTATTCAACAAGCTTCTAAGTAATGTTCACTACTTGACCACAGAAGCTGGCTTATACAGCACAGGTGTCTGGAAAAATAATGTTTTGTTTTGTTTTTTTTTTTATATGCAGGCATTTTATTCTTAATAAATCTTTGCCAGGTGCATAGATATTTTCTACATTGTCATTTTAATCTGAACCTGATTGTCCTAACTAAATCTATTACCACTAAACTTACTATATGTTACCATGGTCTCTGATCACTATATTGTAATAGTAAAGTTTTCTTTGACTGAGAATTCTAATGTATCAGTGATGTAAAATGAAGATAACTCATCTACCTTTTACCTCTGGTCCAGCATGGAACATTGCCTTAGTTTTTTTTTTGTTGTTGTTGTTTTTTTTTTTTTTCAGTTTAGAAGAACAGTTTATTAACCTAGAAGAAACATAATTAGGATAATGTTTTAAAACTATCCCCTGGTCTCTTTTCCCAAAGATTCTGGTATACTTGGACTGAATGGGTTCCAAGTGTCATGATACTTTTTTTTTTTTTTTGGTCTTTTTGAGATAGGGTCTCTCTGTAGCCCCAGCTGTCCTGGAACTCGCTCTGTAGACCAGGCTGGCCTTGAACTCACTAAGATCCACCTGCCTCTGCCTCCCAAGTGCTAGAATTAAAGGCATGTGCCACCACGCCCAGCATGTCATGATACTTTTTAAGGGACCCCCAATAATACTAGCATATAATCAGGGTTGAAAATTACTGCTACATAGCTTATGAATAACACACAGGACACACAGCTCTAATCAGTCAAGGGTTAGAAGAAGCATCAAGGAGAAACTGAGCATTGCTACTATCTTAGTTTCTTTTCCTGTTGTTCAGATAAAATATTCTGACAAAAACAACCTAAGGAAGAAAGGGTTTATTTGACACATAATTCCAGTTTACAAGCTACCATCACAGAAGAATCAAGATGGAAGTAACTGGTCACCTCACATTCGAAGTCAAGAGCAGAGAGCAATGAATTCATGCATGCATGCATGCTATGCTCCACTTGCTTTCTCCATTCTTATATAGTCCAGAATCCTCTGCCCTGGATCCAAACACCTTGTCCATAGTGGCCAGATCATCCCACCTCAGTTAATATATTCAAGACAATCCCCATAGCCAGAACCATAGGACAACCTGACCTAGACAATTCCTCACTGAGGCCCCCTTCCCAAGTGATTCTACATTGTGTCAAATTAACAAATAAAACTAACCATCACCTCTAATTCCCTAGGAGACCAGAAGAGCAAAAGAATGGCAAAACCCCCTCCCCCCAAGATTTAGAGTGAGAAGATGAAGGCACTGTATTTTGTGTAGTTTTCCAGTTCAACTCTTGAAAGGACAGTTGGAGAAGGCTGTTGGTATAGTAACAGTGCAAAGAAAATAATGTAGAATTATATGTATTCTCCAAAAGTTAGGACCATGGGCTTCAGAACAGAACTGGGGGAACAAGTAGCCAGTCCCAAATAAAGGAAATGAGGATCCAGCAGTTGCTTAGACTCATACTCAAAAAAGAATGTTGTGCATAGTGAATCATCTTCTTAATGCACACTGCAGTACTCTGTTTGAGAGTATTTTGATGAGGACTTTGCACATGAATTCTTCAGGGATATGTGACTATAGTTGACTCCCCCCTTCCTCTTCCTTCTCATTTTCTTCCTCTTCTTTTTCCTTCTTTCTCCTCATCCTCCTTTCCACTTTTTCAGATTCCCCTTCTTCATCTTCTCTCTCTCTCTCTCTCTCTCTCTCTCTCTCTCTCTCTCTCTCTCTCTCTCTCTCTCTCCCTCTGTTCTTATCTTAAAGCAAGATACTAAAACAGTATCAAGGTCAAATGATTAAGGTGGTGAATATCCCAAGACTCTGAGTCAATCATTTTCCAATGTGTGCACAAATGAAAACATTTCATTGTGCTTCACAAATAGGTGCAAACAATATGTGTCAACAATAAAATAAAACACTGTGCAATCCCATAGGACCTCAAGGTCCTCTTGTGTGAGGACCCTGTGATGTCCACCCTAGTCAGATGTGTCCTTGGAAGCAGCAAGCCTGTCTTTTTTTTTTTTTTAATTTATTTTTGTATGTGTATGAATGTGCTGTCTGCATGCAGGTCTGTGCACCCGTGTCGTGCAATGCCGTGGAGGTCAGAAGAGGGTCTCGGATTCCCCTGGAACTGGAGTTCTCCTGGAATTGGAGTTACAGACGGTTCTCAGCCGCCATGTGGGTGCTGGGGATCGAACCCGGGTCCTCTGCAAGAGCGTCGGTGCTCTTAACCGCTAGGCTATCTCTCCAGCCCCCAGCAAGCCTGTCTTAAAACAGCCTTGGTGAAGTGGGAAATGACAACCCATGTGCTGCGTCATCAGGAAAATGCAGGCACTGTCACAGTCATGGCTGGGGCCTGAGTCAAATCATAGAAAATGGTCTCTGGTTGTGTCTGTCGCTTAGGTCTGTTTCCCTTATTGGGTCTTCTGCACATAGCAAGCTCCAGCAGCTCTGAATAGGATGCTTCTTTCTTGAGATTTTGAGGGAGTTTGTTGCATGGCTGTCTCCACTTTCTTATGGAAGCATCTCTGCTTTTATCTTCACATGGTGGTAATAGTTGTGATGCGGTGTGTGTATGTGTATGTGTGTGTGTGTGTGCCATTCAATGCCCCCTTCTTATTAGTACACCTTTCATATTGAGCACAGAAGCTCACATCCTTCCAGCTTAGCAGCCTACAGGAAGATGTCCTCTTCCCTAGCACAGCTGTAGCGATGCCAAGGCTAGGATTCAGGTGTGCATCCTGAACTCATCTCTGTAGCCTCAGGAGACATGGGTGAGAGCCTGCACCTGCTTCCTCCTACACAAACCACAAAGACCAAAGCTGGCCCAGCCAGCACTCCTCAGATAATCTCATGTTGTTTTTCAAAAGAAAAGAGGATAAGAAACAGGAAGTCAAAGAATAGTGGCCTGTAAACTCCTCTAATCCAGAGCTGTCCTTCCTTATTGGAAGAAAGCTGTGTTGGTTTTTGTTATATATTTTTGAGCCAGGGTCTTCCTGTAGCCTCAGCTGGCCTGGGACTCACTGTATAGACCAGGCTGGCCTCTGTCTCACAAAGATCCACCTGCCCCCACCTCTGGAGTGGTTGGATTAAAGGTGTGTGCCACGACGTTACTTCAATTGACAGAGGAAATTTTCACCAGAAACCAAGAGACTTCAGAGCAAACTAAAAAGACAGTTTGATTTTAAAAGTGAACTGCCTACACTCTGGAACACTTAGCTAGATCAGTCCCTTCCACCTGTATGATTTTCTCGCAGCATTTCTCAGTCACCTGTGGAGGACAGGTGACCTGTAAAGTCACTGAAGTCTTACTCAGTGTAGACAACAAGCTGGCTAAAAGTCTGTGTCTCCCAAACCTTATTCCTCCCCCAGAATCTTCAGGAATCTGGGTACAAGAAACTTCAAGGAGCAGCTGTGATGGGTCAAATGGAGTCTTACCCCAGTACTTTAGAATGTGGGTACATATTGGGACACAGTCACATTATGAATGTAATTAGTTAAGATGAGATCAGTAGATGGGTCAGAATCTAATATGATTCTTATAAGAAGAGGAAATGTGGGAGGAGCATTATCCTCCACAAAGGGAAACTCCCTTTAAACTTATTTTCATAGATACATATATACATTCACATATATATGCCAATGTATATAGGAAGCTTATGAAATACATTTCCATATGGCTTTTCCAGATACCCTAGTGTTAGTCATCCCCACCCTTCTTCTATCCTACCCTCCCATCCCCCTCCATACCACCTGTGTCAGTTTTCTTTGGGGTTATGGCCTCTGGTAGGTAGGCAACCTAATGACAAATTATAGAAACAGTATCACTACATGAGTCCATATGTATACCTAAAAGCTACACAAGAAGAAACAGTTCCAGACAGGAGAAATCTTCCTTTGCGTTGTTGGTCAGGGTAGTCCATGGACTTAAAGTCCACTCAATAGGAGGAAATTCATTTGTGGTTCTGTACACATGGATGGAGAGATTATAGATCTCAGAGAAATCCCTAAGGTTGTCACATCCCTAGACAAATGTAATTTTTTACTATGTGCAAAATATGAATCCTTATATTTACAGACAAGTTTCCCAGTCACCACTCATCAAAGAAGTTTCTTTTGCGGCAAACATAGGCTATTACAGAGTACCACAACTGGTCACACAGATACTGTCTGTGAATTGCCCAAGCCTAAGTGGCATATCTACAATGCAACCTCTACCCCTAAGGCCCAGGGAACATGGAACAAGAGATTAAAGAACACACTAATGAATGTCTTGACTCTCACTAATGAAACTCTCTCATGCAACACAGGACCAGGGACACAAAAGGTCACAAATGGCCAAAACATGGAGATTAGGAGTCTGCAAAGTGTGGGTCCTCCAACAGGTCGTCCTCCCATATTAAGCTTCACTGGCCCAGGGACCATTGCAGAAGAGAGGGCAGAAAGACTGTAAGAGCCAGGGAGGAGGTGCATGACCATATGGAAATAGAGTCATACAATCTTTGGGGACCTTGTTAACATGAACGTACAGTGGTGGTGTCAGCATGCACAAGACCCTTGCAAACTCAAGCAGAAAAAAAAACAGCGTAGAACTATGGAAATAGCAGTTTCCAATCTCAGCAGGAGAATCTACTGGCAGCTGATTATTGCTGGCTGAGGAAGAGCTGATCTTCTTAAAGCAGTGAGGGATTCTGGATGGGCTGACTAGAGCCCAGTGGATGAACTTACACTGAGGAATGTCTAGGGACACAACCTGAAACAATGGGTCTTGGCACAAATGACAGTATTAGGTTATAAAAAGGGCCCCGCACCTCCAGCCCCCAGATAAAAAGGCACATGAGGCTTAAGTCACACCAGGAACATGCTTTACTTCCATGTGAGATTACCAGCAAGGGCCATCTGCAGACACGTGCTGGAGCAGAGCAGCATGGCAGGGAGAGAGAGAGAGATGGCACCTGGGGCCCACCCACTTATAGCCATGGGGAGGGGCCTCAGGTACAGAGGAAGCGGTCAGAAGATTGACAGCCTCTGTGTAAGTCCCTTGGGTTTCTGGGAAGCCCAGACCTAACAGACAGGGGGTATCAATTCCAGTGGGAGGCTGAGGAAGAGTCCAATGGGAAAGGGGGTGAAAGAGGATTAGGACTGAGTGACCTGTGCAGTATAAAATGCACAAAAGTTCAAATAAGAAAAAAGAGGGAAGCATTCAGAAATATACTCATGTACCTCATGCACACACACGCCAAGGATGATCCCAGAGACGCTGCCTCTGCTGGATCTCTGACCGAAGCATCTCCAGAGACTGGCCGGTACAGTGTGGTGATTATTCATGGACTAGCAAGACTCAGCAGCTGCATGTGAACTGCTGTGCAGAGTCCTTGACCTTCAGAAGTGATTTGTGGTTACAAAAACAAGTGGAAGATGTAGGCTGGGACAAACAGCTTGCAAAATGAGGGTTTTGCAAAATACCATTAAATTGCCACAGGCCAACTGTTCTCAAAATTATGTACAATAATTCCATGATGCCTGCCCAAATCAAGAAAATTAATCTCCTTATACAAAATGCATGTAATTAATAAAAGATGAACATTTTTTCAGACATCCTTGCCCTTCTGAGTACTAATTGTATTTATCCCCTTTGATTCATACATTTTTAGATACATGTACTCTTGGCTTGGTACATCCATAACCATCTCTAGAGAAGCAATGCTGATCCCATCTCCTCAGTTATGACTCAGGAAGCATCTCATTAAAATGGGTTCTGCATCAAGATTCACCCACTGAGTTGCATCCGTGACAACAGAGTGAGACGGTGTGCATACTAGGTACTTAAGAACTTTTGCAAGAATCCTCCAGCAATGCTACTAGGAAAATATCCTTGCTCCTACAATGATCAGAAAGGCTGATGGAATGTGGGGTGGGGGCGGTTTGCTCAGAGGTCGTTCTGGCTTCTCTTTACTGATTTCTACTAGGAAAAGTTACAGAAGCATCACCTTGCAGAAATAGCTCCAGGGGAAGAAAAGGGACCTGAAAACCCATTGTGAGTTGCCTTGTTAGCCTTGAAAATGTTTGGCCAAGGACGGAGCTCTTCTGCACCCACCTACTGTACCTAATCACTTCAGAGAACTTCATTGGCCTGGAAGGTGGGGGAGCCCCAGCAAGGTTGTGTGCTAGATGTATGAGTCTGCTGTACAGGCAAATGGTTTACTATGGCAACTTAACAAAGAGCACAGTAAACAGAAGCTTGTGGAAAATCCAATGGGCTATTTGGTTTCCATCTAATTAGGAACAATCATTTGCAGTCAGTCCCATCTATTGTTTGCATTCTGTCCCAAGAACCACCCTGTGCAAAGGGCTCATTGGGAGTTCCTTCTTTGAGTGTCATATGGACACCTACAGATCAAGGATCGATGCTTTTTTATTGCATTTTTTTTTTTTTTGGTCTTTTCGAGACAGGGTCTCCCTTGTAGCCTCAGCTGTCCTGGAACTCGCTCTGTAGACCAGGCTGGCCTTGAACTCACAAAGATCCGCCTGCCTCTGCCTCCCGAGTGCTAGGATTAAAGGCGTGTGCCACCACGCCCGGCTACATTTTTATTATTTTATGCAAAGGCATGTATGTCTGTCTGTCTGTCTCTGCATGTGTGTGTTATGGACAATCAGAGACCAACAGCCAAATCAGGTGAGGAAAAGCAGTTTAATTTTACCTCCAGTGGGACTAACAAGCATATCTTTCTGTAAAGGAGTCAACCCCTCAAAAAAGTATTTTGGGGGGGAAAGGGGGAGTTAAACCCATGTGATGAATGCAAGCAAAGAGCACATATGTGGTAACCAAGTAAGTGGTTTACAGGTAACATATGGTCACAAAGGTTACTGGAATGTGACATCCTCAGAAAACAAAGACTTCTACCCTGGGTAAAGGTTACAGGATTATGGAAGCTTTGAGAGACAAAGACTTTTTTTTTTTTTTTTTGTCTTTACAAGACAGGGTCTCCCTGTAGTCCCAGCTGTCCTGGAACTCACTCTATAGACCAGGCTGGCCTTGAACTCACAAAGATCTGCCTGCCTCTGCCTCCCAAGTGCTAGGATTAAAGGCTTGCACCACCATGCCTGGCCAAGAGACAAAGACTTCTATGCTGGGTAACTGCAGGGCACAGAGGGGAAGACTCCTATTTGCCTTCCCCATTTCTATTGTCTGTCTCAGAGCTTTTTCTTCTCCAAAGTTCTTAATTAACATTACATTGCAAGGTCTTTTAGCAACCATCTGATATGTTTTTCTATTTCCATTTTGTGTGTGTGTGTGTGTGTGTGTGTGTGTGTGTGTGTGTGTGTGTATAAGTGGCATGACATTTGCCTGACAACTTGCAGAAGTTAGGGTTCTGTCCTTCCACCACATGAGATCTGGGGCTCAAACTCAGGTCACCAAGATTGGTGGCAAGCACCTTTACCTGCTAAGGTATCTCTTCAGCCTAAGGATGGTCACTGATTTTCATTTCCCTTTTTTTTTTTCTTTTGTCTTTTTGAGACAGGGTCTCCCTGTAGTCCCAGCTGTCCTGGAATTCTCTATGTAGACCAGGCTGGCCTTGAACTCACAGAGATCTGCCTGCCTCTGCCTCCCAAGTGCTGGGATTAAAGGCATGTGCCACCATGCCCAGTTTCATCTGCTTTTTTTAAATTTTTTATTTATTTATGTGTATGAATGTACTGTCTGCATGTAGGTTTGTGCACCCATGTCATGCAATGCCTCGGAAGTCAGAAGAGGGCGTCGGATTCCCCTGGAACTGGAGTTTCCCTGGAATTGGAGTTACAGACAGTTCTCAGCCGCCATGTGGGTGCTGGGGATGGAACCCAGGACCTCTGCAAGAGCAGTCAGCGCTCTTAACCGCTAGGCCATCTCTCCAGTCCTCATCTGCTTTTAAGAAACAAACTTATCTGAAACTCAAAAGTTTAAATGTAGAGATTTAAAGAGAAAAATCAATCACAGCAAAGGTGATTTGTACTTTCTTATTAAACACATACCATTTAAACTGAAAGTGAAGTTTCAGAATGAAGTCAACAAGGTACACAGGTTAACTGTCAACCTCTCCTGTTTTAGCAAACACATTTTCTGACTTAATAGTCTTCTCTCTGACAAACATGTAGATGTGCTCACACTGTTGAATTATCAGAGTGACCTAAATGACTTATGTCTCTGGTGCAGTAGTCCTAGTCTAGATGAATGAATCAAGAGAACAAAGACCATCATTTGACAAAAAGCATGTTGTGCTGGATAGCTATAGTTTCAACTTTACACACCTGGGTTGAGGGAGCCTCAGTTAGGGAATTGCCTCCATTGAACTGGCTTGTAGCCAAGACCGTGGGGTATTTTCTTAATTGTTGAGTGATGTGGGAGGACCCAGCCCACTGTGGGTGGTACCACCCCTGGGCAGTTCGTGCTGTATTATATAAGGAGCCAGGCTGAACATGGGTCAGAGACTATGGCCTGTGCTTCAGCTCTTGCCTCCAGGTTTGCCTTGAGTTCCTAACTTGGGCTCCTTCAATGATGAACTGTGACCCAGGAGATGTAACCCAAATAAATCATTTCCTCCCCAACTTGGTTTTGGTCAGAGTGCTTTGTCACAGCAATTGAAAGCAGAAAAGTTCTCTTGAGTTGTTGGGAAGATGACTTGGATAACAATGCTTGCTGAACCTGAGTTCAGATCTCAAGTACCTACATTCAATGCTATGCATGGCTGTTTGCACTGCAACTGCACCCTCAGTGCTGTGGGGTGGAGACAGAACAATGGGATGAGCTGCGTGCCAGCCCTGCTCCAGGGAATAAGGGAGAACATTCTAGAACAGGACAGCGGACAGTCTCCTCTGTATCTATACACATAAATGCACATATAACATATACACACAAGTACACCACATACATACATGCACCACATACATATACATACACAACATATACACCACACACATAAAAATTAAATAATAACAAAAATTTAAAGCACAATACCTGTCACAATTTTCAAAAAGAATTATTAATAATAATTCTTAATTATCCTCAGAAATTCCATTTTGAAAATGCTTGGTATAATTTTGCAGTCTGACAGAGAAAAATGGAGAATACTTAGTATCTTGTTCAAGTTGATAATATTGATTAATTTCATTTAATTTGAGTTGAGGGTAGATAGTAAGGGACACTCCAGACAGAGCTTGGGCACGTCTGATCCAGAAGACAAATGAAGGACAGTCCTCTCCAGGGAACACCCGAAGGACCTGAAGATGGCAAGTGGCTCTCATTCAAATTGATGGAGGGGCAGGTTGCACCTTTCCTCCACTGAGAGGGGACACATATCCAAGCAGCACCCTCTATCCAACATAACAAAGACCAAAGACAGTGAACTCTGTAATAAGTCAAAGTTTTGTTCATATTTTGCTCTGTAACTTACCATGTAAGTGACTTTGGCAGATGGTGTCTCTTAGCCTTAGCTCATCATAAGATGTGAGATGTATGATAATTAAGACTATGGGTGAAACTGCTGAGTTGGGTTCTGACCCATCACAACTGTGTGCACAGCCAACAGAACTTACAGGTTAACACTTATGTGTGCTTTTGGCATACGTTGTATCATTTGCATTGAAGCACATTCTACATGATTTTTACCTACGGGTTTTTTTTTTTCTTTCTTTCCTTTCTTAAATTGACTCAAATTATAGGGATGTTCTCAACGAGATGAACTAATGTCACTAGAACTAACAGTGCCAAAGTTTAAGTGATATGCTTGTCCTTTCTAGATGACTCACACTACATTGACTAGTTCATCCATTAGACCTTGACTGGGCTCTGCTCCATCCCAGGCTTAAGGAAGAAACAGAGAAAAACAAATGTAGTTCCTGTCATTATGGCACTCTATGGACAAGATCCATATGCAGCAGCTCAGCTTGTCAGGGAGAGACAGTACAAGGTGGTACCACCAGACAGGACTGCAACCATGTTGCTGGAGAGACAGGAGATTACTCTGTTTTCACTAAAATAAAACTTTAAAGGGCTGGACCAAGGCTGGGCAGCTCACAACTATGGGTAACCCTGGCAGTGAGGGGGTCTGACGCCCTCTGCAGGCACCTGTATGCACACAAACATGCATATATATATATATATATATATATATCATAAATAAAATATTTTTTAAAAGAAAACTTTGTTTGCATTCAGGACTTTATTGCTAGAGAAGAAACTATTTGAAAGTCTTTATTACCATTTAGCAGTATAGGAAAGCGACTATGTTCCCCCAGTCTACACTGAGAATTTCTCCCATAACAATTTGGGAAAAGATGCATTAGAGTCAAAGAGTCTCTGAGGAAGGCTATTCCAGTCATGTGATTGATGTGTGACTATCCAGCTTTGTAGCGGTTTGAATGAGAAGTGTCCCACACTGGGCCAGTTCATGAACATTTTGTCCTCAGTTGGTGGCTCTCTTGGGAAGTCATGCGCTCTTGGGGAGGTGGAGCCTTGCTGGAAGAAGTGTGTTACTGGGGCCGGCGCTGAGAGTTCCTAGCTTCACTCCACTTCCAGTTCACTCTCTTCGCTTCCTGTTTTCAGTACAATATCTGAGCTCTTAACCTCTAGTCTCTGCCACCTGTCACCGTGCTTCTGCCACACCTCCCCACCATGGGGGACTCCCATCTCTCATGATCCTCCACCTTGGTGGACTCCCATCTCTCATGCCCCCCACCCTGGTGGACTCTCATCTCTCAGATCCCCCACCCTGGTGGACTCTCATCTCTCAGATCCCCCACCATGGTGGACTCTCCTCTCTCATGCCCCCCACCATGGTGGACTCTCATCTCTCATGCCCCCCACCCTGGTGGACTCTCATCTCTCATGCCCACACCATGGTGGACTCTCATCTCTCATGACCCCCACCAGGGTGGGACTCTCATCTCTCATGCCCCCACCATGGTGGACTCTCATCTCTCATGCCCCCACCATGGTGGACGCCCATCTCTCATGATCCCCCACCCTGATGGACTCTCATCTCTCAGATCCCCCACCATGGTGGACTCTCATCTCTCATGCCCCCCACCATGGAGAACTCTCATCTCTCATGCCCCACACCCTGGTGGACTCTCATCTCTCATGCCCCCCACCCTGGTGGACTCTCATCTCTCATGCCCACACCATGGTGGACTCTCATCTCTCATGACCCCCACCCTGGTGGACTCTCATCTCTCATGCCCCCCACCCTGGTGGACTCTCATCTCTCATGATCCCCACCATGGTGGACTCTCATCTCTCATGCCCCCCACCATGATGGACTCTCATCTCTCACAACCCCCCCACCATTATGGACTCCCATTTCTATAAAACCAGAATAAGAAAATAAACTCTTCCTTCTATAGGTTGCCCTTCGTTGCATGTTTTATCACAACAGAAAAGTAACTAATACAATACAATACTATACTATACACCAAAGTTTTGTGCTTATTTTTAGTTTGGCCAGCATTTTTTATAGATTTCACATAATTTTATACCTAAACAGTCACATCTAAAATTGAAAGACAATTTCCCATCTGGATTTCTTTTATGTTTTCTTTTGTATAACTAAAATTTCCAGAAAATCCAGGAATGGTTGTGCATACCTTTAATCCCAGTACTCAGAAGGCAGAGGCTGGCAGATCTCTGTGAGTTCAAGGCCAGCCTGGTCAGCCTGCTCTGCATAGTGAGTTCCAGGCTAGCTGGAGAGACAGAGAGACATCATCTCAAAAGAACAACAAATTTCCAGAAGAGTAGCAAAATGAGTAGCTTTGTCTCATTCCTGGTCTGGTCTAGAGGGATCTTTCCATCATTTTAGTATAATATTGGTTGTATATTGGCATATATTTCATTTATCAAGCTAATTTCTTTTTTTCTAATTTTTTTAAAATCAAGAATAGAGCAGCTGGGACTGGAAAGATGGCTCAGCAGTTAAGAGCCCTCCCTGCTCTTGCAGAGGACTTGCATTTAGTTCCCAGCATCCACATGGTGGCACATAACTGCCTATAACTCCAGTTTCAGAAAATCCCACACCCTCTTCTGGCCTCTATGAGCATTGCAGAGCGCTGGTACACTTAAACATAAAAATAAATTATCTTTAAATTCAAAGGAATAGATGCTAGATGTTGTCCGATATTTTCCGTTCATATACTGAGGTAACTATGTGTCCCTCTTTTTTCATTTTGCTAATTTGTTCAGTTACATTGGATTGTTTTCAAGGGTAAATCTAAACTTGCATTCCTGGGATAAACTCTAGTTGACCATGATACATTCTTCCTTTCATTGTGTTACTGGATTTTAATGTACCTGCGCATTGGTCTCTATATTCTTGCATGTAAGAGAAATATTTGATGTGAATATTTTGTAATATTCTGGTATCAAGCTGAATATTGGTCTTTAAAATGAACGGTGTGCAGCACCCCACTTCCAGGCTCTCACTAGTACCCAGCAGTGCACTCTAAGTGTCACCATCAAATCTCAGACATCCTTTCTTGGTCTGCTTCTCTCCTCTCTGGCTTCTTCTCTGTAGATCTCTGCAAGCATTCTAGACTGCACTTGACTCCCGAGACTTCACCTGGCACTCCCTCTCCACACCAGGATAGAGAAGCGACCAGCAGGTACCAGCTGGGTCAAACCCAGGCCTCCTTCCACTTCTTTCTCATTTCTTACAGACAACTGTTCCCTGTGGCTTGGTGTCCAACAGCTGGAAGGGGCCATTATGTATTGGGTGGCTTGTGGATTCCAGGAAGTAGAAGGATATTTCCCTCCTGTTTCATTTCAGCTACCAGAATTGAGTTCTAGAATGTGAATCTTAAAAACAGTTTTTTTTCCTAAATTTATGTTTCTCTGCTAAACAATGAGCATTTCAGGATCTGAATACCCAAATATGGGAAAGATCAGAAAATGAAAAGAAACATTCAGGGGAAGTTATATTTCTGAATTTCACCCTACCATTGATGTCTTTTCTTTTTACACTTCAGTCTTGATCTGCAAGTCAAGCCACAGACACAAAAGGAAGGAACTTTACTAAACTGTTTCTCAGTTACAAGCCTAGGAGAAATTCCCAGGGGCTGATGAATGATTTTCAATACATTTACATGATAGAAGAAAGTTTGAAAAAGCATTATCCTTTCACTTTACCCATTCTCTCTTTGCACATAAAGGAGAACTTGAAAAAAATTAGATATTTCCTTGCTATAAGGTTGTAGACCAAATTTAATAAACCAAACGTAAGGGGCTTGGAGAGATGCTCAGCAGTTAACAGTGACTACTGCTTTTACAAAGTACTAGAGATTGGATCCCAGAACCCATGTTGGGTGGCTTATAACTAGCTGTACTTCAGCTGTGGGGAATCTGATGCCTTTTTGTGGATTCTATGGGTACCTGTGCACACACATGCGCACACACACACACACACACACACACACACACACACACATGATGAATCTGTTAAAAAACGTAGACTGAGGCTACAGGGAGACCCTGGCTAGAAAATATTTTTTAAAAAAAAAGGAGACTGAACTGAGCAAGTGGATGGGTCTCATAGAATTATCTGTATATGTCCTGTGTAAGATTTCTAATTCTCTGACATATGTGCAAGGTGTGTTATAAAGACAACAGTGAATTAAGCCTGTAATGGGATTTGGGTCACTCATCTGTCCAGTAACCTTTACCACTCTTGTCACACAGAAGAATTAAAAACCTATTCTGATATCTACTCCCATATAGAACCATGAGAGGAAGGGAATCTCATTCTTTTTTAAAAAAATATTTTATTTATTATTTTTATGTGTATGAGTGTATTGCCTGCATGTATGTAAGTGCACCCATGTCATGCAATGCCCACAGAGGTCAGAAGAGGGCATCAGATACCTTGGAACTGGAGTTATCTTAACCTCTGAGCCATCTCTCCAGCCCAGGCAAGCTCATTCTTAACTAGAACAAACAAAGGTAATGATGTGATTTGGGTCCGTACCTGGGATTTGCCAAGTAGAAGGAAATGTTGCTGGGAAGTTATTGGTATGAAAGACTTTCTATAGAAAGTTAGAAAGCCGGGGCTGGAGAGACAGCCTAGCAGTCAGGAGAGCTGAATGCTCTTGCAGAGGACCCGGGTTCGATCCCCAGCACCCGCATGGTGGCTGAGAGCTGTCTTTAACTCCAGTTCCAGGGGAATCCGATACCCTCTTCTGACCTCTGCAGCATTGCACGACACAGGTGCACAGACCTACATGCAGACAGTGCATTCATACATATGAAAAATAAATAAATAAATAAATAAGTTAGAAAGCCTTTGTTCCTATGGATGCTACGCCTAGGTATAATATCTGATACTACTACAGCATCATGCTACCTACATGAGGAGGTAGGAAATGCCCTAGACAGTGAATCCGAGAAATGGATACTGACCTTCAGGATCTCCTGAACTTTAGAATCACCACACCGTGTGTCTTAGTGCAGGAGGTATTCCTGTCATTAAGCAGGAGGAAACTCCTTGTCGTTCAAGAAAATTTGAATGGGGATCATATGACTTTAGTTGCAATTACTCAATCACATAAAATTGATCACTTATGTGGTTGTGAAAAATAATCTAAGATACTCCCCCACCCCACTATAACTCATTAGGGACTGAACTAGGAGTCAAATTTAGTTTTTCTATCTTCAATCCATTGAGACATAGAGAAGGAGGAGAGAGACCAGACCGGAGTGAAATCTTTAAATAAGATGGTGCTGAATGATGGCAAGAAATCACATTATCTGCTGGTGGGATTTTTTTAGCTGAAAGGATACCATCTAATCCTTTATTTTATCTCTTTCCGTTGGCTTCAATCTAGCCCTCATTCCAGTTGTTAGATTGAATTCTCCGAGAGGAGATAAATTGAAAAATGGGATTCTAACACTTTTTCCTTTTTTTAAACTCTGACTTACATTCTGTCCTTCTTTTCCTTGATGCCTCCAATTATCTTCTAGTTCTTAGGTAGCGAGTTTTAAAACTTTTGGCCCATGTGTATCTGTTGTTCACAGGCATGACTTACAGAACTGGAACATTACTTCAACAATGTCAAGTGCCATTTCTACATGGAAACAATTATCAAGGTTTAGCCCTGGTATTGCTTTTTAGACAGAATAAGTTTCCCTGTCCACTCCACTATTTTTTAATATTTTTATTGAAGTTTTGTGCATTTTATACATCATTTCCCAGTCCAGTTTAGATTCATTCCCCTTTCCATGCCCCACAACCCACCCTAGTTCATGCATTCTGCCATACATGTCTTGCATCTTTTTCTGAATCTTTTTAAAGGTTTTCTATGCAGAGGATTATTCTTTTGGGGAGTTTACTGTTTCAATCAGTTCTTTGTCCCAGTCCTTTTGTTGTTTTGTTCCCTCCAATTAGTATTGCTTCAAATATATACATATATACATATATACATATATATATATATATGTGTTTGTGTGTGTGTGTGTGTGCCACATATACTAAAATTATGTCTCACTGGAAAATGCTATGGTATATTAATTCCAATTCATATTTCACAATTCCTACATTTCCCCTTTTAATCTTATATTACTCTGAAAATACATGGTATGTTAATTCTAAAGCCCATTAAGATATTCACATTATAAGAGCATAGTTGCTTTCAGATAAAGAGAAATATAACATTAATGTTGCTCATTTTGCCTTACAACTAGGCACTTGGTGTGAGCATCCACAAATGAGGGATACCATTCATCGTTTGTTTTTCTGGGACTGTGTTACTTCAATTGGCATAATATCTTCTAGGTCCATCCATTTACCTGCAAAGTACATGATGTTATCTTTCTCTTTTTTTTTTTTTCTTATTCTCTTTTTGAGACAGGGTCTCCCTGTAGCCCCAGCTGTCCTAGAACTTGCTCTGTAGACCAGGCTGGCCTTGAACTCACAAAGATCCACCTGCCTCTGCTTCCCAAGTGCTAGGATTTAAGATGTGCTCCACCACACCTGGCAATGTTATCTTTATATATATAGATATATCGATATATCTATATATCTATATAGATATAGATATATAGATATATCGATATATCTATATATCTATATATCTATATAGATATAGATATAGATATATAGATATATAGATATATGTTGGGAGGAGGACACAGGTCTAGATTTGATTTATACCATAATCTTGTTTTATGTATATATAGATATATCTATATAGATATAGATATAGATATATAGATATATCTATATATACATAAAACAAGATTATGGTATAAATCAAATCTAGACCTGTGTCCTCCTCCCAACATATATCTATATATCTATATATCTATATCTATATCTATATAGATATATAGATATATAGATATATCGATATATCTATATATCTATATCTATATAGATATATAGATATATCGATATATCTATATATATAAAGATAACATTGCCAGGTGTGGTGGAGCACATCTTAAATCCTAGCACTTGGGAAGCAGAGGCAGGTGGATCTTTGTGAGTTCAAGGCCAGCCTGGTCTACAGAGCAAGTTCTAGGACAGCTGGGGCTACAGGGAGACCCTGTCTCAAAAAGAGAATAAGAAAAGAAAAAAAAGAGAAAGATAACATCATGTACTTTGCAGGTAAATGGATGGACCTAGAAGATATTATGCCAATTGAAGTAACACAGTCCCAGAAAAACAAACGATGAATGGTATCCCTCATTTGTGGATGCTCACACCAAGTGCCTAGTTGTAAGGCAAAATGAGCAACATTAATGTTATATTTCTCTTTATCTGAAAGCAACTATGCTCTTATAATGTGAATATCTTAATGGGCTTTAGAATTAACATACCATGTATTTTCAGAGTAATATAAGATTAAAAGGGGAAATGTAGGAATTGTGAAATATGAATTGGAATTAATATACCATAGCATTTTCCAGTGAGACATAATTTTAGTATATGTGGCACACACACACACACACAAACACACACACACATATATATATATATATATGTATATATGTATATATGTATATATTTGAAGCAATACTAATTGGAGGGAACAAAACAACAAAAGGACTGGGACAAAGAACTGATTGAAACAGTAAACTCCCCAAAAGAATAATCCTCTGCATAGAAAACCTTTAAAAAGATTCAGAAAAAGATGCAAGACATGTATGGCAGAATGCATGAACTAGGGTGGGTTGTGGGGCATGGAAAGGGGAATGAATCTAAACTGGACTGGGAAATGATGT
Organism: Rhizomys pruinosus; assembly: GCA_009823505.1. Taxonomy (NCBI): domain Eukaryota; kingdom Metazoa; phylum Chordata; class Mammalia; order Rodentia; family Spalacidae; genus Rhizomys; species Rhizomys pruinosus. The sequence continues at coordinate 251,452 of VZQC01000937.1, forward strand.
ATAAAATGCACAAAACTTCAATAANGCGGAGGTCAGAAGAGGGTCTCGGATTCCCCTGGAACTGGAGTTCTCCTGGAACTGGAGTTTCAGACGGCTCTCGGCCGCCATGTGGGCACTGGGGATCGAACCCGGGTCCTCTGCAAGAGCGGTCGGTGCTCTTAACCGCTAGGCCATCTCTCCAGCCCCAGTCCATTAATATTTAAGGTTATAATTGAAAGATGCATGTTGCTTCCTTTCACCTTATTATCCATTTGCATTTTTAGTCTTAGTTTCTACTTCTGTAGTTATGTTTCCTAATCCATTCTCCCAGTCTATGTCTTTTGATTGAAGAGTTTAGTCCATTAATATTTAAGGTTATAATTGAAAGATGCATGTTGCTTCCTTTCACCTTATTATCCATTTGCATTTTTAGTCTTAGTTTCTACTTCTGTAGTTATGTTTTTATTAGTTGCACTTTCTACATGCTTGGGGATGGTTGCTCCTCCCTTCTGTCCTTTGAATTGCTTCAAGTATTTTCTGAAGGGTTGGTTTTCCAGACATGTATTCTATAATCTTGTTTATGTCATGGAAGAGTTTTCTCTCTCCTTCAACTATAATTGACATTTTTTGCTGGGTATAGTAACCTGGATTGGCATCCATAGTCCTTTAACACTGGGGATCCTTTGCTCCATGTTCTTCTTGCTTTCATGGTTTGTGCTGAGAAGTCAGTCATAATTCTGATGGTTTTCCCCTTATATGTGACTTGTTGTTTTTCTCTTGTGGCTTTCAGAATTTTGTCTTTGTTTTGAGTGTCTAGCATTTTAACTATAATATGACGTGGGGAGTTTCTTTTCTGATCTTGTCTGTTTGGAGTTCTATGTGATTCTTTTATTTGTATGGGTTTGACTATTTTTAGTTTGGGGAAATTTTCATCTATTATTCTGTTGAAGATCTGATCAATACTATTCTCTTGGGATTCTTCTCCTTCCTTTATTCCTATGATGTGGAGGTTTGATCTTTTCATAGTGTACCATATTTCCTGGTTGTTTCATTTTTGTGTATTTTTTAAATTTTCATAATCTTTATTTGAGCTTTTTAGTTGCTCTGTGTTATCTCCCAGGTCTGATATTCTTTGTTCTGCTTCCTCCATTCTATTTCTGAGGCTTTTTCCATTCCTTTCCTCTTGATTGGATGAGTGTTCTAGTTGCTTTTTCATTTCATCCTGTGATTTCTTTAGTATGTCCACTTCTTTTTGGACCCTCCCCATCTCTTCTTGGTGCTCCTTACTTCACTGGTTGGCTTCCTTTTTTAGTGTTTCCACTTTCTTCTGGAGTTTGTCATTTTCTCCCTCTAGTTCTTTCTGGAGTTTGTCATTCTCTCCCTTTAGTTCTTTCCGGAGTTTGTCATTGTCTCCCTCTAGGTACTTCTTGAGTTTTTCATTCTCTCTCCTTAGTTCTATGACTTGTTCTTTATATTCTTTAATTTCTCTGAATAGGTCTTCAATTGTTCCTCTGAGATCTGTTTCTTGGGTCACCCTCAGGGGGATTCGATTGTAGCAATCTCCTACAGGGTTGGTAGAGCTTGGTGTGGAATTATCCTGTGCCTTTCCCATGTTGTCCCTTCATTGTGTCCCTGGCATGTGGGTTTCCCCTTTTTTGCCTGTGCTTCAGGTGGTGCTGGCAAGTCCCTGATCTAACCACTGCACACTCCAATGTTGTCTTTATCACTGCATAGAACTCCATTTTGTAGATGTACCACATTTTCTTTATCCACTTGTCTGTTAAGGGGCACTTGGGTTGGTTCCAGCTCTTCACTTTTATGAAGCAAGCTGTAATAAACATAGATGTGCATGTATCTTTGTGGTAGGATGAGTCTTGTGTGTATATACCCAGGAACAGTATGACTAGATCAGGTGGTAGGCCCATTTTGAGTCTTTTAAATATTCTCCACACTGCTTTCCATAATGGTTGTACAAGTTTATATTCCCACCAGCAGTGGATGAGTGTTCCCCTTTCCCAACAACCTCTCCAGCATTTGGTGTATTTTGTTTTCTTGATCTTTTCCAGTCATATCAGAGTGAGATGATATCTGAGACTGGTTTTAATTTGCATTCCCTTAATTATTAATAATGTGGAACACTTTTTAAAGATGTTTCTCAAACATGTTTAATTCCTCACTGGTGAAGTCTCTGTTCAGCTCTTTACTCCATCTTTTGAGTGATTCATTTGTTTTCTTACTTTTTGTTTTTTGAGAAGCTTATATATTCTGGATGCTAATAATATGTCAGATATATCACTGGTGAAGGTTTCCTCCCACTCTGTGGGTTTTCTCTTCACTTCACTGATTGTTTCTTTTGCTGTACAGAAACTCTTGAGTTTAATGAGGTCTGGCTTGTCAATTGTCGACCTTATTTTCTGTGCAGCTGCTGTCTGATTTAGAAAGTCTTTTCCTATGCCTATGTCTTGTAGGTTGTTGCCAACATTTTCTTCAATCACCTTCAGAGTTTCAGGTTTCATGTTGAGGTCTTTGATCTATTTGGAGTTGATTTTTTACAAGGTGAGAGGTAGGGGTTAAATGTTATTCTTCTACAAGTGGTGGTCCAGTTGTGTCAACACCATTTGCTGAAGATGCTGTCTTTCCTCCATTGAGTCTCCTTGGCCCCTTTGTGAATATGAGGTGGCTAAATTTAGATGTACTCAGGTTTGGATCTTCAATTTTGTTCCATTGATTTACAGGTCTGTTTTTGTGTCAATACCAGGCTGATTTTAATACTATAGCCCTATAATATAGTTTGAAGTCTGGTATGGCAATCCCCCATGTATTGCTCTTTTTGCTCAGGGTTCCTTTTGCTATCCAGAGTACTTTGTTTTTCCATATGAATTTTAGGATGCTTTTTGAGGTCTGTGAAGAAGCTCGTGTGGATTTTAATTGGGATGCATTGAATCTGTATATTACTTTGAGCAGGCTGGTCATTTTTCTATATTCATTCTTCTAATCCATAAGCATGGGAGGTCCTTCCATTTTCTGGTATCTTCCACAATCTCCTTCTTGAGAGTTTTAAGTTTTTCATTGTAGAGATTTTTAGTATCTTTGGTCAGGTTTGTTCCAAGATATTTTATTTTTTTGGAGGCTATTGTGAGTGGTAAAGTCTCCTTGTACTCCTTCTTCAATTGCTTATGATTGGCATAAAGTAAGGCTACTGATTTTTCTAGATTAATTTTGTATCCTTCCACTTTACTAAAGCTATTGATGGTTTCTAGGAATTTTCTCGTGGAGTTTTTGGCATCCCTTAGGTAAACTGTCATGTCATCTGCAAAAAGATACAGTTTGACCTGCTCTTTTCCAATTAGTACTCCTCTAATTTCCTTTTCTTGTCCTATTGGTCTTGTGAGCATTTCAAACCCTATATTGAAAAGGAGTGGGGACGGGAGCAGCCTTGCTGGGTTCCTGACATCAAGGGGAATGCTTCTAGTTTTTCCCCATTTAGGATAATGTTGGCTGTGGGTTTGTTGTATATGGCTTTGATTATGTTGAGGAGTGTTCCCTCCAGTCCAATTCACTCCAGGACTTTAAACATGAAGGCATGTTAAATTTTGTCAAAGGCCTTTTCCTCATCAACTGAGATGACCATGTGGGTTTTGCCTTTCAGTCCATTTCTGTGCTTTATGACATTTATTGATTTATGTATGTTGAACCATCCCTGCATCTCTAGTATGAATCCAACTTGGTCATGGTGGATGATCTTTTCGATATGTGCCTATATGCTGTTTGCAAGTATTTTGTTGAGAATTTTTGAATCTATGTTCATTAATGAAATGAGTCTATACTTTTATTTTTTAGCTGTATATTTGCCTGGTTTTGGAATTAGAGTGATATTGGCTTCATAGAAGGAATTTGGGAGATTTCCCTCTCCTCTTGAATAATTTGAGTAGTAGTTGCTCTAGGTCTTCCTTAAATGTCTTATAGAATTCTCATTGTGTGTGGACCTGCGTGTAGGCCCAGAGGGTTCTAGGAGCTGGGAGCAGAGGTTCAAACACAGACACTGCTGGCAACTGCTGACTGAGCAGCTGGGGGTGGAGTGTGTGCATACCGGCATGTTGGCCCAGAGGGTTCTGGGAGCTGGGAGCCAAGGCACCCTGCCCCCTACATTCCCAACTCTGCCAACTGGAACTCAGAAGAGAGTGGCTGGCAGCAGAGGGAATACAGTGTTCAGAATGTACCATCTGGGTTGTTACCCACCCAGCTCTTGCAGAAAAGAAAGGGAAGAGTAAACTATACCTTCCAATATATAACCAAATTTGAAAGCCTAAAACCTAGTCAAGGACAATACAATGAAGGCACCGGAAAGAATCAAGGAAAACAATCCTTCAACAAAGTGCAGACACATTCACGATTCCACATCAGAATACAGGCAAAAGGCAAACCACATGCGAAGAGCACAATGAAAGAATGATATGGGAAAAGCACAGAATAACTCCACAACAAACTCTACAGAGCCTGTGGAGAACTCCTACAATGGGATCTCCCTAGAGGTAACCCAGGACACAGATCGTAGAATAACAATCACAGATATATTCAAAGAAATCATAGAACTAAGAGGAGAGAATGAAAAACTCAGAAAGAACCTAGAGGAAGACAAGGACAAACTTTGGAATGAACTAAAAGGAGAAAATGACAGACTCTGGAAAGAGCTAGAGGGACAAAATGACAAACTCTGGAAGGAAACAGAAACACTGAAAAGACCCTATGTGGAAATGAAAAAGGAAACCAATGAGTGAAACAAGGAGCTACAAGAAAAGATTGAGAAGCTCCAAAAGGAAGTGGAAATAGTAAAGAAAACACAGGAAGAAATGAAAAAGGAAATAGAACGGTCAACCAATCAAGAGGAAAGAATGGGAAAAAGCCTCAAAAGCAGAATAGAGGAAGCAGAAAAATGAATATCAGACCTAGAAGATAACACAGAGCAACTAAAAAGCTTAAGTACAGACTATGAAAAATTTAAAAATACACAAGAGTGGAACAACCAGGAAATGTGGGACAACATGAAAAGATCAAACCTCTGCATCATAGGAATGAGGAAGGAGAAGAATCCCAAGAGAATGGTATTAATCAGATTGTCAAAAGAATAATAGACAAAAATTTCCCCAAATTAAAAAAAAAACAAACCCATACAAATACAGGAAGCACATAGAACACCAAATAGACTAGATCAGAAAAGAAACTCTCCCCCCTGCCATATTGTAGTTAAAATTCTAGACACCCAAAACAAAGACAAAATTCTGAAAGCCACAAGAGAAAAACAACAAGTTACATATAAGGTGAAACCTATCAGAATTACATCTGACTTTTCAGTGAAAACTATGAAAGCAAGAAGAACATGGACCAAAGTATTCCCAGTGCTAAATGACTATAAATGCCAACACAAGTTATATACCCAGCAAAAATGTTGATTCTAGTTGAACGAAAGAGAATAATCTTCCATGACATAAACAAGATGAAAGAATATATGTCTGGAAAACCAACCCTTCAGAGAATACTTGAAGCAATTCAAAGGACAGAGGAGAAGAGCAACTACCCCCAGGCACCTTGAAAGAGAAATTTATCAAAGCAGAAATGCAGAAGTAGAAACCTAGAGGAAAAATGCAAACACAGAATAAGTTGAAAGGAAGCAACACACACCTCTCAATTATAACCTTAAATATTAGTGGACTAAACTCCCCAATCAAAAGGCATAGACTGGGAGAATGGATTAGGAAACAGAATCCATTGATATGCTGTCTACAAGAAACCCACCTCACCCTCAAGGATAGGCCTTAACTTAAAGTGAAAGGATGGAAAAAATATTCCAAGCAAATGGTACCAAAAAGAAAGCAGGAGTTGGTATCTTAATATCAGACAAAATAGACTTCAAGGTAGAAGCAATTGGAAGAGACAAAGAGGGCCACTATATCCTTATCAAAGGGAAAATTAACCATGAAGACTTCACAATCATGAATATATATGGACCAAACTCCAGTGCACAGACCTTTTTAAGTACAACTTTACAGGACCTCAAGGCACAGATTAACCCCAGCACACTCATAGTAGGAGACTTCAGTACCCCATTGAGTCCTTTGGATAGATCAACCAGACAAAGAATAAACAGAATGATATCTGAACTGAACAATAGAAATGGACCTCACAGACATCTTCCGAATATTCCACCCAAGCACCAGAGAATACACTTTCTACTCAGCACCCTATGAGAAAATTTAGTTAAGATTGGTAGCATTCTAAACCAATGGGACCTTCCTGGCCACACCCATAGGGTGGGATATAGTGATGAAAATGTTTAGGATTTGGCTCTGAGAATTGAGTCATGCTGGATATTTAACCAGACATATTGAAATAAAATCTCTCTCTGCATTTGGACTTTAACAGGCATCCACGTGGTGTGATTTCCTGCATGTATTTCCCACATGGATTGTCCTAGGATTAAATGGGCCCTACAAATCTTGGTGGACCACCCACAGCACCCCACAGAACATTCTCCAAAATTGACCACATACTTGGAGCCAGACAAAGCCTTGACAAATACAAAAAAATTAAAATAATTTCATGGACTCTATCAGACCATAGTGCAATAAAGCTCCTTATCAACACCAGGATAAGCCCTGCAACCTACAAAAACGCATGGAGACTAAACAACGCACTCCTAAATAATGAATGGCTCAAGGAGGAAATAAAGAAAGAAATAAAAGCATTTCTGGAACTAAATGACAATGACAGTACAACGCAACAAAACTTATGGGATACTTTAAAAGCAGTCCTAAGAGGGAAGTTTATAGCCCTGGATGCCTATACTAAAAAACAACAGAAAGAACACAAATAAATGAGCTAACACTGCAGCTAAAAACACTGGAAAGACAACAACAAATAAACCCTAAACACAGCAGACAGGAAGAAATAACAAAAATCAGAGCAGAAATTAATGAAATAGGAACAAAGAAAACAATACAAAAAAATCATCGAATCCAAAAGTTTGTTCTTTGAGAGAATAAACACGATAGACAGACCCCTAGCCTAGTTAACCAAAAGAAAGAAAGAGCAACTCCAAATCAATAGAATTCCTAATGAAAGGGGGAAATATCATAGTAGACAATGAAAAGATCCAGACAATCATACGGGAATACTTCAAAAACCTATACTCTACTAAATTTGAAAACCTAAGAGAAATGGATGAATATCTGCAATCCGGGGAATCACAAAAGCTAAACCAAGAAGACATTGACAGCTTAAACAAACCCATAATATATGTAGAAATTGAAAATGTAATAAGAGACTTCCCAACTAAAAAAAGCTCAGGTCCAGATGGTTTCACAGCAGAATTCTATAAAACATTTAAAGAGGACTTACACCATTTTTACTCAAACTGTTCAGAAGGATACAAGCAGAGGGAAATCTTCCAAATCCCTTCTATGTATCCAGCATCACTCTAATACTAAAACCAGGCAAGGATGCAACCAAAAAGAGAACTACAGACCCATCTCATTAATGAAATCAGATGCAAAAATTCTCAACAAAATAATTGCAAACCGTGTACAGACCCACATCAAAAAGATCATTAACCACGATCAAGGTGGATTCATACCAGAGATGAGGGATGTTTCAACATATGAAAATCAGTAAATATGGGGGCTGGAGAGATGGCTTAGCAGTTGAGAGCGCTGACTGCTCTTGCAGAGGACCCAGGTTCGGTCCCCAGCATCCACATGGC
>VZQC01000939.1:11209-119837 GCA_009823505.1 Rhizomys pruinosus
ATATATATATATATATACACATTCTTAACCAAATAGGAAAATAGTTAATATCTAGTATAATCCATTTTACAACTGGTCCCATGGCCTCAGCTGATATTTATGACTACCTTCTTCTACAAACCATTCTGTATTTCCTCCACAATCAGCAAGCACCTATGCAGATCTTGGCTCTTTCCCTGGAGGAATGACCCATACCCTCATACCTGAAGAGTCTGGGCCATTTATTGTCCTGTCTGGTTTGGGTTGTTGGAGTTTTCCATTGACCTTAATCATAGTACATGGTAGCACCAGACGGCTCCCTACAGCATCTCCTGCCTTCCAGACATAATCTTCCTTGCCCCCATTGTGGAGAAAAAGTCCAATATCCCCCTCGTAGTCTGGATCAATCACTCCAAACTTGTTGAAGATCTGCTCAATACCATTTCTTGAGATTCTTTTCCTTCTTGTATGCTTATGACAAGTGGGTGTGGACTTGGACATTTCATGATGTCCCACATTTCCTAAATATTTTATTACTGTGTTTTTTTTTCTTCATTTTTTTTTCATAATCTTTGTCTGAGTGGCTCAGTTATTCAACTTTATTACCAAGTCGATTCTTTTCCTTCTTGTATGCTTATGACAAGTGGGTGTGGACTTGGACATTTCATGATGTCCCACATTTCCTAAATATTTTATTACTGTGGTTTTTTTTCTTCATTTTTTTTTCATAATCTTTGTCTGAGTGGCCCAGTTATTCAACTTTATTACCAAGTCTTGATATTCTTTCTACACCACTAATTCTGGTGCTGAGAATTTCTCCCATTGTTTTCTGAAAGCTTTTTGAATGTTCCAGTTCCTTTCTCATTTCAGCCTGAGGATTCTTCTGTAATTTATTTATTTATTTATTTATTTATTTATTTATTTATTTATTTATTTGGAAGTGCTGTCTGGATGTAGTTTTGTGCACCTGTGTCATGCAATGCTGCGGAGGTTAGAAGAGGGTGTCCGATTCCCATGGAACTGAAGTTATCCTGGAATTGGAGTTACAGACACTACTCAGCCACAACGTGGGTTCTGAGGATCGAACCTGGGTCCTCTGCAAGAGCAGTAGATGCTCTCAACCACTAGGCCATCTTCCCAGGCCTTCTTCTGTATTTCTATCTCTTTTGTGAATTTATTCATAAGTTTATCCCAATTTTCCTTGATTTGGTTTTGAGCTCTTTAAATTTATTGAATTTTTTGATCATGTTCATGATTGCTCACTTAAATTGTATGTCCTGGGTTATCTCTAGGGGGTCCTCATTGTGGAACACTTACATATGACTGGCAGTGTTTAGTGCTGTCATATTATTTGGGTTTTTCACATTATCACTCTTTTGTAGTGATATTGGCATGTGAGTTTCTTTTGCTGTTTTTGATTCTGGTATGACACTCCAGTCTTCCTTTGTTGAGCTGAAGACTGACTTTGTACTCTTTTTTTTGTCTTTTTAGCCCCAGCTACCTGGAAACTAGCTAGGTTGATGAGGCTGTCTTTGAAGTCACAGATATCCGAGTGTCTCTACGTCAAAGTGCTAGGATTAAAGAGGTGTGCCACCATGGTTGACTCTGACTTTGCATTATTGATATGCCTTTGTAATTTTCTTATTAGGAATGAAAGGCTAGTTCGTCTAGACTTCAGGTTTCCATTTCTGATTTTGTATTAGAAGCACCCACTTGTTTGCATCCAGCTAGAAAGGACGTCCTGCAAAGTCCCATGTTTAGCATCAATTAGATATTCTAAGGCTTCTTTCTAAGGAGTTAATCTCTAGTAGTCAGTAGCCACAGCACAATTCAGGAGGATTGGTGGAGCTTTATTCAAATGCTCTCAGGCAATCTGGAATGGTCTGTAACTCTACTAAAAATGCAAAGTTTCTGATCACAAGGTAGGGACTTGTGGATGGTGCAACTGTTGAAGCTCAAACCACAGGGATTTCAGCCTCAGGAATTCTCAGGCTGGCTAGAAACAATTGGACCACCAAACCACACAGACATCAGCTTCAGGGATTCTCAGGTGGACTGGAAATTTGCTGATTATGTCTTTAGTTTTACTTTTTTTTAGTTGTTTGAGAAATCCATGCTGGTACTCACTCCAGAGACTCCTGTCTACTGCCAAGCATCCACAGTGCTGTGCTGTAAGATTCTAGGTCTGTTAATGGAAGACATACATACTACAAATATATCCACCAGTGCAATAGTGGTACAGATACATTGGGAGTTACAAGCCATTCTTCAATTGAATTTAAGGTCTGCTTCCTAGGAATGGAGCACAAAACATTTGGTTAATATAAACCAGAGTATTAATGACAATAAATTGAACAAATTATTCCACAATGTGCCCAATGTTGAACAGCCACTGGTGATGGGTACCTTTATTTCTTGAAGAAAATTTCCTCTTTTCTATATTTTGCAGAATATTAAATTATATTTTCATTTTTCCAAAATATGTTCTTGATATTAGGTCATGTATGGAAAATAGGCTGTGTAATTCTTCGGATACTCATTCAATTTTTGTTGCATGTTCATTGATATTTATTTATCTATCTATCTATCTATCTATTTATTTATTTATTTATTTATTTAGTCTTTTTGAGACAGGGTCTCCCTGTAGCACCAGCTGTCCTGGAACTTACTATGTAGACTAGGCTGGCATCCAAATCACAGAAATCCATCTGCCTCTGCCTCCCAAGTGCTAGGATTAAAGGCATGCACTAACATGCCCGCTTGCCTTTATTTTTTTAAATATAATACTTTTATTTATGTTTTGATATTTTGGACATAATTTTTTCAGTTCTATTTAGACATATTCCCCTTTCCCTTCCTCCCACCCAACCCCAGTTCATGCATTCTGCCATTCATGTTCTGCATCTTTCTCTCAGTCTTTTTTAAAGTTTTTCTCTTTAAAGGTTAATGTTGGAGGCAGAATTTAACAATGCCAGTCCATTCATTGGAACCACGATGTTGTGGTTCCCTGTCAATTGTATTGCTCCAAAATATGCCAATATAAACGTCATATATGTACCAGAATTATGTCCTCCATGAATAAACGGTATGTTTGGGAGTTCATATTTTCTTCCCTTTAATTTTATATTATTCTAAAATGTGAATATATACATTCCAATCATATGCATGTCTGAAACTAAGTGCTAAGTTAATTCTACATTATAACATCACAGTTGCTTTCAGACAGAAATAAATATAAAAATAACATTGCTCAGCTTGCCTTTAGTTGGGGGATTTGGTAGTAGCATCCACAAATGAATGAAACCATTTCCTATTTGTTTTTACAGCTGCATATAATTCCATTGTGTAGTTGTACCATATTTGTGTTATACCCTCTGTATTAGTGACTTTTCTGTTCCTGTGATATACCCTCTGTATTAGTCACTTTTCTGTTGCTGTGATAAAGCACCATGACCAAGGAACTTATAAAAGGAAGAGTTTATTTGAGCTTAAAATTGACGGTTCCAGGGAATTAGAGTCCATTGTGGCAGGAGGCATGGCGGCTGGAGACTGGAGCAGCAAACTGAGGGTCACATCTTGCAACGAGCAGAGGAAGCAGAGAGAGAGCAACTGTAGACCACAAGGCTTGTTAAACTCACTAAGCCTGCCCCCAGTGACACACTTCCTCCACCACAGCCACACACCCCAAGACCTCCAAAACCAGCGCCACCAACTGGAGACAAAGGTATGAGTACTAGAGCCTATGGAGAACACTTATTCAAACCACCACATACCACTCCCTGGCCCCCATAGGCTCCTGACCATATAAAATGCAAAAATGCCTTCAGTCCAACACCAAAAGTCCCCATAGTCTCCACCAGTTTCAATGCCATTCAAAAGTCCACAGTCCAAAATCTCTTCTGAGACTCAGGCCAATCTCTTAACTGTAAGCTCCTGTAAAATCAAAAGGCAAATTACAAACTCCCAATGTACAGTGGAACAGAATATACATTCCCCTTCCAAAAGGAATAGAGGCATAGTGAGGAAACACTGGACCAAAAAAGACCAAAAACCAGCAGGGCAAAAACCAAGTCCAGTAGCTCCATGTGTGACTTCTGGGACTTGACTTCCAAAGGGCTTAGATGGCTCAGCTCTTCCAGCTTTGCTTGCAACATACATTTCTGTCTTAGGCTGGTACCACTCCCTGTATGCAGCTCTCCTTGGCAAATATCTTACTGGTCTGGCATCTCAAATGTCTTCTTGGGGTCTCTGCTGCCAACCAGGCTTCACATTCACAGCTTTACGAAATGGCCTATTAGGGCTTTCTTTATTCAGGGAAGCCCCTGGTGCACTCTGCCTGACCTTGACAGCTCTTTGAAACCGTGGAGGAAGAACTGAAGACCTCTTCACTCTTGCAAACTTCATGCTTCTAAAGCCAGCACCACGTGAATGAAATTGCTGAATCTGGCTGCAAGTTCAGGATGGACTCTGGCCTATTTCAACCACATTTGCAACTTTTCTCTGCCCTGTACTTGCTGGAGGATTAGCTGGGTGTGGTCTTGCCCTGAAGGCACTGATTTTTTTTTTGTTTATTTGTAAATCTCCAGGCCTCTCCTTAATCACTTTAGTCTCCTTATGAAAGGGAGCCTCTCCTTCACATGACTTGGCCCCACCTTTAATCTTCCTAGTGGGGTTTTCAGATCCAAACTGTACATTCTGCAATTCTTTCTGCCCCACCTGCCCTTCTCCCCTGTAGATCTGCACAATAATCACCATTAAAAGCCATGCCACCATTTCTATGTTAGTCTGTCATGAAATATCCTCCACCAAAGACATCAGTCCATTGCTTTTCAACTTAACATCAGGCAAGCATTTGAATGGTGGGCAAACTGCTGCCAGACTATCAAAATATCCCAGTTGCTGCCTAAGTCCTTATCCTCCTCTGGAACCACATCTTTTGCAGCAATGCTTTCTTCCAGGCCTCCATTAGAATGGCCCTTTAAGCTCTGCTTACAGTAGTCAACAGCCTTTCTAGCCCAAAGTTCCAAAGTCTTCCACATTTCTCCAAACATCCACATGGTCATGTTCTTCACAGCCAACAGCCCACTCTCTGGTACCAATTACTGTATTAGTCACTTTTCTGTTGCTGTGATAAAGCACCATGACCAAGGAACTTATAAAAGGAAGAGTTTATTTGGGCTTACAATTGATGGTTCCAGGGAATTAGAGTCCATTGTGGCAGGAGGCATGGAGGCTGGAGACTGCAGCAGCAAACCGAGGGTCACATCTCGCAATGAGCACGGGAAGCAGAGAGAGAGCAACTGTAGACCACGAGACTTGTTAAACTCACTAAGCCTGCCCCCCAGTGACACACTTCCTCCAGCACTGCCACACACCCCAAGACCTCCAAAACCAGCGCCACCAACTGGAGACAAACGTCTGAATACCTAGAGTCTATGGGGGACACTCATTCAAACTCTCACACCACTGTCAGTTCAAGGGCATTTAGGTTGGTTCCAGATATTTGATATTGTGAAGAGAGTTGCAATAAACATAGATGTGCATGCATCTTTGCAGTAGGATGAATCTTGTGGTTACATACCCAGAAGTGGTATGTCTGGGTCAGGTGGTAGGCTCATTTTGAGTCTTTCAAAGGTTCTCCACACTGCTTTGCACAGTGGTTGTATGAGTTTACATTCCCACCAGCAGTGGGTGTGTGTTCTCCTTTCCCAACAACCTCTCGGGCATTTCGTTTCTTTTGTTTTCTTGATCTTAGCCAGTCTTATCAGATTGAGATGGTATCTTAGCGTGGTTTTAATTTCCATTTCCTTAATTATTAGCAATGTTGAACACTTTTTAAGATGTTTCTTAGCCATCTTTACTTCCTTACTGGTGAAATCTCTGTTCAGCTCTTTACTCCATCTTTTGAGTGAGTCATTGGTTTCCTTTTTATCTTTTTTGAGTAGTTTATATATTCTGCATGTTAATGCTCTGTCAGATGTATCCATGTATCACTGGTGCAGATTTTGTCCCATGCTGCAGGTTTTCTCTTCACTTTCACTTCCTTGGTTTTTGTTTGTTTGTTTGTTTTTTGTTTTTTTGTTTTTTGTTGTTTTTTTTCCCTGTACAGAAGCTTTTGAGTAACATGAGATCCCACTTGTCACCTGTTGACGTTATTCCCTGCGTGGGTGATGTTTAAATTAGATTGTCTTTTCCTACTTCTATATCTTGTACATTGCTACCAACTTTTTCTTCTATCACCTACAGAGTTTTGGGTTTCACGTTGAGGTCTTTAATCCACTTGGAGTTTATTGTTGTATAGGGTGAGTGGTAGTGTTTTAATTTTGTTCTTCTATATATGGTGATTCAGTTTTGCTAGCACCAATTTTTATAGATGTTGTCTTTCCTCCAATGAGCTTTGGTAACCCCTTTATCGAATATGAGATGGCTGAAATTGTATGAGCTCAAGTTTGGATCTTCAATTTTGTTCCAATGGTCAATGATCTGTTTTGAGCCAGAAACAGTCTGTCTTTATGACTATAGTTCTGTAGTATAGCTTGAAGTCTGGTAAGGTGGTTCCCCCTGCATTGCAGTTTTTGCTCAAGGTTGTTATTCGGGATCTTTTGTCTTTCCATATGAATTATTTCCCCAAGTCTGTGAAGAAAGTTATGAGGATTTTAACTGGGATTGCATTGAATCTGTATACTAATTTGGGTAGAATGGATATTTTAGACTAAACAACACAATCCTGAATAATGAATGTGTTGGGAAAGAAATAAAGAATAAAATAAATGCATTCATGGAACTAAATGAAATAGACAATACAATACATCAAAATCTGTGGGATACTTCAAAAGCAGTCCTTATAGGGAAATTTATAACCCTAAGTGCCCACATTAAAAAAAAAAGAAAGGGAACAAATAAATGATGTAACAGTATATCTAAAAACAGCTGACAGATGACAACAAATGGACCCTAATACAAAGAGGCATGAATAAATAAGAAAATCAGAGTAGAAATAAATAAAATAGAAACAAAGAAAACAATACAAAAATCAATGGATCCAAAAGCTGGTTCTTTGAAAAGACAAACAAGTTTGACAGACCTCTAGCTCAGTTAACCAAAAGAAAGAAAGAGCAACTGCAAATTAATAGTATCCACAATGAAAAGGGAAACATCACAACAGATAAAGAAAAGATCCAGAAAATCATATGAGAATACATCAAAAATCTATACTCTACTGAGTTTGAAAACCTAAGGAAATGGATGAATATCTGAAATCCTGGGATCCAATAAAGTTTAACCAAGAAGAGGTTGACAGTTTAAAGAGACCCATAACATTTGAGGAAATTGAAGACATACTAAAAATATCTTCCTAACTAAAAAAAAAAAAATCCCAGGCCCAGAAGGTTTCACAGCTGAATTCTAGAAAACATTTAAAGAGGTCTTTCAACCATTAAAAATTAAAATATTCAGAAGTATACAATCAGAGGGAAATCTCACAAACTCCTTTTATGAAGCCACCATCATTATAAAACCAAAACCAGGCAAAGACACAACCAAAAAAGAAAACTATAGACCCATCTCATTAATGAACACAGATGCAAAAACTGTCCACAAAGTACTTGCAAACTGCATACAGACCCACATCAAAAAGATCATCCATCATGACCAAGTTGGATTCATACCAGAGATGTAGGGATGGCTCAACATTTGTAAATCAATAAATATCATAAAACACATAAATGGACTGGAAGATAAAAATCACACAATCATCTCAAATGTTGCAGAAAAAGCCTTTGACAAGATCCAACAGCCCTTCACATTTAAGGTTCTGGACTGAATGGAACATTCCTTAACATAATCAAAGCAATATTCAACAAACCCACAGCAAAAATCATCCTAAATGGAGAAAAATTAGAAGCATTCCCCTTAAGGCAGAAAAATGCCAAGGCTGTCCCTTTTGCCATTTGATATGATAGTTTACTTGAGGGATGCTAAAAACTCCACCAGAAAACTCCTAGAAACTATTAAGAGTTTCAGTAAAGTGGCAAGATACAAAAATAACCTAGAAAAATCCATAGCCTTTCTTTACACCAAAAACAGGCAACTGGAGAAGGAATATAAGAAAACCTTCACCCTCACAATAGCCTCAAGAAAATACTAGAGAACAAACCTAACCAAAGACAACAAAGAGCTCTACAACAAAAAATTTAAACCCCTGAAGAAGGAGATTGAAGTTGACATCAAAAGATGGGAAAACCTCCCATGCTCATGGATTGGAAAAAATATAGTAAAAATGTCCATGCATTTATTTTATATTTAACTGAATTTTTGCAATTTTTGTGTGATATTTCTTTGATGATATTTAGATACCCCTCTCTGCACCTCTACCCACTGCCCAATGAAAGATTTGTACATAACTTTACACATACACACATATATTATATATTTATTAGTAATCTATTATTTTGCTTTTTATATGAATATATTGCTCCAATGCACGTGTCTTGTACAATGCCTGTAGAGAGTGAACAGAGCATAGTATTAGCCTTGAACTGGAGTTATGGATGGTTATTAGCTGCCATGTGAATGCTGAGATGCAAACCTGGGTACTCTGCAAAATGAGACACTCCTCTTAACGACTGAGCCATGACTGCAGCTCCATTCTCTTTAAAAAAAAACAAAAACTGGTCATCCTTGCTTTTTAAGAGAACCAAAAATGAGTGTTATAGAGATAAGCAAGTAAGCAGATACAGGGGCCTGCTGATTTTCTAGAGGACCAAAGTTTGATTTCCAGCACCTATATCACAGAGTTCACACCTGTTTGTAACTCAGGTTTCAGGAGCTCTGAGGTCTCTGGCCACTCAGGCACCTGAATGCTCATGTCCAATCTCAAACACACACACACACACACACACACACACACACACATATACACACACACACACAGCCATGAACACACGCATGCACAAACACAAAACATATTTAAACATAATAAACATACATATTG
Organism: Rhizomys pruinosus; assembly: GCA_009823505.1. Lineage (NCBI taxonomy): Eukaryota > Metazoa > Chordata > Mammalia > Rodentia > Spalacidae > Rhizomys > Rhizomys pruinosus. The sequence goes on from VZQC01000939.1 coordinate 20,181, forward strand.
TAAAAGTACCACAATAGTATCTTATGTTGTTTCTTAGCTTCCATTGCAAAGTCTAAAATACTGAGTTTTAATATTAATACCAACATTAGGCAACATCTCCAGCACCTACTCATCATTTGTGGCTACCAAAATGCTCTGTATGATTAGAGATAACTAAGTAGCAATGACTTATTTTTGATATTGCAATTGAGACATGTCAATTAAATATTTGAAATTCAATCATAGCAAAGGAATCTCTTTGGTTCCTTGTGCTAGTTTTAAATAAAAGGTTTAAGCCAGGCACAGTGGTACATGCTTTTAATTATAGAGGCAGAGGCAGATTGATCTCTGTGAGCTCAAGGACACTCTAGTCTACACAGCAAGTTCCAGACCAGCTTGGGCTACAGGGAGACTCAATCTCAAAAAACGACTGAAAAAAGAAGAAACTCTTTTAAAAACTCTTAAAAATAAAGTCATTGTTCTGTTTATGTAATTTGTAGTCACAGTTGAAAAAAAATAAATTGAAAAGTAACAGGTCTTTTGTATCCTATTTGTGAAACGAGGATGGACAATAATTGGAGAAAATGGGATGTTACACATTTGGCCTCCAGTATCAGGGAATTTGGCAAGGAAAATACTGCTGTTCTATAGCATTATTCTATAAAACTTGAACATATGGAACTAAAATAATAGAGCAGAAGATAACTAGACTAATGGAAGCATTCCTTTGGATCCCCCTGAGATATCCAGACTGCCTGCATTAATCTGTGATCTCTTTTAAATTGCTAGTCTGCAAACAGTCTTTGCACCTATAGTCTCAGAAATCTTGGCTCTTCAACATCAGCCTTTTCACTCAGTTATTTATCCACAATTCTTGAGGGCTGATAAGTGATCTTCAATATTCAGGTAAGCTTTGAAAATTTAAGCAATTATATTCCTAGAATTTCATCCATGAGGAGTCAAATAAATGAGGAAGATAGAAATATGATTGTTAAGGTCTCCTTGAGAGTTTTCAGATCCATATCTGTAATAACGAAGAATCTTCTCAGATCTACCAGATCCAATATTATTTTTACTTACTTATTTCATCTTATTCTCTGTATAAGCCCTTTTGAGTCTTTTTTAACTTCTCCTCTGTTTGACATTCTATCATATCTACTCAAACACACATTTACTCAAATCTCATTACCTTGCATCACATTCTGTTCAAACACAGGTCTGATACTTTCCCATTGGCAAATATACCACTTCTTAATCAAATTCACCATTAAAATACTATGACATTTTCTATAACTTTGGCAATAATGTTGGTGAGAGTTTCAAGAGTTCCTTAAGTACTATAAGCAACCATTATTCATTAGTTGAATAAAAAATATTGCAAGAGTCTACCAGTAAAATATCATCATATCTAGAAATTTCTTCATACATTCTCAAGTGATTTTGCCTGACACCCATATTCATGCTTTCAAATTTCTTTTTACTTCATGTTTTGCAAAGTCTTCATCAGAAACATGGAACTGCAAAACCAAACAGCTGTCACAGAGTTCCATCTCCTTGGACTGACAAATGATCATAAACTGCTGCCTTTGGTCTTCAGTACATTCTTGTCTGTGTACTTTGTCACAGTTCTGGGAAACTTACTAATAATATTAGCCATCAGCTCTAGCTCCAACCTCCACACACCCATGTACTTCTTCCTCTCCATTTTCTCCGTGAATGACATTTGTTTAAGCACAACCACAATCCCAAAGATGCTGGTGAACATTGAAGCACAGGATGACAGCATCACGTACAGAGAATGTCTTTTTCAAATCTGCTTTGTGACCACTTTTGTTAGCAATGAAAATTTTCTGTTGGCCGTGATGGCCTATGACCGCTATGTGGCCATTTGTAATCCTCTGAGGTACACTGTCACCATGAACCACTGTTACTGTGTCCTGCTGGTCTTATTCTCACTACTCCTTAGCATTGCAGATGCTCTGCTCCACAGTCTGATGGTGCTACACTTGTCATTCTGCCATGACCTAGAAATCCCTCACTTCTTCTGTGAACTGGCTCAGGTTATTAAGCTTGCCTGTTCTGATACATTTCTTAATAACCTTCTGATATTTGCTGCAGCATTTGTGTTTGGGGGTGGTCCTGTCTGTGGAATCTTGATATCATATACTTACATTGTATCTTCAGTCTTGAGAATGCCATCCTCAGGAGGAAAGCACAAAGCATTTTCCACGTGTGCCTCTCATCTCTCAGTTGTTTCCTTGTTCTATGGAACAGTTTTGGGTGTGTACATTAGCTCTGCAGTGACAGCATCTTCCAGAAATACTGCAATCGCTTCTGTGATGTACAATGTGGTCCCTCCATTGCTCAACCCATTTATTTATAGCCTAAGGAATAGGGACATGAAGGAAGCCTTGAAAAAACTTGTTGGTAGAATAGTGTGCCTTATATGAAATTTCCTTTGCTAGGTAAGTTGGCTTTTAGAAAAATTAAAATTAAATGGATATTATTGAGCCAAAATACATGACTCTCCTGACACTATATTTTTCCTTAAATAAGTACAATGCATTGTAACTTAGTCTTTGATTCTAATTTTGCTGCTTCCTATTGTCTGTGTTATGTTCCACCTATTACTTTAGTGCTTGGATCACTGTTCCTTTATTCACAGTACAGAGTGGCTGCTTAAAGAGGCAATTCTCATGTCATATTTTCTCTGTTGATGTCTCAAAATTATTTGAAGTTGTTAATTTGCACAAAGTATGATTACTGCTTAAATAAAATTTCAATTCTTTTCATAGTATGCCAGGTGCTCTGATAATTGTCACTATAGTTGTTTGGAATCTCATAAGCTAAATGGACACTTAATAACAAACTATATTTCTGTGACAATACATTAAGTATGCATTATTAGGCAGGTGTGGTGGTTCACACCTTTAATCCCAGCCCTCGGGAGGCAGAGGCAGGTGGATCTCTGTGGGTTCAAGGCCAGTCTAGACTACATAGTGAGTTCCAGGCCAGTTGAGACTAAAGGGAGACCCTATCTCAAAAAGACAAAAAAGTGTATTCATTATATAAAATGTCATCATCAATAACATTTCCTTCATTGGGAAATGTGTGATTTTTAGATGCATGGTACTTGAATTTTAACAGTGAATGGACTTCAGTATAAAATGAAAAATTATTTTTCATTGTCATATTCAAATTTGAAGAAATACTTTTTATTAGATGTATATCAGTAAAATGTTAGTGTATTTTTAGAAAAATTAAAATTTTATGGATATTATTGAGCCCAACTGCTTGATTCTCCTGGCAATATATTTTTTCTGAAACAACTACAATCCACTGTAACTTGTTCTTTGACTAGTTTTGGTCATTTCCTATTATCTATGTTATGTACCACATATTACTTTAGTTCTTGCACCCTGTTTCTTTATTCACAAAACACAAAGTGGCAGCTTATCTCTCTGTCACAATGAAAGTTTCTAGTACATTAAATGTCCTTTTCTTCATTGGGAAGAGTAACTGAATTTAGATGCATGGTACTTGAAATTGAACAGCGAATTTGCTTTCAGTCTAAAAATGAAATGAATATTTTTTTCATTGGCATATTCAAATATGAATACTTAGTTTTTATTAGAAGCATAACAGCAGTAAGAAAAACATGTTATACTGAACTGAACATCATTCTCTTTCCCATAATGTTTCCTTACCCTAGGACTAGCTCACCTTGGAACCAGGTGTTAACAGAAAATGCTCCAGTCAAGTTGTCATAATCCCAAAGACAGAAATGCACAGGCCTTTCCGTTAGTGCACTGATGCTTAACTTAATTACCAGAATAATTCTGCGTTCTAGACTGATCGTTGTGTCTGAAATGCAGGACAAATTTTGTTCTTTAAAAGTAGATTGAATTATATGATAAACATTAATATTAGTGAGGAGCCAGAGAATTGAGAGGAAGGGCCTTTCCTAGGGTTTGTGTGTTTACAGAATTATTTTAACATCACTCAATAAAAAGCAGACAAAATCAGAAGTCAGTAAGAAAATCAGGACACATATCAATCGTTGAGATGGATTTTGAACTGAGGTGGTCAGTACTGAAAGGAGTAGTCAATCAGCTCTCAGTTTCAAAAAGTGTATTCTACTTTTAACAACCTCCAAGTTATGTTTGGGCAATTTATTTAATAAGTGTACATTTTGAAAGCTTCTTAAATTAAAACTTAATGGAAAACATCCATATCTTCCTTCAATGCTTATCAGTGTATGAAAAATATCAAAAATATTTTGCTTCCTGTTATTCACTTCATATGAATGATGTGTGTGTGGAAATATATGCATGACAACATTTAAAATGCAGAACCTTTCTGCTGTGACAAATATTTTTTTATCTGTATTCAAAGGAAATAAAGAAAATTTGATACTGATGTGTGATTATCAACTCTAATACTTTGGCTCTCAAACTTTTTTATTTCCAAAGTGTTTTCCTAAGTCACACACACACACACACACACACACACACACACACACACACACACACTAGTGGCCCTTGTATGAGAAACCATTGGTGCTCCATATATTCTCTACCAAATATTTTTGTGTATACTGACAATAAAATCAGTAGAAACATTGACTTTAATTTACAATTCTGTTAATGTTCACATTTGGATTATGATTTATATATACTGTGCCAAAACTTCCCTTCCTATGATGTGACTATTTTTAATTCAATCAAGTTTTTATGTAAATAATGCTTTTGAATGCTAGAGTAACATGTTCCCAATCTTAAATTTAGTTGTGATTTTTATTTAACATGACTTTAAAAATATTTTCCAGGGGGCTGGAGAGATAGCCTAGCAGTTAAGAGCACCGACGCTCTTGCAGAGGGCCCGGGTTCGATCCCCAGCACCCACATGGCGGCTGAGAACCGAACCGTCTGTAACTCCAATTCCAGGAGAACTCCAGTTCCAGGGAGAATCTGAGACCCTCTTCTGACCTCCGCGGCATTGCACGACACGGGTGCACAGACCTGCATGCAGACAGTACATTCATACACATACAAAAATAAATAATAAAAAAAAATTAAAAAAAAATATTTTCCAAAGATCAAACTTATTATTCTAATCAGCTATTATTTCTCAATATTTCTGTCTGTAGTATGTTGACTCTGTCTAGGTATTGAATCCTGTATTGTCTTTGGTCTAGAAATGGTATGGTTAACATTTCTGAGAACCTTTAGTCTCCAAATTTAGTTGTGACTTTGCTATGCCACAGAAAATGTAATTTATTTTACTAATACTTTTTGTAAGACTCTATCCTCTTACTTTGAACTGAATTCATCAATAAAGAATGAGTTCTTTTATTGATTTGTGTGTTTCTGGCTTTATGTGAAACAATAGGCTTGTTGTGTCTCCAATTTCATTTATTTTATACCTAATTTTAGCAGCATATCACTTAGGGAAAATGACATTTTCAGCAATAACTACAATCCCTAAGTTACTAAAAGAGTATTTGCCTTTTCTAACAATTTTATCTTTATTTTAAATACTATTATTGATGATTTGTGTATTTCAGACATAATTTTTTAGTCTAATTTAGACACATTCCCCTTTCCCTGACCCCCACCTCACCCAACTTCATGCCTTCTGCCATACATGTCTTGCATCTTTCTCTCGGTCTTTCCAAAGTTTTTCTTTTTCACTGCAGAAGTTTGTTGTTTGGGACAAAATTTAACTGTATCAGTCAGTTATTTGACCCGGTCTTTATGTTCTTGTTGTTCGCTCCCCTTTGTATTGCTCCAACATATGCCTATATAGCCATCATATATGTATCAAAATTATGACCCTGAGAATAAACTGATGTTAATTCCAAAATATGTTTAAGCATTCACATTTCCTCTTTAACTTTATATTACTCTAAGATATGAATACATACCTTCCACCCATATACAGTAATTACAGATTCTGAAATTATGTGGTAGGTCAATTCTAGAGCCTGTTAAGTGATTCACATTATGACAGCACCATTGCTTTCAGATAAAAAGAAATATGATGATAATGTTGGTCAACTTTTCTTTCTTTTGTTGTCTTTTTTAGATACAGGGTCTCTCTGTAGCCCCAGCTGTCCTGGAACTCGCTCTGTAGACCAGGCTGGCCTTGAACTCACAAAGATCCACCTGCCTCTGCCTCCCAAGGGCTAGGATTAAAGGCTTGTGCCATCACACCCAGCTGTCAGCTTTTCTTTCAACTGGGGATTTGGTGTTAGTATCCAATTTATATGATACTAATGTAAATTATACTCTACTATATGTATGATATACTGAAGATAATAGTAGTAGGATGCAGTGTCCCATCGCCAGCTCTGAAGCCCACCCTGACTTCAGACCTTTATCCAACATGGCATACACCAGAGTGTCCTATGGCAAAAATCCATGTGTGTCTCCATGGGGCCTTAGCATAATAGCTCAAATTTATACTAATGGACATTAGTGTTAAGACTGTAGTAGACATGCCTAATTCATACCCCTTGTTTAAAGTTAATCATTCAATATCAGTAAGATCTCAAAGCTCATTTTTTTAAAAAAAGCTGCAGTAGTTCCAGTGTGGTAGATGATACAAATTTATCATGATAATTACAATTCCTAACTTGATATGTGATAATATCCATCTCTAAACACCAAATTCTGGAGAAAGAAAATGTGTTTTATTTAAACAGTTTTTCTATGGATGCCAAAATCTGAAGACAGTAAATGTCCTTATTATTGTCTTCTATTCCCAGTTCTGTCTAAAGATCAACAATGAACAGGTGTTCTCCTCTGAGAATTCCTGAATTTGCTCTAACAACTGAAAAGTTAATAACTTGTGGCGTGTCAATAATACATGAATGTTAATGTCCCAGAGAGAGCAGTCCCCAGAAACTGTTTTTTTTGGAATTTGGGGATGTTTTAGAAAAACTCCAACCATGTCCTGATTTCGGAATTATACTATATGTATAAGTTAGCACCTATTTTTGTTGCATGCTCATTCTAATGACAGATTCCATTTGGAAACCTTAACTTTTTAAAAAAAATTTATTGATTTTATTGATTTCTATATGTGTATGAATGTACTGTCTGCATGCAAGTCTATGCACCCGTGTCATGCAATGCCGCGGAGGTCAGAAGAGGGTGTCGGATTCCCCTGGAACTGGAGTTCTCCTGGAACTGGAGTTCTCCTGGAACTGGAATTTCAGATGGTTCTCGGCTGCCATGTGGGTGCTGGGGATTGAACCCGGGTCCTCTGTAAGAGCGGTTGGCGCTCTTAACCGCTAGGCCATCTCTCCAGCCCAAACTTTTTTTTTTTAATTTTTTAAAATTTTTATTTATTTCTGTATGTGTATGAATGTACTGTCTGCATGCATGTTTGTGCACCCGTGTCGTGCAATGCCGCGGAGGTCAGAAGAGGGTCTCGGATTCCCCTGGAACTGGAGTTCTCCTGGAATTGGAGTTTCAGATGGTTCTCGGCCGCCATGTGGGTGCTGGGGATCGAACCCGGGTCCTCTGTAAGAGAGGTCAGCACTCTTAACCGCTAGGCCATCTCTCCAGCCCCAGCCCAAACTTTTTAAAAAATGAGTTCTTTATAACAGTATTTTTATTTGGTCTATGAAATGGCCATACATGCATTCAGTCTTCCTTGATCATATCCACCCTTGATGTGTTATACTCTAATGCCCCCTGAAATACCTAAACTTGTTTTTCTAGAAACTCTATGACTTTGTAAATTAGTATACTAGTATTGAAATTTAACCAGTTGACTGCAATTAGTGGTGCCCATATGTTGATGGCTGTGTCATCATCTTCTGAAGCAAATGCAACCTGATACTCATTTCATAAAGTCATCCCCCACAGTAGTTATTTAAGGCCATAGCTACTTAGCTATTAATGGGAACTTTCCCATCTAGGCTGACCATACTGGCTGGCTGGATCTTGAGCAGGTATACTTATTCCCTGTGCGTTTATGTTCAAAAAAATCCATTTCAGGTCCAGAAAAAAATAGCATTTCACAGATATTCTCTCTAGTCAATGTCTCATATTCTTTCTGCATCCTCCTCCTTAAGGTTCCCTGAGTCTTGGTGGGAGTGTGTGATATAAATTATCATTTTAGGATTGGAGAGATGGCTCAGTGTTTAAGAGAACTGGCTGTTCTTGCAGAAAAACCAGGTTCAAATCCCAGCATACGTGGAAGCTAACAACTGTCCATAACGACAGTTAAAGGGGATCCCATGTCCTCTCCATTCTTCCCTGGGCATTGTTTGACACAGGTGCAGTTACATACATACAGGGAATGCATGCATACACATAAAATGAGAATAACTAAAAAATAAATGTTCTTTTCAAGATTAAGAAGAGAGTTAGTTTTTCTACTGTTTTTGAAGAATTAACCATTCCCTGTTACAAAATGAAACCTCAATGACCAAGTTTGAATGCAATAACAGTCTTGAGTATAAACAGAAATATTTAGAAGGCAATTTGACTAGAAAACCAATTAGCTAATTAATAATAGTATGTTCTACTTGAAGAACTATGATATCACTAACCATGGATTTTTACTTTCTTCACAGTACCAAGCATAAAACTGTCAATAAATTCTAAAATGCATGCTGTAATAATCAAACAAGCCATGATCTTAGATGATAATATCTTTATTTTTATTTTTTATTGTTTGAGAATTTCATACATGTATATAATGTGCTTTGATCAAACCTACCCTTATTTTCTCCCTTCTAACTCCTACTTTAACCCTTAACTCTTGCATTTCCCTCCTCAATCTGCGTGCACATATTTTTTTTTTAATTTTTTAAGTCACTGAGCTTACATGGTCTTCCTGCATAGGCATGAGCATCTGACTGTCTTTTGCAACATGTCTTATGCTTCAGGGGATAGCCCATGAAAATAACTGTCTTCCCTTATCCCACCAACTATCGATGTTCAGTATCTCCTCAGCTTTGAGTGAGACTTCATTAGTCTTTCCCATACTCACTCAGATTTTTGTTTTTGTTTTACTTAAATTAAGCATATCTTGCATAGGTTTTATTTAAATTATGTATATATAATCAAATGTTGTGTATGTAATCCCTGAAGTTGACAATACTCTCCACAAGGGACCAGTCATGTACAGCCAACACTGTATCACTGCATATGTTCACTATATCAGGCTCTTAGAATCTTCTATTCCTTATTCCACAATGATCCTTGAGGTCTGGTGGAAAGCATATTATATAGATGCTCCTTTAAAGCTGAGCACTCTGCAGCCCACTATTCTCTGAACATTGGTGAGGCTTTCTGGGGCACACCTTTAATTCCAGGAATCAGGAAGAAGAGGTGGGCAGATTTCTGTGAGTTCAAGGCAACCCTGGCATACACAGGAAATTCTAGTCCAAACAAGGATTTATAATGAGATGTTATATAAGCAGAATTTAAGGGTGAGCATGGGGATATATGCATTTAACTCCAGGACACACAAGAGGCAGAATAAGGCATATCTCTGTGAGATGGAGGCCAGCCCTGAGTGTATAGGGTGTCCAGGCCAGCTGTGGCTACAAGACCTACCTCTGCCAATCAATATTCAGGGCTCTTTGCAGAAGTCAGAGACAAAGATTGTAATTGCCAGAGCTTGTGGATGATTAAAAGGGAAGAGTGTTCCAGACAGCTGGGATGTCACCCATAAGAATTTACAGCAATGACAACAGCTTCACAAGACCTATGCCAGCTCAAGCCAGACAAAATCACAGAAGTTGGGCAGTAAGGAATAAGCCCCAACATTAGCTAAGGAACTATTGGCAATTAAAGACTACTGGGCCGGGCGTGGTGGCTCACGCCTTTCATCCTTGCACTTGGGAGGCAGAGGCAGGTGGATCTTTGTGAGTTCAAGGCCAGCCTGGTCTACAGAGTGAGTTCCAGGACAGCTGAGGTTACAGGGAGACCCTGTCTCAAAAAGACAAAAAAAAAAAACTGGGTAAGAAAGAGGTAGTTTTCTCTAAGGATGGGACACTAGGTAGGTTAGGCTGTCTCTAGGTGATGGAGGAACATCAAAGGACATTTGGGGACACAACTTGATAGACTTTAACACATATGACAGGTTTGTGATATCTACACCTGAAGACAGGTGTAGGTAGGAGAGTGGTTTAAATATGATCAAAATATAGAACGTTTAGAGAAGTGCTAACATACAGGGAAATTTAATTTTATGTCCCTTTAACAGAGTAACAATATTGGGTACGACATAAGGTCTATGACCTAGCAAGACATGGATTTTTCAAAGGATTTTAATGAATCTAATAATATCTGGTTTTGGACTCTGATTCTTGTAGAGTGTTACACACCTGCAGTGGCGTGCTTAATTCCTCATCTACTGAACAGATTTATCCTGTGGTCGAAAGCAACAGCTGAATCGGTGGTTGATCAGCACCTGATGAGTTTCCAGAAGAAGCAAAGGATGATCATATATAAATTCTTATCATTCCCATATTAAGAGTTAGCGGGAGCTTGAATTTTCCCTGCTTTTTACCCTACTCTCGGTGTCTGTGTGCTGATTACGTGGTCTGCTCACCTCCATTCCTCAGCTGTGACGTGAATTTCTTCAGCTGGACCTGAGGAGCTTACTACAGTTTCTATTTATATGGTGGATTAATTTTTTTGATTCGTGCATGCTACCAATCCCTGCATTTCTGCAATGAAGCCAAGTGGATCATTGTTGATGCTGTGTTTTTTTTTTTAATTCAATTTGCAATTATTTTATTCAGAATTTTTTGTCAATATTCATTAAAGAGATTGTATTATATTTTTATTTTCTCTTAACTCTATCTGGCTTTGGCGTCAAGATAATATTGGGTCATAAAATGAGCTTACTAAGTTTTAATTTATTTTGCTTTTCTAGGAATGCTTTGAGATCTATTGATATTCTCTCTTATTTGAAGGTGTGATAGACATCTTTATTTTATATACAAGTCCCTGAACATTTTGTATTTGGGAGGGTTTTTTAACTTTTATTGAGGGTTTGTCCATTTCATATTATAGCTCTTAATCAAATTTAAACCTGCTCTCCCATCTATATCTCCACACAGCCCCAGTTACTGTTTGTATCTTTGGTATAATGTGTCTGTTTAAAATATTTACTTCATCTTGATATGATTTATGTAGATCACATGAATCAAGAAATCCACCCATTTCATTTACCTTTTCTAGTTAAGTGTAATATATAATTTAAATGTATATTTTAAAATATATTTTTGTGTATTTCATACAATACATCTTAATCATATTCAGAAGCCCTTTCCAACCTACAATCCATTATAGCCTGTCCACCAGATTTCATGAATTCTCTCATATATGTTAAAGCCTATCAAGTCAAGTTTGTGCATCCAGATGTCCCTCAGCATGAGTTCATCCTCTGGAGCCTGTTGAGCCTATCTATTATCACTACCTGAAAGATCAACTCTCCCTCACCCAGCAGTGATCTGTTGCTAATAGTTCCCTGGCTAAGGTTGTGGCTTCCTGCCCATTTCCCAAGTTCTGTGCTGGACTTTTGTCTCATTGAATTTGCATGGATCTTTTGAATCCTTATAGTCTGTTAGAGTTCAAGATGGAGTATCTTAAGTCAAGTTGAACCCAAAAGTTTAAAGTGAGGCCACTCCTTTTTGCTGGTGGAGGAGATACTGTAAAACAGTGTTTCAAGACTCTGTCATGTGGAACACCACAATTGCTAGTAATAGGAATTTGGTCTGGTTAAAAGCTTACAGAGTTCCTTATTCTGAGGTAAATTTCTTGATTTAAGACCCTCAACTCTCACAAAGAGAAGTCACAGGTCCTATTTATCAGATTTTAATTTGGAACCATGCATGTAGACTAGCATGCAGTTTCCCTCATAGCCAAAACTCTCTGTCTATATAACATTGCAATACTGAACATTAAATGACTTGTTGCAAACTGACACAGGTTCCAGAATCTTTGCCCTGCACCACCAATATCTTCATCTCGGGAGTAGGACCCTACAACTGATGCCCAAACAGGGACCCTCACTGTCAGGAGGACAGTGAAATCCTTTCTTTGATTGATGAATCCCCACCATGCCTGGACTGGTAAGTAGAGGTAATCATGGGAAATTTTACTTCACAAGGCCATTCTTAACTTTCAAGCTATTATGAAATGCATGCTTACAACAAAATGTATTATTGTACTGAAGGTCAAATTAAAGCATTTATAGTGCTGTTACATTTTTATCCTTCCCCTTCACCTCTTGCCCACCTGCTGCCTCCACCTCCTTCTCCTCTTTAATCCCCCATACTGCCACTCTGACCACCCCCTGGTTGCCATAAAGAAATACTTCCTCAATATTTACTAGTGGGAGTGCTGCACCTGACTCCAGTTCTCTAGCTAACTCTCCTCAAATTTTTCCTATAATGGTTCCAGCTGTAAGTCTTCTCACTTTTCCGAATTCTTCAGAAGACTGTAATCTCTCATTTTTTTTAACATTCTTTCTCAGAGGTTGCTTTCTTTAATGGTTTGGGCTTCCCTGCCATCTTGTATTTCTCTATTTCTATCTACAGCTCTTCTCCCCACCACCTGGCTACCATCATGCCATGCTGCTGCCCACCATGCCATCACTAAGTCTGCATGGCTTTATGACTTTTTCACTTCTTCCTTCTATTTTCTTTAAGGCAATGACGGAGATTTTCAGCTTGTGCACCCTGAGAATTTTTCTTTAAGTGCTAGGAAATCTTCCTAAATCCTTTGTTTGGAACCACTCTAAAATTCTTTTTATGAATGAGATTGTGAACTCCCTAGGAGATTCTCTTCCTCCCTATGTCATCTTGGTGATCACAAATAAATCTCAAATGCCAGATTCAAGCACTTTAAAATTCAGTGGACAGAGTGAGTCACACTCTGTCCTCAGGCAAAACCTGATATGTGCACTAGACATGGCTCCCATTTACTTCTGCAGCCTTCAGAAGTTTCTTTTCTAGAAATGAGATGTATCTAGAATTAAAGACATCCACAGGACATTGCTTGGTTTTCTTAGTTGGGACACATGATGAGGGACTTGGAATCCCTTCCTTGGGTTGAGATCATGCATTTTTTTCTGTTACTTTCCAATTTAGGGCCTACACATCGAAGGATAATTCCTCCCATTAGATTGAGACTAATTTGATTTGGAGCTGTTCTAAAAGTAAAAATAGTTGCTATAGACATTTAATTAATGTGATACCTGATTACCACAAAACTGTATCCTGGTGGGAGCTGAGTTCATCAAGGTAGTCATAATCATGGGTAGTAAAACTTTGTGGCCTACATAGCCCCAGGCAAACATTTGGGCTGTGGGCATACTCCAGCCGAACTCTATGCCAAAATAGGATAATTTCTGCTTAAAATCCATATATACCTGTGGAAATATATTTTTCTCCACATTACTTTCTTCCAGGTTCTTAGTAGAATGGACAATTAAGAGGTGCTTCCAGCAGTCAACCATTTCCTAGTACAAACTTTCAAAATATTCCACATTTCTCCAAGCAACCACATGATCAGGTTCTTCACAGCCAACACCCAACTCCTGGTAGCAATTTCTATATTAGTCACTTTGCTTTTTGCTGGGGTAGAACCACCGCAACCAAGGGAATTTATAAAAGGAAGAATTTGCCAGGTGTGGTGGCACACATCTTTAATCTTAGCACTTGGGAAGCAGAGGCAGGTGGATATTTGTGAGTTCAAGGCCAGCCTGGTCTATGGAGTGAGTTCCAGGACAGCTGGGCTACAGGGAGACCCTGTCTCAAAAAGACCAAAAATAGGAAGAATTTATTTGACCTAATGTTTCCAGGGAGGTTTTGTATTAATTGTGGCAAAGAGATACGATGGCAGGAGGTGCTGGAAAATGAGCAGAAAGCAGAGGATCACATCTTCAAACAGGCACAAGAAGCAGAGGGAGACTGGAGATTGGCAAAAGTTTTAGGACTCTTCAAATATGTTCCCAGTCACCTGCTTCCTCCAATATGGCCACAAAGTCTAAGACCTCTCAAAGAATTGTCTTTAACTGCAGACAAAATGTCTGAATTTTTGGAGCCTATGGAAGAAATTCTCATTCAAACCACCACAGTCACAAAGTCCAACCTTCTGCTTTGGGATAATCATTGGTCCTCCCCACTGTTACAGGGCTCAGCCTTTCCTGCTGGCTGGTAAGAGTTGGCAGATTCAATTCCGATCTCCTCCCCATGGAACTTAGACTCATCCCTCTGAGACTGCTTGAGAGTTCATGATTTTGTTTCTGGGGGTGAATTGGCCAAATACCACCAGGCCCACCCTGTGCATTGGAATCATCTCTTTTCACTCCCAGTGCTGCAGGACTCAGGTTTCCTGCTAGATAGTAGGGGCCAGGCATTTTATTCTCATCCCTTCTCCTTAGGCCCTGGGCCCAACCTACTGAGACTTACAGTCTGCCTAACTAACCATAGTCTCTTCACTCTCCAGGAGAGCTCCCGAGCAGGCTTCCTGGATCCATTTGGTTCCTCCACTATAAAATGTAAGTAAAAACCTAAAGGCCAGAAGAAATAATTTTTTCATACTTGATGAGAAAACTATACAAACATAATCAAATTTCAGCTCAATAAAGCAGACCTGGTTCCATACTAGAATCACAGGCAACAAAGGATATCAATATAATCAAAACAAAATTAAAAATATGAAAATCCAAAATAATATGTCACTGCGAAACACAACCATCCTGTCAGAAGAGTTCTACAACAAGAATTTCCCACAGAATTTAAAATAACAACCATAAACATGACCAAATATTTCAAAGAATTAAAAGAACACACAAGCAACTCAAAGAGGATAGGGAAAACATTTTGTCTGAAGTCAAGAAGGCACAAATATATACAGGAATGTAATGACAAAGACAGTTCAGGATACGAAAAGTGAATTTAAAAAAGAGCTAGAAAATATTGAAGAAAACTCAAGCCAAAATGAAGATAGAATTGAAAAAATGCAGTGAGCCAGTTTGAAACAATGGGAGAAAGCCTCAACAACAGAATAAATTGAAAAAAAAAAAAAAAAACAGAATATCTTCAAGACAAAGTTGAATAATTGGACCACTCAAGCAAATAATATAAACAAAATTTAAAACCCACAGTAATGGAATATTCCATAAATGTAGGAGACAATGAAAAGACCAAAATTGCACATCAAAATTATGAAAGAACGATAAGAATCCCAAGTTGGCCAGCTGTCTAATAGGATTATACAAGGGATTTCCTGAAATTAAGGAAATCATACCCATATAGATACAAGAAGTATAGAGAACAACAAATAGAACCAGAACAGAAATTCCTCATAGCATATCATAATAAAAATTTTAGGTGTACAGAACAAACAGAAAATATGGAAAGCTGAAACAACAAGTCACATGTAAAGGAAAATCCTTTAGAAGTACATTTGACATTACTTTTTTGGAAATGTTCATTTATTTTATGTGTATGAGTGTACTCCTGCTTGTATGTAACTGCAACCATTTTGTGCTGTGTCTGCAGAGGTCAGAGGAAGGTGTCAGATTTCCTAGTACTTGAGATATGGATGATAGTTAGCTGTCATGTGTGCATTGAGAATCAAATCCAGGTCCTTTGCAAGAGCAACCAGTTATCAATCTCTCCATCCCCTAAAGCTGACTTTTCAGTAGAAACTATGAAAGCCAGAAGAAATTTGACCAAATTATCCTGAGTTCTAAACGTTTAAAGTCACCAACTCAGAATATTTTACCCAGCAAAACTGTCTAGCATGGTTGACTAAGAAAGAATAATCTATTAGTACCCAAATTTGATAGATATTCTTAACAAAGAAAACAGATATTTTGGAGAAGCCTCATGTTTGCTCCAATAAAAACCTGGTGTGGTTGGCACCCAAAAGTGAACACAACCCAAAAGCAACACTCTATTTGCTTTGCCCTGGCTGCCACTGCCTTACTGGCTTTGGTCATGACTAAAGGTCATTGAATTGAAGAAAGGCCTGAACTTCTTTTGGTGGTAGATGATAAGGTTGAAGGTTAGAAGAAGACTAAGGCAGCTGTTCTACTGCTTACATAGCAAGTTCCAGGATAGCCAGAGCTACAGGGAGACCCTGTCTAAAAAAGACCAAATAAATAAATAAATAAATAAATAAATAAATAAATAGCCTGGAATGATATCAAAAAGGTCTGTGCCTCTCAGCGAATGAGAGCTTGCAAGGGCAAAATGAGAAACCACCACAGGATCCAGTGCAGGGGACCCTATGTCATCTATAATGAGGATAATGGTATCATTAAGGACTTCAAAAACATCCCTGGTATTACTCTGCTTAATGTAAGCAAGCTGAATATTTTGAAACTTGCTCCTGGTGGGCATGTGGGATGCTTCTGCATTTGGACTGAAGGTGCTTTCCAGAAGTTGGATGAGTTGTATGGCACCTGGAATGAGGGTGCTTCCCTCAAGAGTACCTACAACCTTTCCATGGACAAGGTGATGAATACAGCCTTTAGCAGAATTTTGAGAAGCCCGGAGGTACAAAGAGCCCTCCAAGCACTACACAAGAGGATTCCTCACAGAGTTCTGAAAAAAGAAATCCACTGAAGAACCTGAGAATAATGCTGAAGCTAAATCCTATGTGAAGACTATGCACAGGAACACCGTTCTTCACCAGGCCAAAAATCACAAACTCCTGGTGAAGAAACTGGAAGCTGAAGCAGCAGCACTGGCAGCCAAATCAGAGAAGTGGGTGATAAAGAAGAGGGTGAGAGAGAAGGGGCTGCAGGCAAGAAGCCTGTGGAAAAGAAGAAACCGCAGCTGCCTGTGAATGTCAAGAAGCTGAGGAAGCCAGTGGGGAAAAGATGGTAGCCACCAAGAAACCATCAGCTGAAAAAAACTAGCAACTGAAAAGAAGCCAGCATCAAAAAAGCGTACCACAGAAGAAAAAAAAGTGCCACATAACCTAATAAATATGTGTATCCCATAGAGCAGCTAGAGACAGCCTATTTGAGTAAATACCTGATCAAAGATGTAAAAAAAAATTCCTATGACATGAATAGGCTGAAAGAATAACTGTACATAATACCAGATCAACAGAGAATACTTATAACAATACAAAGCAATGACTATACCCTACAGACAACAGAAAGAAAAGAAATGGAGATATAATTAGAAACTTTTATACTAAGTGAAGTAGCACAGACTCAGAAGAACAAGCGGTGTATGTTTCCTCTCATTTGCTGATCTTAACAACAAATCCTAATAATTGAATATATTAGGTGATGTAAAGAGGAAAATGGAAATGAATTATAATAGAAATAAAAGGAAATAAAGAGCCCAAGAGAGGAAGATGGTTGTCCTAGTTGTCTTCCATTGCTGTGACAAAACACTCTGACCGACACCAACTTGGGGAGGAAAGGGTTTATTCAGCTTACATCTCCTGGGTCACAGTTCATCACTTAAGGAGCCCAAGGCAGGAACTCAGGGCAGGAACCTGGAGGCAGGAGCTGAAGCACACGCCATGGAGGAATGCTGTTCACTGGCTTGCTCCCCTGGCCCATACCCAGCCTGCCTTCTTACACGGTACACAACAACCTGCCCAGGGTAGCACCACTCATTGTGGGCTGGGCCCTCCAACATTGCCCAACAATCAAGACAATACTCCACAGATGTGGCCACAGGCCAGTCCAATGGAGCCAATTCCCCAACCGAGGCTCCCTCAACCCAGGTGTGTCAAGTTGACACTAAGCTATCCTGCACAATTGTAGAAGGCATATATTACCAAGGCAGAAATGGGGGAAATAGGTGTTTTAATGGTAAGGGAGAAAAGCATATAAAAGGAAACATTGAAATAAAGGGGAAAGGAGCTAAAGTAATGGGGGATAAAACGCAACAGGTAATTCAAGGAGAAAAGAGGAAAAGAGGGAATACTTCAAATGGGGAGAAAGAGGGGAGGGCTAGAGAGCAAAGGAGAGTTGAGAGACAAATAATGATTAGGTGTGAAAAGGGAAATGCAATAGTTCAAAAGCACACTGAAAAATACATGTACACTTGAGAGTTGAAATAAACACCAGTTAGCAGAGTTTTACTCTCTATTTTACTTTACTATACTAGATTGATAGTTGCCTTTCATTCTTTTGACTTTGCTGTAATGATTTGCATAAAACAACACAGGATACCACTTCTTTCTGTTAGTTCGGGTTCCTCTAGTCTTTGGCTGGGATATGTGGGAAAACTTAGTTAAGATGGGCAGCATTCTAAGCCAATGGTACCTCCTTGGTCACACTCATAGGGTGGGGTGTAGTGACAAAAGGATTTAGGATTTGGCCCTGAGAATTGAGTCATGATGGATATTTAAGCAGGTATCTTGGAATAAAATCTCTTTCTGCATTTGAACCTGAACATTCGTCCACGTGGAGTGCTTTCCTGTGCGGGCTTTTCACATGGGTCATCCTAGGATTAAGTGGGCCCCGCCACAAATCTCAGCAGTGACCCCACGGGAATAAGTTTACTGGCAGATACAGGAAATCTCCAGCTCTCCAATGAGAAAGAAACTGGTTATTTGGGGGTCTTGACCCTAAACTGCCTAGTTAACTTGTCTCCTATTTTATTACTTCTCCCTTTGAGGAGGTAACCCTAGTTTCCAATAGGGAATTTGGATTTCAGACAATCTGCCATCTTGAGGCTCAACAAGGAGGATATGCCTGTGGTCACTGGGTTACCCCTTCCGTGAGGGCCTTTTAGAGTTTCGTTATAGAGAAAAGAAAATCCTTGATTTTGCCTGTGAAGGAAAAGTAAAGGCAAGTGCAGTTTGGCAGATGAATTGGGCAGAAAACCAGAAGAAGTTAAAACAGGATGAAATTTAAATGTCCAACTTAAAATTCCATTCGAAATTTTTGATGTGTGTGTCTAAAGCATTTACTTTTTCCTTAGGTAATTTGGTTATTACTGCTCAACTCAGTATTTTCATTTTAGGTATTTTGATAACTTCTGGAATGACTACAGTCACAGTGTAAGTTCACACTTAAATGGCTTCTAGAAACAGATACAAAATTTAGACAATAGCAGATGTATCCTTTGGCTGCAAGTGGCACTGCATTGTTGATCAAGGTAGTGATCTGAAATTTTATACCTGATGAATATTTATGTCTAATGTCTAGGAAGCACAATTTCTATGGTTTTTAAAAGCAATATACTGAGTAATTTCATCTTTGATTATTCGTTCCTTTTAGGTGTTTAAGTCCATATATTTGGCCCAGATTAACCAAGTTTTGTTTTTCTCAAGGTCAGTCAAGGATATATTCCTCAGGGGGTCACTTGGGTTTTCAGTGGTGTGCCTGGATCCTCTGACTTTCTTTTACCAGTTCCATCTATGAGGGTCAGTCCAGTGTGTTTGACCAAGGCATCCCTTTGAAGCATGAGGAGACCTTTCTCTGTGTTGACCTTTCTCTTTATAGACTGGACACAAGTTTGAGTTCCCCTGGTGCCTCTTTGACCTCTTTGAATAAGAAGCCTGGCCAATCACCACAGTTACAGGATATTTGAGCAGGGCTCCATAGTCCCCTGCAGTTTAGCTAATTTAGGAGTGCAAGGAACAAAGCTGTCCCTTTGATCAAATGATAGGTGTTGAGTATGGTTAATAACCATCCAAGAAGGTTAGTTGCACAATCTTTAACTGTTAAAAAAATATTAGAGAAAACTTGAAAAAAATCTCATGAAGTCTTGAATAAATATCGCCTTGAAGAGAATTATGGTTATAGGTAGAGCAGGCATAACACATGAAAGAGATTTGAAACAATTCCAGGCCCATCTTAAATAAAGACAGTTTTGCTACAAACAGAAGTCTTGCTTCTTTTCCAAACCCCATATCCTGATCTGCATTTTTTCAGAAATAGGACGTGTATCACATATCTATAAAAAAGCTATTTATAATAAGTATTTAGACAAAGCTCACTGAAACTGTCTCCTCCTGGACTGTATATTTCTGTTTCAGGGAGGTAAAACCTAGAAAACCTAGCATCTCTTGATTAAAATATCTTGTTATGTACAAAGAGAAAATTAAAAAAGTAACAGTCAACCAATGAATGGATAGAAAAAATGTGATACATCTACACAATGGGGTTCTATGCAGCAGAAAAGAAAAACGACATCATGAACCTTGCAGGTAGATGGATGGAACTTGAAGACATAATGCTAAGTGAAGTAACACAGTTGCAGAAAAAGAAATCATGAATGGTATCCCTCATTTTCGGTGGATGCTAGCACCAAATACCTAGTAGTAAGGCAAACTGAAATAAATACATAAATAAAAAAAAAATATATATATATATATATATATATATCCCTGAAAGCAACTGTGCTATTATAATGTGAATATATTAATGGGATCTAGAATTAACCTACTACCACATATTTTCAGAATTTGTAATTGTGGTATATGGGGGATGGCATGTATGCATACTTGAGAGTAAAATAAAATTAAAGGGGAAAATGTGAATTCCTAAATATGTTTTGAAATTAATATACAGTTTATTTTCAGACATCATAATTTTGGTATACATGTGAAGAACATATATGCATATTTTGGAGCAATACACTTTGGCGGGAACATCAACAAAGGGACTCAGTGAAAGAACTGACCAAAATAATAAACTTCTGCCGAGAAAAACTTTAAAAAAACACAAGAAAAAAAAAAATTAAGTAAAATAATATATAGATATTATACAATACAGATATATATATATAGTTGCTCGTAGACACTATATGATATATATATATAGATATATATGATATCATTAAATACTAGTATAGTATTATTATAGTGGTTACAGACAATATATAAATATACTAGTGTTAGACAAGTTATATGATATACAGATATAAGTGTTACAAGCAATTATTCTAGATCATATATACATTCTATATAGATAATAAGACTATCTACTATCTAGATCTAGCTTCGTGGTTGATTCATAAATCTAATATAGATAAATATTCGAATATATATAATATAGATATAGATTATAGATATAAATAAATAGATATAAGATTTTTATATATAACACTATATATATAGATTTTCTCTCTCGATCATAGCGCGCGCGCGCGAATCGAGAGCAGAGAGAGAGAGTGGTAACAAGCAATATCATGACAAACTAGCTCCAAAACAAAACCTTGATATCTTTAAAAATTTTTTTTTAATTTTATTTATTTCTGTATGTGTATGAATGTACTATCTGCATGCCAGTTTGTGCACCCGTGTCTTGCAATGCCACGGAGGTCAGAAGAGGGTTTCAGATTCCCCTGGAACTGGAGTTCTGGAATTGGCTTTTCAGATGGTTCTCGGCTGCCATTTGGGTGCTGGGGTCCTCTGCAAGTGCAGTCGGCACTCTTAACCGCTAGGCCATCTCTCCAGCCCCAAAAACCTTTACATCTTGATAAAAATTCTAATCAGAATAAAATATGACTCTAAATTTCCAAAGTCAAAATAATAACATTTAAAACTTTCAGTTTATAAACCACCAATAGCCTCTGTCTATGGGGCTTATTCTTGTAAATTAAAATATGAACATATTCAAAATAATTAATATCTGTGATGACAATATTTAGATTATTATAAATGTTGTACTAAATGTTCATTAATGGTCTTTTTGGGTCTTTAATATTTCATAATTACATATAATATATTAAATTCTTAAATGCCAATAGTATTTTATACACATTCATATACATATGTACATACACACATATGACAGTCTCATCTTAGTGTCTGTACTGAACAGAGCCACATACACTTCTGTTTAACAAAAGGGCTTTCACTTTTGGAAATCCCGAACAGGCCTGTAGCCAGAGAAATAGAAGCATAGCCACCATGTTTTGGAATTCCCAAGGTCCATGGATCTCCACCAGAGCTAGACCAAGATTCCTCTCTTTAATTGTTGATAAGAATTTTACTAATAGCCAGAAACAGGCAGTTTGTTTATTTGTTTTTGGTCCTTTGAAATGGAGTCTCCCTGTAATAGCTGAGCTGGAAATCACCACGTAGACCAGAATGGCCTTGAACTCACAGAGGTCTGCCTGCCTCTGCCTCCCAAGTCCTGGGACTAAAGGTGTGGGCCAGCATGCCCACGGGTTTAGAAGACTCTATGACACAAGTTATTTTTAAGAGGATTAATGGTAAATCCCAGAAGGAAACTGTTACTCTTTAAGATGGAAGAATTGGAGAAAGACCAGAAGTAATTTATCATGTAATTCACACTCTTTTCTCAGTTCTCTTGAAATGGTTCTTGAAGGCTTGAATTCATCTGGACCTCTTATATGTGTGCACGTTGGCAGCATTTGATGTTTGTTCCCCGAACTTTGGATAACACTTTTAAAGTGGCTTCAGTAAAGAACTGTGAACACAATATTGTTGGCCCTTATTCTGAGTATTGCTGTTGCCACTATTATAGGTATCAGTTTGTGGAAAGAGTTTTTTTTTCCAAGATTAATTACATAATTAATGGAACTACAGGAATTCTATGACCCAGATACAGTGGAACTTACGATGTGGATAAAAAGGTAGGCATCTGTTGCAGCTGTGTTTGCAGGAAGGCCACAGTTAATGGTTGTCATTAAATTGTGTACTGGATAGATGGTGATGAGCTTGCCTCTTTACAGTGATGATGATCTTCTCAAGGGAAATGAAAATAATTATCAAATCTATTCAAAGAGATGTGCTGAGGACATTTATAAAATAATAACATCCTGCAAAGATAAGTACCTTATTGTAGAAGATGCTATCTTCTTTCATGGTGGGGACCATGAAAGGCTGCAGGGTTAAAGATTTATTAGATGTTGCAAATGGTCACGTGATTTGTGGAGAAGGTTACAAATTAAGCCACTCAAAATATGGACGATTTTGCCATGAAGTCAAAATTAACAATTTTCCACATGTGAATTACTTCACTAGAGTATACTGGAACAGGTCCAACTTTGTACATAAAAATCAACACTTTGATATCCTTCCCATTTTGAAAAATAACAGAGCCTTAATTTCAAAGACTTACTTGAAGTAAATTCAGTTTCCTTTTAACTACATGGTATCTGTTGCAGATCAGAGTGTGGATAGCTCTAGTTCCAGGGTATCTGACATCTTCTGTCTTCCATGGGCATTGAACAACATGGGAGTATGTATATAAATGCAGGCAATACATACACACAAATAAAATAAAAATAATAAGTAAAATGTATTTTTTTTAATTCTAAACTAGGGGTTAGATGATGGCTCAGTTGTTAGAGCCAACTTGTCTTCCAGAGGGCCTGGGTTTGATTCGCAGTGCCCACATGGCAGCTAAGCCGGGTATGTGGCTCACACCTTTAATCCTAGCACTTGGAAGTCAGAGACTGGCAAATCTCTGTGAGTTAAAGGACAGCCTGGTCTACAGATTAAGTTCCAGGCCAGACAGAGCTATAGGGAGACCCTGTCTCAAAAATAAATAAAATATTAAATTAATTTGGCTTTTTAAATTGATCCAGGATAGCCAGCTGTGCTAATGTATACTTTCGATCCCAGTACTTGGGAGCCAGAGTCAGGCAGATCACTGTCAGTTCAAGGCTAGCCTGCTCTACATAGGGAGTTTGAGGCCACCTGGGGCTATAGAGAGACCATGTTTCAAAGAGACCAATAAATAAATAAATAAATAAATAAATAAATAAATAAATAAATGATTCAGGGTAGGTGAATGAAGCTCATAGAGAAATTGTTTTAGTAAAATACACATTTAATTTAAATAGACCTACTTGGCAAACAGGTTTTCATACATTTTACTCATTAGAGTATTATAAAATTAAATTTCAAGAATTCCAAATCATTATGTTAAAGAAAATAGATTTCCTTTTTGATATATATATATATATATATATATATATCAAAAGAATATATATATATATATATATTCTTTCTTAAGTTCACGCACCTACGTAACTCTAAGATGCTTTACTTTTTTGAGTTTATTTGAAATCTGTCATATCTGACACTTTATCTTCATTGATTTCCACTTCACTCTTTTATGTAATTGTTCTAACTATAGAAAGGTAGGTATAGGAAGATATTTCAGATTGATTTTGAACAGTTTGGTAACAAGTCACTCGTATTTTAATATCAAGCTACATGGAAAATTACCATACTTATTGAAAGTAAACAGTGATTGGTAAAATGGTACTCCCTAAGATTAGAGCATTCAAAACCAGCTTGCTTATTCTAAAAAGGAAGTAGACAACCTAATTTCCATATAATGTGAAATATTTAATTGAAATTTTATTGACATGTGCTAAATTAGTTTTGATTGTTTTGTTTGCTGTATTAGTAAGTAGCTTTTACTTCTGTCAATCTATCTCTTAAATAAAATATATATGGATAATTTTTAATTAAAATTTTATAATAGCATTTTACTTATGATCAACTGAAAGGGAAAATTAAACTTTATTATAGAATTGATAATATTCAGCTGCCGATGTAACTTAGTGCCATACTGCTTGCCTAGCATATGGAGGGCCCTCAGTTCAGTCTGTAGCACAAGAAAAAAGAATTAGCTAAGGAGATGGTTCAGTGGTTAGAAGTACATACTGTCTTTCCAGAGGACTTCAGTTCAGTTCCTAGGACCCACATGTTAGCTCTTAATCACCTATAACTTCAGCTCCAGAAGATCTTAAATTTCTGGCCTATGTGGTCACACACACACACACACACACACACACAAACACACTAACACACAAACACACACCACACACACACTCAGTACACACATACAATTTTAAAAACAAAATCTAAAAAAGAAAAAAAAAGATAATAGGTATAAGCTTGTTTGCTACTATCTTAACTGTTATTAAAACATTTCATTTTCTCCTTAGTAATTTGTAGAATATCAAATGAATTCTGCAAGTAATTACACTTGGGTAACTTAACAGTTTTTAGCTTCGACCGTATAGATCTATTAAAGGAGCAAAGTTCATAGGTTTTGGGTAGAAGGAATCAATTCCTCAAAGAAATACAAAATAAGCTTTGCTCTTAATGTTACAAACATTGAAATAAGTGACTTAATTTCTAAATTTATTTTGTATCTTCCTAAAACATTACCCAATTTCTTTTCCTTAAGAGTAACTTTTGCCTGATTGGTAAAATAGAGTAGTGCTGGGACATAGAGCACTTTCCTAGCATACAGGAGGCCCTGGGTTTGATCCTCAGCACCACAAAAAGAGAGCCCATATACCATTGCAACTATAACTTCAATTCAATTATAAGAAAATCTTTGTCAAGGAATTCCGTTCTTAAAAGTTAATGTATTTAGCTTCCTGAATGCCAAACATTCATTTGAATCCAGGAAATGAAACTTACTTGGTAAGGTATATACTATGGACTCTGAGAGTTTGTAATCATTTCTTTTTTTTTATTTTTTTATTTTTAAGAGATTCTACAATATAATGACACAGTTGTTTGCAGATACCGTTAATGTTACTCAGTATGTCATACAATTAGGTAATTGGTGCATTTTGCAATTATCTATGTCCAAATTTTGAACAACCCAAGGTTCCCATAGTCCAGTTGGAGAAGCTTGTGTGCACAGGCATGTTGATCAGTTAGGAGTCCAGACCATATTCCTGTAGTCTCATGATTCACCCCTATCTCTCCACAGCCCTTACAATCTAACACGCCTCCTCTTCTGCAGTTTGTTCCCTGGGCTTTGGGAAAGGGGCACAATTGGGAGAGAAGAAAACAGTCTAATTTCTTTGGAGTTGTCATTTTGGACTCCAGTCTGTTCAGGTTGTTTCCCTTCATGGGTTGACAGCTTTTCCAGTGATACCCTTTTTAGTCATACTAACAAAGCACAAGCTATTGGATGTACAGGCATTTAAGCAGTACTAATTATTATATCAAGCTAAACTGTGAGCATAGACACAGATGCTTGGATGGTATGCTAATCCGTAAACTGTGGTTTCTCTATAAAGGGTGACAAGTTCTTATTGTGGCTTATAACATCTCCTAACCACTAGAGGACATAAGCTTGTGGCATCCACTGTGAGTTATTCCTCCAAGGAGAGAGCTAATAGCCAATTAGATTTGGGATATATATATACACTTGGATGCCAATGTTGCACAGTATCTCCAGGATGTTGAGGTGTAGCTGATATTGACAGAGGAGTCTTGCTTGTCTCAGGGAGACCAATATTTTGCTATATTGCTTTAGTGGCCTTTAGTAACGCTTTCTGGCATTTCAGAGGCCAGTTGTATGATAGCAAGTGACGTCTCATAACATTTTTCATGCTCACACCAGGTCTTCAACAACAGGGACTTACTGCCTTTCTCCTTGCATATATTCCACTTATAGACAAAAGGCCTTTATAATTTGGGGGGCGGGTTTGAATCCCCTAGCCAACATCTCCTAGGCAGAATAATTCATTGCTGATATCAGAGCTTTCCTGTAGTAATATATTTTGCTTAATTACACAACTTATAAACACTTTACTATTGAATTTGACTCTAGATAAATATCCTTTCACAGTTCCTATGCCTATCAGTCAATTAAAAAAGGGTAGTTATGCCTTTTTTATAGGTAATTACCACTGTAACAATTGGCTCTAATTTACAGTTTTTGAGTGGTTTCATTACCATTATGTTTTTCTTTTTTCTATAAAGCAGAGAGGTAGGAAGGTTTCTCAGTATCTGGAAGGTAAACTTCATTAGGGCCCATTACAAACAGTTAACTCCAATATTATTCAGAGAGATGCTCAGTGTCTGTGACTCAGGCAGTCTGAGGTTCCTCTTTCTTTAATGTTCAGATGGGTCAACCTCTCTGCTGGCATTTCCCAGTCCATGCTTCATAGCCATAAGTTGTATGTTTTCAGGCATTTATATTGGTGATTTTTACCTGTGGGAACATAAAATTATCCTCCCATTATTAGTTTCAAGATCAGAAAAATTGAAAATTTATCAATAGGATTGGAACACAGAGTTTTCCATTTGTATCCCAGAAAGGATACTACCCCACCTCCCACCTCCCTCTTTATTTATTTTTTTTAGGTTTTTATGTTTTGACCTATAGATGCCTTAGTTGTATTACACATACCCATAAACAGGAGCCAAGGCATAAGCTTTCATTAAATTTACCCAAACTGTTTCTAATTTACTGTATGATACTTATTTGTGAAGGAAATTTAAGCTTAGTTCCTTTAAATTGTCCTACAAGTAAAAGAAAGTGTTATAATGTGATGTTGTATAATTCAGAAAAATATAGAGGCCATTTGTGTTCCTTAACCCAATACAAATTATAAATAAAACAAATTTTATAAATTATAAATAAAACATTTTATATTCCCAATTAGTTCAATTTTATTACCATTTCCACCAAAACCTACACCTAAATTTTACTAATCTAAACAATTCACTAAGCCTTAAAATATCCAATACTTTGTGGATAAAGCTTGGGCAGAGTTGAGTACCTGCTAAATAAATTTTAACCAATAAACACTTTGCTCTTTAAAGCTATATGACTGGACTATGACTTCTACTTATGTGGGAAGTAAAATTTAAGCTTAATTCCTTTAAATTTTCCTACAAGTAAAAGAAAGTGTTACACTGTGATGTTGCATAATTCAGAAAAATATAGAGACCAACCCAATACAAACTATAAATAAAACAACTAGCATTTTATATTCCCAGTTAGTTCAAATGTCAGTATCTAGCTCCTTTTTTTTTTTTTTTAGCACAAGCATCCTTCATATAAAACCAATTTGCAAGCAGTTGTGCCCCAGCCCGCACAGCCGAAGGCTTCCACCATCCAGCTGGAGGGGCTTGAATGTTCAATCAAGTTGATCAAATAAGTGTCCAGACTATATTGTCGTAGTTTTACCCTTCACCCCAATCGCAGCGCCTACAATCTACCACTCCCCCTCTTCCACAGATTGTTCCTTATGCTTAGAGACGGGGCACAGGTGGACAAGAAGCACAACAGTCTACTTTGTCTGGAGATGTCGTTTTGGACTCTGATCAGTTCTGGCTGTATCCTTTCATGGGCTGACTGATTGCCCAAGGATAAGCTTTCAATCCCACTAATGAAGTGCAAGGATTAGATATATACGTATTTATACATTGCTAGTTACTATGGTAGGTTATTTGGTATAGACCCAGATGTTTGGATGGTGTGTTAATCCCTGGATACATACCCCCTGCTCATATACCAAAGTTACAGATTCTGAAAATAAGTCGTAAGTAAATTCTAGTTAATGGTTTCACACTATAAGAATGCAGTCGCCTTCAGATTAAAAGAAATATAGCATTAACATTGCTCAGTTTTCCTTACAACTAGGGACTTGGTGCTAGCATCCACAGATGAGGGTTACCATTCATATCTTGTTTCTCTGCGGACTGTGTTAATTCTCTTAGCATAATAGCTTCTGTTCAATCTCCTTATCTGCAAAATTCATGATGTCATTTTTCTTTATGGCTGGGCTACATAGAACTCCACTGTGGAAACGAAACTTTTCTTGGGTACATTTTAGAACACTGTGGAAAATGTACATTTTCTTTATCTACTTGTTGGTTGATTGGCACTGGAATTGATTCCATCCCTACAATATAGTGAAGAGAGTTACAAAAAATAAAATGGATGTACATATATATCTGTGGTTTGATGAATCTTGTAGGTATATACCCTTGAGTGGTATGACTGCATCAGGTAGTGGGCTCATTTTCAGTCCTTTAAGGGTTCTACACACTGCTTTCCATAGTGGTTATAAAAGTTTACATTCCCACCAGCAGTGGATGAGTGTTCCACTTTTCCCACATCCTCTCCACCACTTGGTGTCTTTTGTTTTCTTGCTCTTAGCAAGTCTTATTAGAGTGAGATGATATCTTAAAGTAGTTTTAATTTTCATTTCCTTAATTATTAGCAATGTTGAACACGTTTTAAATTGTTTGTGAGTCTTCCTTACTTCCTCACTTGTGAAGTCTCTGTACATCTCTTTATTCCGTCTTTTCAGTGAATCATTTGTTTTCTTCTTTGTTTATTGAGAAGTTTATGTGTTCTGGAGGTTAATGCTCTGACAGATGTATCACTAGTGAAGGTTTCCTCCTACTCTGTGAGATTTCTCTTCACTTCATTGATTGTTTCTTTCACTGTTCAGAAGCTTTTGAGTTTAATGTGGTCCCATTTGTCAATTGTTGACCTTATTTTCTGCAGAGCTGCTGTCTGATTTAAAAAGTCTTTTCCTGGGGCTGGAGAGATGGCCTAGCGGTTAAAAGCACCAACTGCTCTTGCAGAGGACCCGGGTTTGATCCCCAGCACCCACATGGTGGCTGAAAGCCATCTTTAACTCCAGTTCCAGGGGAATCCGACGCCCTTTTCTGACCTCTGAGGCGTTGCACTACAGGGGTGCACAAACCTACATGCAGACAGTACATTCGTACACATAAAAAATAAAATAAAATAAAATTTTAAAAAAGAAAGTCTTTTCCTACACCTATGTCTTATACAGTGCTGTCAACATTTTCTTCTATTACCTTCACAGTTTGGGTTTCACATTCAGGTCTTTGATCCATTTGGAGTTGATTTTTGTACAGGGTGAGAGGTAGAGGTTTAATTTGATTCTTCCACAAGTGGTGGCCCAGTTGTGTGAACATCATTTAGTGAAGATACTGTCTTTCCTCAATTGAATATTCTTGGGCCCTTTGTCAATTATTAGGTGGCTGAAATTCTATGTGCTGAAGCTTGGATCTTCAATTTTGTTCCGTTGGTCTGCGGGTCTGTTTTTGTGCCAGTACCATGCTGTTTTATGATAATAGGCCTGTAATACTGTAATATAGTTTGAAATCTGGTATAGTGAACCCCCCCATCCCCGTATTGCTCTTTTTGCTCAGGGTCGCTTGAGCTATTCAGGGTCTTTTGTTATTCCATTTGAATTTAAAGATTGTTTTGTAAGTATTTGAAAAAAACTCATAGGATTTTAATTGGGATTGCATTGAATCTGTATATTAATTGGGGTAGACTGGATAGTTTTACTATATTAATTTTTCCATTTTTACTATATTAATGTTTCCAATTCATGAACATGGGAAGTCTCTCCATCTTCTGATATCTTCTTCAATGTCCTTCTTCATGGGTTTAAATTTTTTGTTGGATAGACTTCTGTGTTAGGAACAGACCTGGGTTAGGTTTGTTCCTAGGTATTTTATTGTTTTTGTAGCTATTGTGAGCTGGAATGTCTCCTTATAGTCCCTCTCCAGCTCTTGTTGTTGGTATAAAGAAAGGCTAATGATTTTTTCTAGGTTAGTTTTATATCCTGCCACTTTACTGAAACTATTATTCATTTGTAAGAGTTTTCTGGTGGAGTTTTTAGCATCCCTTAGATACACTACATAGCATCTGCAAAGAAGGACATTTTGACTTCCTGTTTTCCAATTAGTACTATTTAACTTCCCTTTTATTTTCTTATTGCTCTAGCAAGTGTTTCAAGCACTATATTGAAAAGGAGTAGCAATAACGGGCAGCCTTGCCAGGTTCCTGCCTTTAAGGGGAATGCTTCTAATTTTCCTCCATTTAGGATGATGTTGGCTGTGGGTTTGTTGTATATGGCTTTGATTATGTTGAGGAATGTGCTCTCCAGTCCAATTCTCTCTAGGACTTTAAATATGAAAGGATGCAGGATTTTGTTGAAGATATTTTCTGCATCAATTGAGATGAATATGTGTTTTTTTGACTTTTGTAGCAATTAAGATACCATGTTTGTGCAGCCTTCCATGGGGTGTTCTTCTTCTCTGGACCAGGGCTCATAGAATCCAGGCCTAAGCCCTGGTAGAGAGGGGGAGGATTGGAAGCAAGGCCCAATAGAAAAGGAGAGAAAGAGAAAGAGAGAGAGAGAAGAAAGAAGAGATGGACTCAGATGAGACTGGGGGAAATTCCACAAGGGAAATAACTCAGTTTATTGCTGAAATCCGGGGGGGGGGCGGTTTACACAGGACCTTGTGGGGGCTCGGAAGTATAGAATTGGGGGATGGGAATTGCAGGATTTCACACCATATTCTCCAGAACAATACAGGAATATGACAATGATTAGCCCAAATCATCAAACACAATTGGTGCCAGGCAGGTTTTCAAAGACAAGCAGGAGGTCAGCAAGAGTCCAAACTCGAGATTGCTTGCTGATTCCATAAATGCTATTGCCAAACAGGAACGCTACACTTTTTCTGTCCATTTATGTCTTTTATGATATTTATTGATTTGTGTATGTTGAAACAACTCTGCATTGTGGGAACAGGAGTTTGTTTGACTGGAAGCTGCAGAACTGCAGAAATCTGCCAAGAGGGCCTCCTTGTGAGGTCTGGGCAGGCAGTTTGCCTGCCTTGCCTACATCTGCAAATTTCTAAACACGTCAGTCTCTTCCTTTGATGTATTGAGCAAAGATGTCACACCTCCAGCTTAATGTTTACACAAACAGTAACTTCAGTAGCTTGGTCATCCTGGTAGGGGCCAAGATGGCTAGCGCCTTCTTTCTCCTCATTTTCACACCCTCCTGCCCCCATTTCTTTGCACAGAGTACAGTAGTGCCCAATATATAGACCTCTCTTACAGAAATAAAACGGAGTTTCTTCCTCCGGGCTCATTTTTCCTAGGGGTGATATGGTGTGCCCCCCCCCTTTCTTGCAAGAGCAAAGCCTAGAAACTGTCGGCCAGCAGGAAGGAGGAAAGTCCTGGAGCTGAGCCAAGAAGGGAAGAACAGCATGTGGAATGCAATCAAGAGTGAATCAAATGCATTGAACAACAGCACATCTCTTGTATGAATCCTTTCTACAGGTATACAACCTTGAACATGATTAATCTTCTCTGATCAGGCCTGGTTAGTACTTGGATGGGAGAGAAAAAAAATACTGACAGCACATTTTAACAAACTGTCAGAACAAAACATGCCTTCAGAAGTCTTTCTCAAACTGCATGTCAAAACCAAAATACTTTCAAAGTAAACAAGCAAAACAAATACCTTAAAAATAAAAAATTAGAAAGCAAACCAAGAACAAAAAAGCATCTAAATAGGATTCTTTAACAACAAGCTGGGAATAAATGAATGAACCTTTCACCAAAGGAAAGGAGGTCTGAGAGAGAGAAAGCCTCAGAAAATATCTGACCACTATTCATTGGAGGAGACACCAGCAGATAGCTGGACTCAGTGGATCCATGCAGGTACCTTTTTCCATCTGGGTGACTACCCTGAGGAAAAGCAGAGAATTCCTGGGGCCTCAAGTTGTGGCATCATAACTTTCAACACAAAAGCATAAGTCTCATCTCAAAGGGGTTAAGATATACGTTATTCTGGAACCAAATATTAGTGACAATGGCTCAGGAACATAGATTCAGTTTACCCCCTATTCCATGTGTGGTGGTTTGAATGAGTGTCTCCCATAGGCTTTAAGTATTCAGACATTTGTCTCCAGTTGATAGCACTATTCTTGGAGGTCTTAGAATGTGTGGCCATGCAAGTGGAAGCATGTTATTGGGGGCAGGCTTAGTGAGTTTAACAAGCCTTCTGGTCTCCAGTGGCTCTCTCTCTGCTTCCTGTGCTCATTGAGAGATTTGACCCTCGCCTTGCTGCTCTAGCACCAGCCACCATGCCTCCCGCCAAAATGGACTCTGATTCCCTGGAACTCACAATTGTAAGCTCAAATTAACTCTTCCTTTTATAAGTTCTGTTGGTCATGGTGTTTTATCACAGCAACAGAAAAGTGACTAATACAATTATTTGGTACTAGAGAGGGGGCTGTCAGCTGTGAAGAACCTGACCATGTGGATGTTTGTAGAAATGTGGAAGACTTTGGAAATTTGGGCTAGAAAAGCTGTTGACTACTGTAAGCAGAGCTTAACAGGCCATTCTAGTAGAAGCCTGGAAGAAAGCATTGTTGCAAAAAATGTAGTTCCGGAGGAAAATAAGGACTTAGGCAGCAACTGGGATATTTTGATAAAGAGTCTGGCAGCAGTTTTCCCACAGCCCAAATGCTTGCCTGATGGTAAGTTCAAAAGTGATGGACTAATGTCTTTGGTGGAGGATATTTCAAGACAGCCTAATGTAGAAATGGTGGTGTGGCCTTTAATGGTGAGCATTGTGCAGATCTACATTGAAGAAGAGCAGATGGGGCAGAAAGAAATGCAGAATGTACAGTTTGGATCTGAAAACTGCACTAGGAAGATCAAAGGTGGGGCCAAGGCATGTGAATGAGAGGCTCCCTTTCTTTTTTTTTTAATTTAATTTAATTTAATTTTATTTATTTTTGTATGTGTATGAGTGTACTGTCTGCATGTAGGTCTGTGCACCCGTATTGTGCAATGCCACGGAGGTCAGAAGAGGGTGTCGGATTCCCCTGGAACTGGAGTTCTCCTGGAATTGGAGTTTCAGACGGTTCTCAGCCGCCATGTGGGTGCTGGGGATCGAACCCGGGTCCTCTGCAAGAGCGGTTGGCACTCTTAACCGCTAGGCCATCTCTCCAGCCCCGAGAGGCTCCCTTTCATAAGGAGACTAAAGTGATTAAGGAGAGGCCTAGCTATTTACAAATAAACAATGGAAAAAAGTGATATTAAAGTGATTAAGGAAGGGCCTCGAAATTTACAAGTAGACAACAGAAATAGTACCTTCAGGGCAAGACCACACGCAGATAATCCTCAAACTTTTGAAAGGAAAATGCTGAAAGGGTTTTCTGCTCCAAGCTTAGGGCAGAGAAAAGTTACAAATGTGGTTGAAATAGGCCAGGGTTCATCCCAAACTTGCAGCCAAACTCAGTTTCATTCTCGTGGTGCTGGCTTTAGAGGCATGAAGTTTTCAAGAGTGAAGGGGTATTCAGTTCTTCCTCCATAGTTTCAGATAGCTGCCAAGGTCGGGCAGAGTGCAGCAGGGGTGTCCCTGAATAAAGAAGGCCCTGATAGGCCATTGCATGAAGCTGTGAATGTGAAGTCTGTTTGGCAGCAGAGACCCCAAGAAGACATTGGAGATGCCAGACCTGTGAGATATTTGCCAAGCAGAGCTTCATACAGGGAGTGGTACCAGCCTAAGAAAGAGATGTATGTTGCAAGCAAAGCTGGAAGAGCTGAGCCATCTAAGCCCTTTCGATGTCACCTCCCAGAAGTTGCACATGGAGCTACTGGACTTGGTGTTTGCCCAGCAGGTTTTCGGTTTTGTTTTGGTCCAGTATTTCCTCACTATGTCTCTATTCCTCCCTTTTGGAATGGGAATGTGTATTCGGTTCCACTGTACATTAGGAGTATGTAATTTGTCTTTTGATTTTACAGGAGCTTACAATTTAGGAGATTAGCCTGAGTCTCAGAAGAGACTTTGGACTGTAGACTTTTGAATGGCATTGAAACTGGTAAAGACTATGGGGACTTTTAAGGTTTGACTAAATGCATTTTGTATTTTATATGGTCATGAGGCTAAGGGGGCCAGGGAGTGGAATGTGGTGATTTGAACTAGTGTCCCCCATAGGATTTAAGTATTCAGACATTTGTCTCCAGTTGGTGGCACTGTTCTTGGAGGTCTTAGAAGGTGTGGCCATGCTAGAGGAAGTATGTTATTGGGGCAGGCTTAGTGAGTATAACAAGCCTTGCAGTCTCCAGTTGCTCTCTCTCTGCTTCCTGTGCTCGTTGAGAGATGTGACCCTCGCCTTATTGCTCTAGCCCTAGCCACCATGCCTCCCACCAAAATGGACTCTGATTCCCTGGAACCATCAATCTTAAGCTCAAATGAACTCTTCCTTTTATAAGTTCCTTTGGTCATGGTGTTTTATCACAGCAAAAGAAAAGCGACTAATATACCATGTTTCCTATTTATTCCAATTAATTCTTTATTTGGATGGGTACAGCCCTTTGTAATCACATGGTCCCCATTTCTGCTTGACTGGACTTTATTGCCATCTTGAAATCACATCAAGACTGTGTGCAGCCCCCTGAAAAGGATGAGATTGTGCTGGTTTTCACCTTTCTGTCTAACCTGGGAGCGCCCTTAATTGTTCTAGACATCCATTCTGGGTCTCCCTCTTGCTTCATCTACCTTCACCAGGTGAGGAGCTCTGGTGCAAGTCACCACAGCTCTCTCACATTCCATAAGACACAAATCCACTAGACAAAAACAAGGACAAAATGGAACAATGCACCCAAGCAGACAGAGAGGATCAGACAAACACAGACATAAGGTTTCCACCTTCATTCATAAGCTTAACTCCTAGACAGGACAGAGGGAATCTCCCACTAACCCTGGAGTCTGAGTTAATAATTTTGTCCAATCCCCAGTTCTCCCCAAATCCAGCTGCCCAGTCCCTAGAACAACTCATATATTAGTCCCATTAGTTGTAAATGTCCTTTCATTTTGTTTTAAAATTTGTGGGAGGTGCATATTCAGGCTTCTGTGGGCCTGTCCCAAGCCAATATCCTTTCAATTTGGTGGTGTGGACATCTCCAGTTCCTGCAGGCCTGTCCTAGGTAACTCTATGCATCCAGGAGCCTGTTCTGGGTCACCACACTTGGATGGTAAGAAAGAACAGATTGGAAAGCCCAAGGCAGTTGGGACCTGGAACTGATGCTTCTAGTCACAGCTCAGAATTGTACATCCTCTGGTAGCCTCACATGGGGTTTCTTCTGGCTTCTGAAATCTACGTGGAAATGAGGGGGCTCTAAGACTTGCTGGTGACAGGTAGATACTTGGAGACTTCAAAAGTGTACATAAGGATCAAATTTGGCCAGTAGTTGTCGAGGTGAGGTGCTTGTGGGTTTGTTCATTTACTGGATTCCAAAGGTCTCCCTCTAGAGAAGGGATCCTGCCTGGGGAACTCATTGCTTGGGAGAGGGAAGATCATTCTGGCGAGTGTTCTGGCAGTAAGGTGCAATTTCAAGTATTCTGTTGTATGTGTTATTTCCTATCCAATGAACATGTCTATTCAGGTGTCCATTCAACCACTGGAGTCTAGGCAGCCTATCTAAAGTCATTCCCTTAAAGAAGATAAGCCATCACTCATCCCACAATTGACAATAATTTTTGGCTATGGTTGGAACCTGTTGCACATTTCCCCTGTTCTCTGATGGGTTGTTTTCTCTAATTAACAAGTTTCCAGTGGTGTGAAAGTCCTAGTTTCCTTATTGTCATGCATTTTTAAAAAGATCATACACAGTTAAGTGGTGTTATTCCAGAGTTGCTGGGAAAGTTCACAATACATAAGTCAATGAACATAATTAATCATATAAGTGCACTTAAAGACAAAAATCACATGATCATCTCAATACAAAAAGACCTGTGACAAATCCCAATATGTTTAATGATAAAATTCCTAGAGGGAATTGAACTGGAGGGAACATACTTCAACATAATTAAGGTTATATACAACAAACCCACAACCACGGCCATTGTAAATGGATAAAATTGAGAGGGATTCCTATTAAAATCGGGATGCAGACAAGGCTGCAAGCTACTTACTCCTTATCAATATAAGCTACTCCACTCCTTATCAATATACTGCTTCAGAGTAGAGCTAGAGGAGTTAAACAAGAGGAGGAAATTCCAGGAGTACCCATTGGGAAGGAAGATTACATGATATGATAGTAAACAGAAGTGATCACAGATTTTCCACAAGAAATCTTCTAACCCCAAACTCCATTTTGAAAAACAATGCTTTTAAAGACAGATGTATTGTGTGCCTTACAAAGAATACCAATCAGATTCTTTTTGGAGTGATAAAGATCTTCTTGAAGTAGATTATGAAGATGATGGTGCAACAATGGAAAAATTCTGAAACCTGTATCTTGCTAGATCCCACTGTATTACTCAGAACTCAAAGTCCAATGATTCCATGAGTCTTGAGGCAAGCACTGAGTGTGACTCCCTATCAAATCAAAGATGCCACCACTGAGAGCAACAAAGTATTTCAAATTCTACTTTGATTTAAAAAATGTAAAGTATTTTATTAGTTTTTATTTGACATGTATGGGTGTTTCACCTGCATTTCAGTGTGCCTGTTGTGTGCGATGTCTGGAAAGGTCAGAAGATGGCCATTATGTGTCATTTGACAATCACTCCAAAGCTTTGTTCAATTTCAGATACTGTGTATCATTCCAAAACATAAATACCATTTTCTAAAACCAAAATCCATTATTAAAGTTAAATATAAATCATCAGGGCTGGAGAGATGGGTCAGTTGATATGAGTACTGGCTGCTCCTGCAGATGACCAAGACTCAATTTCCACCATCTATATTATGACTCAAAACTGTCTGAAACTCCAGTATAAGCCACATAGAATACAATTCAATCCAGTTAAAATTTTCAATTTTCCACCACGCCTGGTGGCACACCTTTAATCCTAGCACTCATGAGGCAGAGGCATGCAGATCTTTGTGAGTTCAAAGCCAGCCTGATCTACAGAGTGAGTTCCATGTCAGCTGGGGCTACAAGGAGACTCTGTCTCAAAAAGACCAAAACATATTTTTCCATTTTCTAGGTGTGGTGCCACACATGTAATACCAACACTCAACAGGCCGAGGCAGGTTGATTCCCACAATCTTGTGGCTGGCCTGAGCTACATAGCAAGTATCAAGGCTACATGGTAAGACCATTGCTCAAAAATATACATAAAAGGGGCTGACAATTTAGTTGTGCTCATTATATTCCTGGAGAGTGGGAACTACAACCAAGTAAATTTTAGAATTTCATTACTCCAGAAATACTGGTCCATTAGGTCTTCATTCCCAAGCTTTGAACTCTGTTCCCTGAGTCCCAAGAAACCTCAGAGATGTCTCCATGAGTTTGTGTCTTCAGGATATTTCCAATGAATGAAATACTGCAGTATACATTTTCTTTCCTTCACTCACATAATGCTTTGGAGTTTCATCCATATTAGCGCATATGTTAAGTAGTATCATGTTACTTCTCATTACAAATAACATTCTGTTGATGGACATGCCAAACTGAACTTTCATCACATATTTAACATTTTGGTTATTTCCACTTTTAGCTTATTAATAATGCTTCTCTGAATATTCATTTCCACTTTCATTGGACAGGTTTTCCTTTTTCTGCGCTGTATATCTAACAGGGAGATGGCCATGACATATGGTAACTGCAAAAAAGAGACAGGGGCTGTAGCTCAGTGGTAGAGAGTACTTGCCTCCCATGAATGATGTCCTAGGTTCAGTCCACAGTACAGCTAAAATGGGAAATGATAGGTT
This sequence comes from Rhizomys pruinosus, assembly GCA_009823505.1. Taxonomy (NCBI): domain Eukaryota; kingdom Metazoa; phylum Chordata; class Mammalia; order Rodentia; family Spalacidae; genus Rhizomys; species Rhizomys pruinosus. The sequence continues at coordinate 58,394 of VZQC01000939.1, forward strand.
CAATCCCTATTACTGCCCCAAAAAGGAAATCAAGGACCTGTGCATTATGTTCCATTTTAATTCAATGGAAGTCTAGGAGTTCCAAATTCTCACATCTTCACCTCTCCTTTTTCTCTTCCTCTTGCTCTTCTTTCCCCTCCTTCTCCTCCTCCTCCTACTCTTCCTCTTCTTCCCCCTCACCGTTATTATTACATCATCGGTCTTTGCCAACTTTATTTTTTTAAAATGTTTACATTTATTTTTTTTTAATTTTATTTTCTATGTGTATGAATGTACTGTCTGCATGTAGGTCTGTGCACCTGTGTCGTGCAATGCCGCAGAGGTCAGAAGACGGTGTCGGATTTCCCTGGAACTGGAGTTCTCCTGGAATTGGAGTTACAGACGTTTATCAGCCGCCATGTGGGTGCTGGGGATCGAACCCAGGTCCTCTGCAAGAGCGGTCAGCGCTCTTAACTGCTAGGCCATCTCTCCAGCCCCTACATTTATTTTTGTATGTGCATATGATGTCTGAGTGCAAAGTGCAGGTGTGTGTGTGTGTGTGTGTGTGTGTGTGTGTGTTGAGCAGATGGATGTCAGAGGACAACTATGTAGTCAGTTCTCTGCTTCTATCATGTGGGTGGAAGTCAAGTTGGCAGGCTTGGTGACAAATTCCTTCTCGATGTCTGTCATTCAAATTTTCTTAATTGTGATAATGTTGAGCCATACATATGAAAAGAATAGTCAGTGACTGTCTATATGTCCAGCATCTCCACCAAAGTGTTTTGATCTGTCTTTTAAATATCTTTTAATCTATGAAGAAGCAGTGGCCTGCCAACCTTGTTGTCACACAACTATAATCCCAGTCCTAGACAGGCAGCTGCAGGCAGACCTCTATAGAATCAAGGCCAGCCTAGACCCTATCTCCCAAAACCCCAAAACAGAAAAACAGTAGCAGTGAACCAAAACTACATGGCCCTGATATCCATGATGACCATGAGATCAACAGGTATTGTCGTGTGGACCTAGGTTGACAGATATTCCAAACTACCAGTTTCTGTCTTCCCAACCAAGGTATGTGTCTTTGCCTGACCCAGGCAGTGGCGTTCTTCTCCAGTTTCAGCAGAATGAGGTAGCCCTTGGGGAGAAAAATGCCACCCAGAAGCCTGGCTGTGGAGACCTTGATGGAGATCTCCAAAGCCACAGAGGACTTTCTATGGGCACAGTGATACAGGAGCAGGAAGGCTATCTGGACACTTCAGAAGAACAGCATGGTGACATATTGCTGTAGGCATCTGGCAGGTCCCTGGACAAGAAAACAAGACGGTTCTAAGCCGCCATGTGGGTGCTGGGAATCAAACCCAGGTCCTCTGCAAGAGCAGACGGTGCTCTTAACCACTAGGCCATCTCTCCAGCCCCAGGTTACCATAAATTTGAGGCCAGCGTGGGATACACAGGGCTAGCCTGCATTCCAGTATAGACCCTGGCTAAGTCAAACAACAAAGATCTATACTGTTGTTTGTTTGTTTGTTTGTTTGTTTGTTTGTTTTGAGACAGGGTCTCCCTATAGCCCCAGCTGGCCTGGAACTCACAGCCATCCACCTGCCTCTGCCTCCCGTGTGCTAGGATTAAAGGTGTGCGCCACCATGCCCAGTTTAAAGATGGTTCATAGCTGCCATGTGGGTTCTGGGAATCAAACCCAGCTCCTCTGCAAGAGCAGCTGGCGCTCTTAACTGCTGAGCATCTCTCCAGCCCCTTGTTTTGGTCTTTTTGAGATAGGGTCTCCTTGTAGGCCCAGCTGTCCTGGAACTCTCTGTAGACCAGGCTGGCCTTGAACTCACGGAGATCCACTTGCCTCTCTGCCTCTGGAGTGCTGGGATTACAAGCGTGTGCCACCACATCCAGCAAAGATCTACACTCTTTAAGAAAAGACTATAAAGTGCAAATAATAGTGCCACAATCTAACAGGCAGTCCAAAAAATACTATATTTGCCAAGGACCAAGACAATAAGTAAACAAACAAATAGATGGAGAAATGTCGGTCAACAGAATCAGACCCAGAAGTGATAAAGAAGACTGATAAAACTTTTATAACTGTATTATGGTATTTAAAGAAAGAGAAGACATAAAAATAAATACAATTTTCATTGAAAAATGCAAGGTCTAAGCCAGGCGTGGTGGCACATGCCTTTAATCCTAGCACTTGGGAGGCAGAGGCAGGCGGATCTTTGTGAGTTCAAGGCCAGCCTGGTCTACAAAGTGAGTTCCAGGACAGCTGGGGCTACAGGGAGACCCTGTCTTGAAAACACACACAAAAAAAAATGCAACGTCTGAGGCCAGGTGTGGTGGCTCATGCCTTTAACCCCAGCACTTGGGAGGCAGAGGCAGGTGGATCTCTGTGAGTTCAAAGCCAGCCTGGTCTACAGAGTGAATTCTAGGTCAGCTGGGGCTATAGGGAGACCCTGTCTCAAAAACAACCCCCCCAATAAAAAGATTAAAAAAAAGAAAAATGTAACATCTGAAATGAAAAATTCAATATGGCACTTGGCTTTGCCCAAAGCAAGTGTCCAGTGAGAAAAAAAAAAGACGATAAAATGCCTTTCATGACAGTAGTATATGACATTTTGTTATTTGTTTCAGTGTGAGAGATGAAACCCAGAATCTAGGGTATGCTGTTCAAGTACTCTACCACTGAGCCATATCCACAACCAGTGTATTAGTTGTCCAGTGCAGTAATAAATTACCACAAACCTAGTGGTTGGTTTACATCCAGCAAATTTATTATTTTACAGTTCTATAAAGTTTGGCGTGGCTATAATGTTGTAAGGAGATTGAAGAAACCTTATGAACAGATCGAGGCAGTGAAGAACTAAAGCCTCATGCCAACAACCAGCACTAAATTGCAAGGTATTTGAATTAGTCCAGTTGAAAGTGGATGCCCAGACCCTCTCCAGTCTTCAGATGACTACTGCCCTACCCTTGCCATCATCTTGATTGTAATTTCTGAGAAACATTTAGTCACAAAGCTAAGCCGCTACTGGATTCTTGGCCGTAGAAATTATGTGAAAAAATAGGTAGCTACTATTTTAAGCTATTGAATTTTAATTTATTTGTATCTTAACATCCTAACAGTAAGTAACTAATGCCAAGAGTGCCTTCAACTAATGGCTCTGAACAGCTGAAGACAATATATATGTGTATGTGTGTATATATATATATAGTATATATATATATATATTATAATTATATATTTACATATATATGTATATATGAGGGCTGGCATGGTGACTGATACCTATAATCCCAGCTCTCAGGAGGCTGAAGCAGCGACTGAGCTGCAAAGTGAACTCCTAGACTAGTATGGACTACAGAGCCAGACATGGCTCAAACACTATTATTAAGCTGGGCATGGTGGCGCATGCCTTTAATCCTAGCACTTGGGAGGCAGAGGCAGGCGAATCTCTTGTGAGTTCAAGGCCAGCCTGGTCTACAGAGCGAGTTCCAGGACAGCCAGAGCTCCAAGGAGATCATGTCTCAAAAAGAAATAATAATAATAATAATAATAATAATAAGATATAGCAATGATGACAATGATGTTGATGAAACAGAGGGACTAGGGATATAGCTCAGCGGGTAAACTGTTTGCCTAGTATGCATAAGTTTTTGGGTTCGATTCCAACATTGTATAAAAAAATGGGCATGGTGGCACATTACTGTAATCTCAGAATTTAGACAGTGAAGGCAGAAGGATCCAAAGTTCAAGGTCTTCCTTAACTATATGTAGCTAAAAGCCAGATTGGGCTACATGATACCCTTTATTAAAACAAAAACAGGGGGCTGGAGAGATGCCGAGCGGTTATAAGAGCGCTAACCGCTCTACAGAGGACCGGGTTCGATCCCCAGCACCACATGGCGGACGAGAACCGTCAACCATTCCAGGATACTCCAGTTCAGGGAATCCGACGCCCCTCTCGACCCCGCGGCATTGCACGACACGGGTGCACAAACTTGCATGCGAAGTACATCAACACATACAGAAAGAATAAAATTAAACAAAAACAAAAACGGGGCTGGAGAGATGGCTCAGCAGTTAAGAGCACAATGCTCTTGCAGAGGACTGGGTTCGTCCCAGCACCCACATGGCGCTAAGAACCTTAAACATTTCCAGGGAATCCAACGCCCTCTTCTGACACTGCATGCAGGACACAGATGCACCAACTACAAGCAACGGTACACTCATAAACTTAAAAAAAATCAGCTAAGGAATGCAACAACATGAATGAATCTCAGAAACATTATGCTTAAGCTAGATACTGTGGTTTATGTTTATAATCCCACCACCTGGGAGGTCAAGACAAAATTCAGGGTTTCAGGGCAGCCTCAGCTACATAGCAAGTTTGAAGCCAGCTCAAGATACAAGAAAAAAAAAAAAACTCCCAGACATTATACTAAGAAAATTAGGTAGGAAAAAATTATATTCTGTCTAGGTTATCCAGATGAACTTTTAGACATGGTTAACCCACAGTAAAGGAAAGCAAGGTGGAGATTGGTGGGGCCCTGAGCAGGAAGACAGGGAACAAGACTGGAAAAGGACAAAAGCGAATTCAAGGAAATGATGAAAATAGTCTATATTTTGAGTGTGGTAATTCAAATTATAAATATTTATTTTTTTGATGTTAACTCTAACACTTAACTGCTGAGGCTAGGTGGGTTATGAGAGCAGCTCGTAGTCCCGTTGCTCTCAATGCCTACAGCCTCCCCGCACAGAACCTCGCTCCACCTAGAAATAGTTGCTAAGAGTCGTAGCTTTAAATCTAGAATGTTGCCATAGCTCCATAAGTCACTACGATTTTGATCTCATACACCCCATAAACTTGAGGCATGGTGGGTGCATGCCACTATAACCCTAGCACTAGCGTGTAGAGGCTGTAGGATCCAACTTTCAAAGACATTCTCATTTTACATAGCTACAAAAGGAGTTTATTTTGTTTAAGTGTGTCTTACTGATCTCTACACTTAAAATGTTTTAAATTTTGTTACTGCCTGGTGTGGTGGCATGCTTTTACTCCTAGCACTTGGGAGGCAGAGACAGGTGGATCCTAAGTCAGGCAGCCTAATCTACATAGCGAGTTCCAGTACAGCCAGAGCTACAGGGAGACCCTGTCTCGAAAAAGACAAAAAAAAATTGTTACCATATTTTTTTTGTAGGTCTTGCTATTGTTGCCCAACCTAGTCTTGAACTCCTAAATGGGCTCAAGTTATCCTCCTGCCTCAGCCTTCTGAAAATGTTTTCCAAAATTGAAAGAATTACAAAATGTGATTGAGCATGCTTATAATCCTAGCACTTGACAGGCTGAAACATGAGGATTTTCAATTTAAGGATACTCTGGATTTACATATTGATACTTGTCTTCAAAAAAACAAAAGTAAATACTGAAAAATATCCCATGAAATAAACGTATATATCTAGATTATAGTTTTTGAGGGTTTTTTTTTTTTTTTTGAGACAGGGTCTCCCTATAGCCCCAGCTGTCCTGGAACTCGCTCTAGAGACCAGGCTAGCCTTAAACTCACAGAGATCTGCCTGCCTCTGCCTTCCCAAGTGCTAGGATTAAAGGCGCACGCCACCACGCCACTTAAAGACGGTTCTTAGCCGCCATGTGGGTGCTGGGCATCAAACCTGGTCCTCTGCAAGAACAGTCAGTGCTCTTAACCGCTGAGCCATTTCTCCAGCTCGAGGGTTTTTTGTTGGTGGTGGTTTTTTGTTTTTTGTTTTTGTTTTTTTAAATTTTTATTTATTTATGTGTATGAATGTACTGTCCTGCAGTTTGTGTGCACCCGTGTCGTGCAATGCCGCGGAGGTCAGAAGAGGTGTCGGATTCCCCGGGAACTGGAGTTCTCCTGGAATTGCAGTTAAGGAGGTTCTAGCCGCCATGTGGTGCTGGGGATCGAACCTGGGTCCTCTCAAAGCAATCGTGCCTTACTTAACCGCTAGGTCATCTCTCCAGCCCCTGTTTTGTTTTGTTTTTTTTACCACTCAGACTGTGCTCCCTCCGTCAATGGCAAATAGCAGTTGCAAAAGAGCAACACTAAGAGCCAGCTTCACGCTCAGGAAGAAGCACCACATCTCATCGTCATGGTTTCTGGTACTCTACACAGTCAGAGAAACTTCTCTAGTAACAAACTATAGAAATGATCCCTTGAAAGTATAGTCTTGAGGGTTTTTTAAGTCAGGGCTTGGGGCTGGAGGGATGGCCTAGCGGTTAAGAGTGCCGACTGCTCTTGGCAGAGGACCCGGGTTTGATCCCCAGCACCCACATGGTAGCTGAGAACCGTCTTTGACTCCAGTTCCAGGGGAATCTGACGCCCTCTTCTGATCTCCTTGGCATTTAGACACGGGTGCACAAACCTACATGCAGACAGTACATTCATACACATACAAGAAGAAATAAAAATTTTTAAAAATATTTTTAAAAAGACAGGGCTAACCTTGAACTATGTAGCTGAGGATGACCAAGGATGACCTTGAATTTCTGATCCTAATTGCGTCTACCTCCTGAGCTCTGGAGTTGTAGGAATGTCATACTTCACCTAGGTTAAATGGTTAGAGACTTAACCCAGAGTTTTATGCATGCTAGGTGAGTACAGATTGAGCTATATTCCTTATCCTATAATTAAAAATTTCTGAGATACTTAAGTGATTTCTCTACTCACACATACTTAGCCAACTCTCTATGGACAAAGCCTGGGATTTTGTTGTGTGTTCTATTGGGAAGATGTGAACAAATATCTCTTTATCCTAGAAAAGACACCTATGTCAGACCAAAGAAATTATTCTACTCAAGCCTAGCTTGGTGAATCACTGAGTTCATTGGGGTTGCTTATAGGAGCATGGGTGAAAGTTTAGAGGAGCATGGAGAACTCAAAGGCAACTTCATCACTAAAAAGCCCTGCTTCATCATGTCTGATGACTCACAACAACTGCATGCATGCAGCCTTAGTGCTTTCTGCCTGCCCTGTAACAGCATAACCAAAGAATCTCCTCTCTCCCAGCATTGTTTACCTCTTTCTTATATAACACTATGTATCTTGAAACTTACTGAACTTCCTGAGTCATAAGTTTCTTGAGCTGTTAAGTTTCCTTAGATTCCTGAGTCTTATGAGCCTCCCTCCAACAGGAAATTTTTCTTTTTTCTTTCATCTTGTCTTTTCCTTTACTTTCTTCTTTCTCTTCTTTCTCTTCCTTCTTTCTTTCTCTTCTTTCTCTTCCTTCTTCTTTCTTCTTTCTTTCTTTCTTTCTTTCTTTCTTTTTCTTTTTCTTCTTCTTACTTTTAAACTCATAAACACAAGTTGGTCTCAAACTCACTATGTAGCTGAGGATGACCTTAACTTCCTGATTCTCCTTCCTCTACTTCTAAGGTGCTGGAATTATAGTAATATGCCACCATTCCTGGTTCAGAAGAGAATCTTTCAACATACAGGAAATAGCTACACCATTCTTCCCCTTCCTCCAGCTCTTAGATTCTTTCTGTTACCTCTTCTATTGTATTCTTTTTTTTCTTTTTCTTTTTTTTTTGTGTATGAATGTACTGTCTGCATGCAGGTCTGTGCACCCGTGTTGTGCAATGCTGCGGAGGTCAGAAGAGGGTGTCAGATTCCCCTGGAACTGGAGTTAAAGACGGTTCTTAACTGCCATGTGGGTGCTGGGAATGTAACTCAGGTCCTCTGTAAAAGCAGTTGGTGCTCTTAACTTCTGAGGCATCTCTCCATCTCTCTTTCTTTCTTTTTCTTTCTTTTTTTTTTTTTTTTTTTTTTTTTTGCTCTTTTTGAGACAGAGTCTCCCTGCAGCCCCAGCTGGCCTGGAACTCGCTCTGTAGACCAGGCTGACCTTGAGGGTCTCCCTTTAGTCCCAGCTGGCCTGGAGCTCGCTCTGCACACCAGACTGGCCTTGAACTCACAGAGATCTGCCTGCCTCTGCCTCCTGAGTGCTAGGATTAAAGGTGTGCACCACCAGGCACAGCTAGCCTACTTTTACTGGACTCCTGCCTACAGTGGGCTTTGCCCTCCTGAATCACTTAACAATCAAGAAAATGGTGCATAGACATGGCCACAGGCTAATCCAATGTTGAGGTTCCCTCCACAGGTGTGTGTCAAGTTGACAAATGAAGCTATCTAGCACAACTATGTTCCCTGAGTCTTGGAGGGATGAAAAAGATCTATTTTATTTATGACTGATTATTGGGCCATTGGGCCACAGCAACAGTCATTTATTTATCGCACCTTGACCACTTATGAGTCTCTAGAGTAATCCACTGTGAAAACCTTTTCCTCCATGACCAAAGCTGACAGCAGCTGTAATAGATGGGGATAAAAATAAATATTTAGAAGATAATTTGACAGGTGTATATATCCATTTAGCAAAATAACAACAGTCGGGCCTATCACCTCCATAGTCACAGGTTTTTGTCCTGGCTTACGGTACCAAGTATGTATTTCCTTCTGTGGAGTGAGGCCTTAAATCCAATGGAAAGAAGTTGGTCATGCCATACTAGTTGTGCCATAATTACACCAGGAGGCATATCATGTAGCATGCAGGGTTCATAATTGAGTAGGTCTATTGATGGCAAATCTTCCCCAGCAGCTTGCATATTACCTTCTAACACCATGAAAGCCAGCCAACAGGGAGAGAGCTTCTAGCGCCATCCCAGGTTGATTTCCCCATTTCCTGCAACCAGAGCATGTAGTGTGATATCTTCAGCATTGAGTCTAACCATTGGTATTTGGCATCCAACAAGAATGGCAATAGTCTTTGTGAGGGCATTTTTTTTTTTTATTTCTGTATGTGTATGAATGTACTGTCTGCATGTAGGTTTGTGCACCCATGCTGTGCAATGCCTCAGAGGTCAGAAGAGGGTGTCCGATTCCACTGGAACTGGAGTTCTGCTAGAATTTGGAGTTTCAGACATTTCTCAGCCACCATGTGGGTGCCGGGGATCGAACCTGGGTCCTCTGTAAGAGCGGTCGGTGCTCTTAACCACTAGGGCATCTCTCCAGCCCCTGTGACGGCATCTTAAGGGCCTCCCTGCTCAAAAACTCATAGAAAATTCGTGGTTTTTTTTTTTTTTTTGGTCCTTTTCGAGACAGGGTCTCTCCGTAGCCCCTGTGCCTGGAACTCACTCTGTAGACCAGGCTGGCCTTGAACTCACAGATCCACTGCTCTGCCCAAGCTAGATTAAAGGCATGTCCCACACCCGGTTTTTGGACAGGGTCTCCTTGTAGCTCTGGCTGTCCTGGAACTCACTTGTAGACCAGGTGCCTTGACCTAGAGATCCTGCCTCCCAAGGGATTTTTTTTTTTTTTTTGTTGTATGAATGTACTGTCTGCATGTAGCTTTGTGCACCTGTGTCTGCAATGCTGCGGAGGCAGAAGAGGTTTGGATTCCCCTGGAACTGGAGTTACAGACGGTTTTTAGCTGTCATGTGGGTGCTGGGGATCGAACCCAGGGTCCTCTGCAAAGCAGTCAGTGCTCTTAACCGCTAGGCTATCTCTCCAGCCCCAGGATTTTAATTTTTATAACCTGGGAATGTCTTTTTTTTTTGAGACAGGGTCTCCCTGCAGTCCCCAGGTAGCCTGGAACTCACTCTGTAGACCAGGCTGGCCTTGAACTCACAGAGATCTGCCTGCCTCTGCCTCCCAATCTTTCAAACTCTTTAACTGCTGTTTTCACAGTTCTTCCAGATACTTTTCCAAATCTGTAAGACATTCAAGAATTAGCATTATGGGGCTGAAGAGATGGTTCAGCGGTTAAGAGCATCAACTGCTCTTACAGAGGACCCGGGTTTGATTCCCAGCATCCGCATGGTGGCTGAGAACCTCTTTAACTCCAGTTCCAGGGGAATCCAACGCCCTCTTCTGACCTCCATGGCATTGTACGACACAGGTGCACCAACCTACATGCAGACAGTACACTCATACACATAAAAAATAATAAAAAATAAAAAGAATCAACATTATATAATGAAAACTTTTTAAAGAGGGTAGCCATGCTGGGTGTGGTGGCGCACGCCTTTAATCCTAGCACTTGGGAAGCAGAGACAGGCAGATCTTTGTGAGTTTCAGGCCAGCCTGGTCTACAGAGTGTGTCTCCAGGACAGCTGGGGACAGAGAGAAAAAAAAAAAAAAAAAAAAAAAAAAAAAAAAAAAAAAAGAGGGTAGCCAGGATGTCAGAGGGCCTATCTTTAAGCTCCAAGTAAGGGGATGCTGAGATGACTCTGGGGGTAAAGGTGCTTGCCTCCAAACTCCAAGCCTGATTATCTGAGTGCAATCTCCAGAACCCACATAGTGGAAGGAGAGAACCAATCACCACAAGTTCTCCTCTGACCATATACAACCTGTGGCATGTGCATGCCCATACATGCACACACAATACATAATTAAACATAAAAAGGAAAAGCTCCAAGAAAGTCCCCATTGATCTTGGAATCCATTGGCTAGGGAGATTTTTTTTTTTTTTTTTTGGTCTTTTCGAGACAGGGTCTCCATGTAGCCCCGGCTGGCCTGGAACTCGCTCTGTAGACCAGGCTGGCCTTGAACTCACAAAGATCCCCCTGCCTCTGCCTCCCAAGTGCTAGGATTAAAGGCTTGTGCCACCATGCCTAGCAGGAGATTTTTTTTTAATTAACAAGATGCAATATAGCATGATAAAAATCTAACCATTTGTATATCAACATTTTTTCTCAAAAGACCAGTGTTGGCTAGAACAGTATGGAGACACTACCACAATTAGCTGTCTGTAACTGAGGGTCATTTTATTTTATTTATTTATTTTGTTTTTGAGACAGGGTCTCCCTTTAGTCCCAGCTGGCCTGAAGTTCTCAGAGATCTGCCTGCCTGTCTCCTGAGTGCTGTGATTAAAGGCATGTGCCACCACGCCGGGCTTTGTGAGGGTCATTTTATATGTGACATCCAGCTTCCTCATCTTGGACCACTGCTTTGGGGCTGCCACACATTCTCCATACCTAATGTTCTTACCAGGACCTGCTCATATTACTTGGCCTGGCCTCTCTGCCCAGGAGGAGCAAGGCTCTATTTCAAATTACTTTGTTGACTATTGAAGCCTGCTTCCGGGGTCTAGACAGACTCTAGACTTGTTCCAGTGTTGTCATCTCCATCAGCCACATCTGGCTGCTAAAAAGGCCCTCAGGTGGGTGAACAAATTCCACCTTCAGTATACTTTCTTGTAGGAGAGAAATACATATAGCATATTCTAGGTAGATAACTACCCACCCTAAAATGAGCTGAATATTTTTTGTACAACTCTGCTATTTACTCCTTCTTTTATTCCTTTAGTAAACTGCTCAGGTGTTAAAGCCTTCCAAAGATTCATAAGCACAAAATTTAGCTATCAGTTTTTCTTCTAGAAACTCTAGTTTGCCACAGATCTTGCCACATTTGCCTGTAAGTGACCCAAGCCGATCTCTTCTCTCTCTTTGTCTGCTCTGCCTTACTAAAAATATTTTTAGAGAACCTCCTTCCTTGATTTTTCTCATCGTTTTTCCTAATCTGGGTTTTATACTTTTAAAAATGTTTTAGCCAGGCGTGGTGGCGCATGCCTTTAATCCTAGCACTTGGGAGGCAGAGGCAGGCGAATCTTTGTGAGTTCAAGGCCAGCCTGGTCTTCAGAGGGAGTTCCAGGACAGCTGGGGCTACAGGGAGACACTGTCTTGAAAAGACCAAAAAAAAATGTTTTTTTAAATTTTATTTATTTTTGTATGTATATGAATGTACTGTCTGAATGTAGGCTGGTGCACCCATGTCGTGCAACACCCGTGTTGTGTATGCATGTTTCCCTGCATGTATGTAAGTGCACCATGTGCATACAATGCCAGTAGAGACCTCCGCAGCATTGCACGACACAGGTGCACAAACTTGCATGCAGACAGTACATTCATACACATACATAAATAAATAAAATTAAAAAAATAAAAAAAAATTAACCTAGAAAAATCAATAGCCTTTCTTTACATTAACAATATACAAATGGAGAAAGAATAAAAGGAGATCCTCCCATTCACAATAGCTTCAAAAATACCTTGGAACAAACCTATCCAAAGACACCAATCATCTGTACAACAAAATATTAAATCCTTGAAGAAGGAGATTGAAGAAGATACTAGAAGATAAAAAGACCTCCCATGCTCATGTGTTGGAAGAATTAATATAGTAAAAATGCCCATGCTAACCAAACTAATACACAGATTCAATGCAATCCCAATCAAACTCCCCATAAATTTCTTCTCAGACTTAGAAAAAAATCCTTAAATTCATATGGAAAAAAAAATCATCCCAGATAGCCAAAGCAACTCTAAGCAAAACAACAACACAGGTGTGTGTGGGGGAACCATTACCAGATTTAAACTATACTATAGTCATAAAAACAGCCTGGTACTGGCACAAAACAGACCTGTAGATCAATGAAACAAAATTGAAGATTCAAACCTGAGCACATCCAATTTCAGCCACCTCATATTTGACAAGGAGGCCAAGAAGACTCAATGGAGGAACGGCAGAATCTTCAGCAAAAGGTGCTGGCAAAACTGGATTACCACTTGTAGGAGGAATAAGCTAAACCCCTACCTTTCGCCATGTACAAAAATCAACTCCAAATGGAACAAAGACCTCAACAAGTAACCAGAAAGCTTGAAAATGATGGAAAAAGACATCAGCAATAACCTACAAAATATGGGGATAGGAAAATAAACTTTCTTAATCAGATAGCAGCTGCATTGGAAACAAGGTTAACAATAGACAAGCTGGACCTCATTAAATTCAAAAGCTTTTGTACAGAAAAAGAAACAAAGAAGTGAAGAGACAATCCACAGAGTGGGAGGAAACCTTCACTAGTGTTACATAGAACAGGAGATTAACATCCAGAATATATAAATTACTAAAAACAAAAAAAAAGCAAAACAACAGAACAAGAAAACAAATGACTCAATCAAAAGATGGAGTAAAGAGCTGAACAGAGACTTCAAAAATGATGAAGTGAAGACAGCCAAGAAACATCTCAGAATCTTCAAAAAATTAAAATGTGTAAGATTAAACCTTTGCAAGGTGTGGTGGCACATGCCTTTAATCCCAGCACTTGGAAGGCAGAGGCAGGTGGATCTCTGTAAATCCAAGGTCATCCTGGTCTACATAGCACGTTCCAGTGAGACCCTGTCTCAAAAAGACTAAAAACAGAAAGAAAAAAAAAGAAGAAACCTAACTAAAGACATTAAAGTCCTCTGCAATAAAAATATAAATTAAATTTCTGGTCAAAGAGATGGAGGAAGGCACATGAATGTGGAAAGACCTCCCATTTTCATAGATTGGTGGAATTAACATAGTGAAAATGCCCATTCTACCAATAGCAATTTACAGATTAAATGAAATACCAATTAAAATACTCATGGAATTCTTCATAGATATAGAAACAAAATCATGAAATTCATATGGGTCCACAGAAGAACCCATGCAGCCAAATCAATCGTGAGCACAAAGAACAATGTTTTGAGATTACCACATGAGTTTTCATACAATATTACAGAGCTATATCCATACAACAGCATGTTGTCAAGATAGTAACAGACTTGTAGATCAAAGGAGAAGACCCAAACATGAGTGCACACAAATTCCATGACCTGCTATATAAAAAAATTGCCCAAGAACATGCAAAGTAGATGAATCTTCAACAAATGGTGCTGCCAAAACTTGACCTCTGCATGGAGGTAATAAAATTAGCCACAGATCTATCACTCTTCAGAAAATACAACTACATATGGATCAAAAACCTTAAACTCTGAAATTGTTAGAAGGAAACATAGGGTGTACTCTATAAGATTCAGGGAAAGTATTTTCTAAATCATACTCAGTTACTCTGAAATTGATGTCGACAGTTAACAAACAAAACCTGATTAAGCTAAAAAGCTTCTTGAAGACAAAAGAAACAACATAGGAAGTCAGAGGATTAGTATCCAAAATAAACAAAGAACTCAAAACAAAGGATCAATAAAATAAATGACCCCATTAAAAGTTGGGTTATAAATCTGAACATAGAGCTCTCAAAAGAAGAGATAACAATGAGTAAGAAACACTTCAATTAGTTCTCAATATACTTAGCAATGAGGGAAATCCAAACCAAAACCACCTCAAGATTTTATTTTACCCCATTCAGACTGGCTATGATCAAGAGGATAAATGACACCAAATGTTGTCGAGGTTGTGGAGAAAAGGGACTGCTTAATCACTGGAATCTCATGTAATCGCTACAGAAAACAGTGGTGAGAACTTTTAGAAAACTAAAGATGAGGTGCTGGAAAGATGTCTTAGCGGTTAAGAGTGCCAACTGCTGTTGCAGAGGACCTGGGTTCTATCCCCAGCACCCACATGGCAGCTGAGAACCATCTTTAACTACAGTTCCAGGGGAATCCAACACCCTCTTCTGACCTCTGTGGCATTGCACAACACGGGTGCACAAACCTACATGCAGACAGTACAAAAAGAAAGAAAAAAACAAGAAAACTAAAAACGAATGTACCATATGTTCTAGGTTCACCATGTCTTGGCATATACTCAAAGAACTCATGCTACTATATCTCTACAGTACATTTATTTTTGTTGATGCTCTTTTTAGAATAGCTAAGAAACATAAGCAACCTAAATGTCATTCACCTGATCAATAAATAATGAAAATGTGGTACATTTCTATAATGGAGCTTTACTCAGAGGTAAAGAAAGAGGAAATCACGAAATTTGCAAGTAAATGCATGGAAGTAGATACTATTATACTAAGTGAAGTAATACTAAACTCAGAAAAACAAGCAATGTATGTCTTCTCACACTTGTAGTACCAAATCCTTATATGTGAGTATATATCCTGGTGTAATTGAAGTAGCCAGGGAAATGTAAAGGAAGCATGGAGGGAAAGAGAAAGAAAATGCCTGAAAAAGGGGGCAGTAGGAGTCAGATGCTACCAGGGGAGGATATGGGGTAATTGGGGTTATTTAACTGAGGAGGAGGGAAGAATGTACATGGAACCATGTGGGTAAAGGGCTGATCAACAATAATCTAATTGGGTTTAAACCCTCTCAATGGGAATGAACACCTGAGTGCCACTGTAAATTAACCCACATGCTCATGACCGGAGAGGACATAGATCCTAGAGAAAACTCTGTTGGTACCATATCTCTAGACAAACAAAATTTCTTACCTTAAGCTAAAGGTGGAATCTTATATTTACAGACAAGCATACTGGACACCATTCATCAAAGAAACTTCTCTGCAACAGACAGAAGCTGCTGCAGAAAAATCTCAAATTTTATGTGGAAATATGAACAAAACAAAGAATAGATAAATAATTTTGAACAATTAGAGATACCACCCCTGATATTAAATGATACTACAGAACAAGGTGATCAGCACTGTTCCATTCCCACATGGACTTGAGATTAAGGATGACAGCATGAGAAAAATAGAGCAAGAAACACAAACATTATACACAGTGACAGATGACATTTAAGGATGTTGGGTTCCAAGGAGACCAGGGATCCTACTCTCTCCGTTCCTTCCTTACCAACCTTTTCCAGTGCAATCATAATGACAGCCAGAGATCTCGGTGGTCAGTCAGAAGAAAACAACTTCCTCTAGCATGCATATCAGCAAACTAACCAGTCATTCTCAATGGCACTTTGGAATGTCTGAGGCGAAAGGTTAAGAGAGTATAGCATTTGCTCTCTTTTAACAGTTCTTGTCCTTATCCTTTCTGTCATTAAACAGCACCTGGCATTCAGTAAGATTCAGTCCAAAATGGTTGCAAATAGAATAAAATGCTGGCCATAACCTCCTTTCCTTCCACTTGTTCATAAATCAGCACTGCTATTTGCTTACCACCTCAGAACTGAGTGAGTGCACCCTCCCTGGACAGACTTCTCAGTCTTCCTTCCCTAAACTATTTCCCTAGCTTCTGCCACAGTGAAACATCTGGTAAGAGCCTGCTGCTTGTCTGTGCAGTGGGACTAAGCCCATGTGGCCAGCTCATTTCACCTTCCTTCCCACTTGCTAACCATATCCTTAGCATCTGCTTGCATCTGGAGTATGAGTCTCACATGGG
The DNA here is from genome assembly GCA_009823505.1 of Rhizomys pruinosus. NCBI lineage: Eukaryota > Metazoa > Chordata > Mammalia > Rodentia > Spalacidae > Rhizomys > Rhizomys pruinosus. Next base: position 74,520 of record VZQC01000939.1, read on the forward strand.
CATGACTGACCACAGTTACTCAGGACTATCAAGCTCTGCTGCCAGACATCTAGCTGTATACCCAGACAAGTGAGTAGAGTTAAAAAAACTTCCATGGCTAGCTTCTTCATTTTTTTATCTTTTTCCTTATTCCTCAAGAAGGCTATGGTACTTATGAGATTCTGCTGCGTGGACTTCAGCCTTCACATTTCAAATTTTCTTTCTCCCCCATGTAGCATCCTTCCTGCTCCTTTCCTACTTTTACAGGGCTGGGACTCACCATGTGCCTTATTCACTTTTGTTTTTATGATGACTAGCAGAGTTATGGCAAGTACAGGATTTTAGAATTGGAATTATGTTATAAATATTTCATTCTTTTACAGATGAGGAAGCTGTTTAGAGGCTAATCAGCTACATATATGACTACTGGTAAGACTGAGTGGAACTAGAACCCAGATATTTTGACTCACAAACCACTATTCTTTCAATTATCCCATAATATTTTCAAAAGCAACACACTGGAAAAGAGAAGTTACCCTTTTTTCACAAATAAAATTTTACAACCCTTGAGAACCAGAGCAAATTGTAAGAGATAGTCCATAAAAGAGACTCTGTAGTTTTATGTAAGCAAATTACTTCTCTTTTCTGAGGGTCCTCTAAACACTGCAGGATGGAAACATAAATTATAGTGGCCTAAGAGAGAACACACTTAGAAGCACGGAAATCATCTCTTTCACTGTACTTTCCCACTATGTCAGCTTAGCTTTGGGAGGAATTAAACCTGCCACACTATTCCAAGTGTCAGCCCAACCAATTTGGGGATACTTTTTTCCAAAAGAAGAACTCACATCTTCCATGTTTCTCATAGAAGAAAAAGTTGCAGCATCACTCAGTCCTAGTTTTTTTTTTTCTATTTCTTGGCCCTTACCTGAATTATAGTGAATGTGTGGATAGATCAATTTAACACAGAAATGAACTCAGAGACTTTCTTCAACCTTCAACCCCAAGCAAAATATTTTCCCTGGCAGCAAACTGAACTCTGTCTAGGTGCCCATTCCCTGCAAAATATATAAAAGTCCAGTGGGTGAGGAAAGATAGAAGAGCAGCCCAGGTTACTGTACAAGCTTGCTAGTGAAGGGTAAGGACATTCTCTGGGGAATATCTTGTGGGGTGACGATGTGGTCACTATTTTCCAGGTTCTTGTTTGGTCTATATTGTAGTCTTATGAGTCAAAGTACGTTTGCCTTTTTTAGAATCTTTTCATGAGGAAGTATGAACTTCCAGGATTCTTTCCTAGGCTTGGATAGTTGGCCTTTAGCTTTGCTTCTTTGTTGTCATGGGGAAAATACCTTCTTTCTCCTGTGTTTCCTGCTTCTCCTTCCCATTCTCTTCAGGGTCCTTTTCTTTCTGGGACATGGAAGGATCAGGACTGTGGATTGCAGGGTCCACGAAGTCATCCTGAGAAGTGAGAGAGGAGGAGAAGAGGGGACAACAGAACAGTTGCTTCAGCTCCTATCACTATGGTTGCTCAGTCAAAATCTTATTTTTTTATATAAAGAAGCTACAAACACACACTGGAGAAAACCCAGCATGTTCAACAAATGGTGTTGACTCAACTGGATAGTGGTATGCACAAGAATAAAACCAAATCTCTCACCATCCATAAAACTCAAAATGGTTCTCAACCCAATACCTTGAATCACATACAAGAGAAAGTAAGAACTTTTACATACAGGAGAAAGCATTGGAACTTATAGGCACAGGCAAAAAATTTCTGAACAGGATCCTATAGCAGAAATATTAGGTTCATCAATTGACAAATTGTAGTACAAAAAAACAAAACAAAAAAGTCTGTATAGCAGAGGACACCATTATCTTACTGAAAAAATAACTTACAAAATGGGCTTATCTTTGTCTGAGGATTACTACCTGCAGTATACAAAGAACTAAAAAAATTAAACATTAATAAAAGCCCAGTGAACCCAATTAAAAAGTGGGGCAAGGATATTAACAGGGAGTTCTCTAAAGATGAAACATAAGGGGAAGAGAAATATTTACAAATGTAAAACATCTAGTCATCATGAAAATGCAAATGAAAACCAAATTGAGGTTTCATCCTACCCAAGTCAGAATGGCTAAGGTCCACAAAACAGTGACAAATGCTAGTGATGATGTGGATAAAGGGGGTCACTATGCACTGCTGGTGGGAGTCCAAACTGTTGCAGCCACTGTGGAAATCAGGGTGGAGATCCCCCCAAAAGTTAGAAATTTATTTATCTATCATTTGATTCAGCCATACCACTTGAAGGCATATACCCAAAAGGCTTTATACCTTATTTCTGATATATGTGTTCATCTATGTTCATGGTTGCCCTTCTCGTAATAGCTAGAAATTTGAAACAACTTACATGTACATCAACTGATGAATGTATAATGAGTTTTGGAATATATATATAAAATGGAATTTTTTAGCTTTTGAAAAAAGGCAAATTTATGGCCCTTGAGAGATGTTTCAGTGGTTAAGAGCACTGGTTGACAGTGTCTCAGTTTCTTTCTACTCAACTTTCTCAGGGACTAGAATAACAAGCTAAGATACACAAGTGATGCCAGACCAACCACCTGGCTTCAGTCAGTGTGGAAAGCCTTGGTACTGTTGATTAGAAAATTAGATCTTACCTGGGGGCAGATTCTTCACCCAAACTGGGCAGCTCAGCTCAGTAAATGTGCATCCTAGAGATGTCTAGAAGCACATCTGGAAAGCAGGCAGGCCACATTTTCTTTCACAGTTTCTTCTCACCTTCTTCCCTAAATCTACTCTCCTTGGATACTGGAGTGTGACAAAGAATGACCATGGCTCTTTTCTGTTGGTTCTTCTTCCCATGCTGGTGGAAGCCATCTCCCTTTCTTTCTCTTCAGGAGTCCTCACCACTGACGGCAATTACCCCAACCCATGCCACAACCCAGGGGATGGGATGCCTCCACTGGGGTCTAAGTTCACTGCACCTGACAAGGGTGCATTTACATATGTGAAGGCAAAACACTCATCCACATAAAAATAAATAACTCACAAAAGTTGTATCTCTTAATCTTTGCCAGTTTGAATGGGTTGAGATGAAATCTTATAGTCATTTGAATTTGCTTTTCACTAATTACTAAAGATTTTGAACAACTTTTGAGTTGTTTCTTAGGCAACAATTTTCATCTTTGAACTCTCTGTTCAGATCTATAGCCCATATTTTAATTGGGTCATTTGTTTTCTTGATTCTTTGGAGGTCTTATATCATCCTCTCTCAGATGTGTAGCTGATGAATATTTCCTTTAATTTTGTGGGCCTTTTCATATTATTGATTGTACAGAAGGTTTTTAGTTGATTTTTATTTTACTGTAGTTCCTGAGTGAGTGATGTCTGATTTAGAAATTCCCTCCCTGAACCCTATCTTGTAGGTGATTACCATGTTTTATTCTAAAATTTGTAGTGTTTCACACTTCATATTGAGGAATTGATCCATTTGTAGCTGACTTTTCCACATCGAGGATGGTAGGTATCGATCTCATTTCATTCTTGTACAGGTAAAGATCCAGTTTTGCGAACACCACTTGTTAAGGAAGCTGTCCCTCCTCCAGTGTGTGTTCTTGGCATCTTTGTGAAATAACATGTTGTGGAAAATGTATGCACTCATGTTTGGGTCTGCTCTTTTGTTACAGTGATCTATGTGTCTGTTTTTGTGGATTAGAAGGATTAATATACTAAAAATTACCTTCTTAGCCAAAGTAATAGATAGATTCAATGCAATCCCAATCAAAATCCTCATGACCTTCACACAATTGGAAAAACATATCCTAAAATTGATATGGAAACACAAAACACCTTGGAGAGCCAAAGCAACCCTGAGCACGAAGAGCAATGCACAATTATTTCCTATCTCAGATTTCAAACTATTTTACAGACCTATAGTCATAAAAACAGCATAGTAGCTGGGAATGGTGGTGCATGCCTGTAATCCCAGCACATGGAGACAGAGGCAGGTGGATCTCTGTGAGTTCAGGGCCAGCCTGGTCTATGTAGTGAGTTCAAGGCCAGCTGTGGCTAAAGGGAGACCCTGTTTCAAAAACACACAAAAAAGCTGGCTCTGGCACAAAAATATCCCCATAGTTCAATGGAACATAATTGAAGACCCAAACTTGAGTACATGCAATTTCACCCACTTGATATTTGACAAGGGGCCAAGAACACTCATTGGAGGTATGGAAACATATTCCACAAATGGTTCTTTCAAAAGTAAATCACCACCTGTAGAAGAATGAAATTAAAACCTAATCTTTCACCTTGCCCAAGAGTCACCTCTAAATGGATCAAAGACCTCAATTGGAAGCCTGCAACTCTGAAAACTGTTAGAAGAAAGCATCAGCAGTAATGTACAAGATACAGGTATAGAAAGGACTTTCAAAATCAGACATTACCTACTCAGGAAATAAAGTGAACAATCACCAAGTGGGACCTCTTTAAACTAAAACGCATCTGTACAGCAAAACAAACAATCAAAGAAGTGAACAGAAAACCTAGTGAATAGGGGAAAATCTTCACCAGTGGCATGTCTAATAGAGTTTTAACATCCAGAGTGTACAAATTACTCAAAAACCCCACAAAAGAGCAGGAACACAAAAGAGTAATTAAAAGGTAAGTTAAGGAGCCCTGCACGGTGGCGCATGCCTTTAATCCTAGCACTCTGGAGGCAGATCTCTGTGAATTCAAAGCCATTCTGGCCTACATACTGAGTTGCAGGCCAGCTGGGCTACAGGGAGACTCTATCTCAAAAAGACCAAAAATGTGAGCTAAGGAAGAGTAAAGGGAGTTTTCAAAAAATAAAGATGACTAAGAAACATCTTTAAAATATTCAATATTGCTAGTAATTAAGAAAATGCAAATTAAAACCACTTTAAGATTTCCTCTTTCCCCAGTAAGACTAGCTAAGATCAAGAAAACAAATGATACCAAATGCTGGAAAGGTTCCAGGGAAAGAAGAACACTTATTCACTGCTGACGGGATTGAAAGCTTGTGTAAACCCTATGAAAAACAATGTAGAGGATTCTTAAAAGACTAAAAATAAACATACCATGGCCTGGTCATACTACCCCTTGATGTATAACCAAATAATTCATCTTATTCCAGAGATACTTGCATATCCATAATGATTGCTGCTCTTTTCACTATAGTGAAGAGCTGGAAGCAATCTTAATGTACCTGAACTGATGAATGGATAATGAACATGTGCTATATTTATAAAATAGAGTTCTACTCATCGGTAAAAAAGAAAAAATCATTAAATTTGCAGGTAAATGGATATAAATAGAAGCTGTTTTGCTAAGCAAAGTAATATAGGCTCAGAGATACAAATGATGTTATGTTGTCCCTTATTTGTATGTCCTAATAACAAATTCTTATACGTAAGTTTATATACTGTTGTAACTGCTGGGAAAAGGTAAAAGAAAAGGAACCACAAAGTAAAGGAAAAGAGGGATCCTGAGACAGAAGTGTAGTAGGTGAGAAGTGTTACATATGGAGAAATGAACAAAATAAGCATATCTAAATGTGACAGAAGAGGAAAGGTTATAGAAGGAAAAGTGTGGATAAAGGGAAAAGGAGCCCAGGAGAAATGGGGCCATGAAGGACTGGGAGTATCAAGGAAGAAACTGGGATATTTTAAATGGAGAAGACACAGAGGGAGGGCTAGAGTGGTAAGGGGAGATTGGAGAGACAAATAATAACTAGCTGTGGTAAAAAACCTGAGTGAATAATACAAGTCTAGCAATCTATTATCAAATTACACATACAATATCTCTACATGAGTGCATGTGCAAAGATGAAGGTTTCACGACAAGACATATACAGACAGGACAAACATTTCTTTGAGTCATTAGCCAGGGTAGTCCAAGATACTCTCCAAATCACACAGGCTATTGCCACAGTCCTTGGCTGACTCCCATAATCTGAAAAGGTAAGAACCTATTGATAAAGATAGGACATGCTTAAAAGACTGTATTTGGCACAATAGAGCTGGAACTGACCTGGAAGCAAGCTCCTATGAAGGCTAGCTCTCATAGATTTTGAGAGCACTATGCAAGCTGCTAAGGGAAAGTATCAATCATTGGTCCAACATCAGGTTTAATACCAGATGTCCATTTCAGTAACCAAGACAGCATACAACATTGGTGCATTGCTGTCACCTTTATCTTGGGGGCAATCAATGCTAACTAATTGGACCTAAAATCCACTCAGTGGGAGGAAACTGATTAGTGGTACTGTAAACATAGCCATATGAACACAAGTGGAGAGGTCATAGATCTTAGAGAAGCCCCCAAGTTTGACATATTGCTAGGTTAATGTAACAACTCACTAACTACAAAATAGGTATCCTTATATTTACAGACAAATATCCCAGATGCTACTTGAAAAAGAAGAAGCTTCTTTTGCACCAGAAGAATAGTAGTATAGAATACCACAACTGGACATACACAGACATGTTCTGTGAGTTGCTCAGGCCTAAACAACACATCTACAATGCAACCTCTACAGACCATGGAACTGCAGAAATGGGTAATGGACCCAATCTTTGCAAAGGAAATATTGGCAGCTTGTTGTGGTTGGGTGAGGAAGAAGTGGTCTTCTTTAGGAAAGGGGCTCCTGATGGGTTGAATAGAGCTCAGGGGATGAGCTGTCACTGAGAAGTGGGTTGGGAGAGTAGTGTGGCACAAGGAACCTTAGTACAAATGACAGAATGTGTGACCTCCAGGGACCCAGCAGGAGGGTGCCAATGGAGAAGAGGATAAAAAGTCAAACAAGACTGATTGAAAATTTATGTATGGAGTACACAAAAAAATGTAAGGATGAAACTTTGTGTTTGGCTTGAAGAAAGAGCTTGTAAGACCTGTCCCAGAAGATCTCATATTATCTGATATCTCTCTGGGCATTTGGGCACCTCTGTGAGTTATCTGTACCAGGAAGATTTGGGATATTACAATGATTCTTGCTTCCCCCTATCTCTGCAAAGTTCCAGGACCTGATGGGCCCTTCCCTTGAGGCATTGAACAAAATACTGCACCTCTACTAACCTGTTGCACAAACTGGAACTCTGCAGCACCCACAATTAGAACCAAGGTGGCTCAACCCTTCCGCCTGCCCCTCACTTCCTTGCCCAGCTCATAGTAGCCTTCAATATATAGACCTCACTGACAGAAAATAAACAGAGTTAATATTTTCCCAGCTCTCTGCCTGTGAGTCTGCTCATTTCCATGTGTGATCTCCTGTGGTTCCCTACCCCCTTCTTGCAAGAGCAAAGCCTAGAGACTGTCAGCCTTCAGGCAGAAGAAAAGACCTGGAGCTGAGTCAAGAAGGGAGGAACAGAGTGGGGAATGTGATCACTCATGACTCAAAGACATTGAATGATGACAAGTGGCACTGACAATGCAGGGCTTGACTTTCCACCAAAGGAAGAAGGAAACAAGGTATTCCTTGGGCTCCCTTAGGCCTTGATTTCCCCCCACGTGAGGGAAATCTTGGAGGGTTTTACCATAGAGACAGGGAGATACCACGCCCCCATCAGGGTAGTCATGACCTGTGGTATATCTCCGTGGAATTTAACTCTTTTCCCATGAGAGATTAATCTTTGAATCTGCTTTCAGCCTGTCTCCTCTTCAGGTCGTCACATCTCCGTGAAATTCACTCTTCCTGTGAGGTTAGTGTTTTGAACTGTCTCTTCCCCTAACCGCCAGCATTTTCCTATCTCTCTTTATAATGGGTAACAAACAGATACGCCAAAAAGCCCAAAGGCTAAGAAAATAAAAATGCTCCTCAAGAGTCGAGGAGTGAAAATTTCCACACCAGAAGCTGCCTCCTTTTGGAGTGAGACTCTTAATATTGCCCTGTGGATGTCCCCTGCATACTTCTGGAGTTCAGAATCCTGGACACGTGTGGTACAGAATGCTAGACAGTGAGAAAATGCTATGGCATCTCTCACATTCTTGCCACTATTGGCTGAGGTGAGACAATGCTTAGGGCCTTCTCACCAAACCACGTCAGGAAAGGAAAACAACACAGTTAAATGGCAAATCCCCTCCTCCCAAGAACCTGCTAAAATTGCCCTCGAGAACCCCAATAAAATTCCCTCTGAAAACCCCCAAGCTGCAGACCCAGTAAAAATATAACAGGATAATGAAAACATCCAAGCGGTTGGCCTTAACCTTTCCCCTAATTATCAGCCACTCTCTCTCAAGGGGCCAGGAGCACCTTCACTTTCAACTTCTTCCCCTTCTGCTACAGAAAAACTGTGCCAGATTCAGGATAACCCAGATATTCAATTACAGGTGTTCCCCTTTATGTAGCTCCAACTCGGTGTCATCCTCCAAACTGGTGTCCGTACCAGGCAAGTGAGTTGAAAGAACTCAGGCAAGCAGTCAGAGAGGATGGTGTCCAGGCACCATGGACAAAGTCCATTCTTCAGAGCTTTTGCACTTCTCTTAACATTCCCCAAGACTGGAGAGATATCTGTAGTTCCTTATTTCCAGGTCCACTGTTTTTACAATGGAAAACACTGTACAAAGATGAATGTCTCCAACAGGTTCAGAGAAATCAAGGGCAACCTAATATAGATTGGGGTTATGAACAGCTCTTTGGAGAAGGAGAATTTAGCACAGGTACCCAGCAGGCCAGAATGGACCCAGGGTATTTTGACCAGGTATGCCTTTGCACCCTACAGGCCTGGGATCGAATTACACCACCCACTGAATCCCAGGCCATTTCCTCCTTATTATTTCCCAGGCATAAACCTTAGGAACCCCTGTCTGACTTTATCTTAAGAACTGAAAGCAGTCTAGAGAGAAAGATCCCCAACTCTGCAGCCAGAGAGATGCTCCTAGAAACTATTGTTTGGGAAGGAATGAATCTGGAATACAAACAAGTGTGCCAGGGCTTAAAAGATGACCAGACGGATAGTGGCATCTCAGAACGTGGGTGCAGCCTCACACAAAGCTAATTATCTAGTTCAAGCCTTTTCATCTGCTGTAACCACAAATGAGAAATGTTTTAACTGTGGAGGCAGAGGTCAGTGGAAAAGACAGTGGCCAAAAGCACCAGTCTTTCCTGGAGGGCCTTCTGAAAGCTCCCCATGCGTTTTCTTCCCCCTGTGTAAAAAAGGTAGGGTTGAAGGAAAGATTGTCGCTCAAACTATGATAAAGATGGCAAAAAATTGCCAACATTAAACTCCTAGGTGGGAAGCCCCTAGCCCAGGGGAAAAAGGGGGAAAAAGAGTCAGTACATGCACTCGGGGCAGTGCCTATTTCAGAAGACTCACATCCTGCATTGATGATAAAAATTTGGGGGAGGCGTTTTAAATGTTTGATAGATACAGGATCAGACAGAACCAGTATAAAGCAGCAATGTATCCCCCTGACTAGCCCTTGCTTCCAGGACCTAAACTTCTAGGAATAAGAGGGCCCTCATAGTCTTACATCACTAAAAATGTTTACACCTGGGAGGACCCTGCTGGAAAGACGTGTCAGATTTGCCCCATAATAGGACCCACTAATATCAATCTGCTAGGGTGAGATATTATGGAGGCTTTGGATGTGGTTATTGCCACTCCAAATGAGAACAACCATTCCCAGACTGGGGAAAAAGGCCTCCATCATCTCAGCAAGAAGCACCCCAAATACTGAGGATCACTGCAGAGTATTCTCCCCACTGTCTGGACTGGAAGTCAGATGATCCAGTCTGGATTGAGCAGTGGCCCTTACCAAGGGAGAAATTACAATTTCTCCAAGACTTAGTCAAGGAGCAATTTTCAGTGGGACACATCTGTCCATCTTGCAGTCCCTGGAACTCCCCTGTGTTTGTCATAAAAAGGCAACAGGAGGATGGTTTCTCTTACAAGACCTGTAAGCCATTAACAGAACTATGCATATATGGGGGTCTATGCAAAGGGGTCTCCCCCTTGCCACTGTTATCACACCTAACGCCCTTCTGCTAGCCTTAGATATCAAAGACTGTTTCTTTTCCATTTCCCTCCATGCTGCAGATTGCAAGTGGTTTGCTTTCTCAGTCTCTTCAATTAACAACTCAGGCCCAGCAACTCATTATGAGTGCACTGTCCTGCCACGAGGCATGGTCAATAGCCCAACACCATGCCAAGACACGGTAACTGTGGCTCTTAAACTCTGCATGGAACAAGGTCTGCAACTCTTCCATTATATGGATGAAATTTTAGTTTGGGACAAATTATCAACTGACCCAGCAACTTTATAGGACAAGCTTTTACCATCCTTAGAAGCCTTTGGATTTAAAATAGCCCATGCTAAGGTTTAAATGATTACCCCAATTTGTTTCCTAGAAACCTGTACTCTCTCTTCCTCACACGCTCACTCTAACATCCCTTCTGTCTTTCCTAGGAAATCTTAACTGGCTCCGCCCATGGCTGTCAATCCCCAAGACAAGGCTACAGCATCTCTTTGATCTTCTGTGAGGTGACAGGAAACCAGCTTCCAAGCGAAAGCTCACAGCGGAAGGCTCAGAAGATGTAGTTGATTTCTACCGAGCTCTCCAGAGCATGACTTTAGCACGTTTTACATCCTCCCTTCCTGTAGAGTTGCTAATTTTTAACACCACCCCCATGCTCGTGGGAGCTCTATACCAATCCACTAGTGGCTGCACACACCCATGACTGTTAACTGAAATGGATTCCTTAGCTGCCATGATAAGAATAGATAACCGGTGGAAAGGACCTGATCCACTGTTAACAACTGGGAGGGGCTTTACTTGCATCTTCCCACAAGATTGTCCAAGACTCATTTGTATTCCAGCCAGAAATGTCAGATTCATCACCGCCAACCAAAAAGATGGCATGCCTTTCACTCTTGGATGGAAAGAAGAGAAAGAGTAGGAGGCACTCCCAGAACCCAAATAACATAATGTGGAAGATACTTGACCAACTCCTCACTTCTGCAAAATCCATGTGATCCCCTTGTCTGCCATCATTTTAGTTGCTCTAATAATAGTTCAAGCTAACTCTGCCTCTGCCCAGTCTGTGGGCAGACTACCAACTTGGATCCATGTCTGGTAAGTCTTTGTCAGAGAAATTTGGGAGGGAAGAAATCAAGTAATTGGAACCAGCAACTCTCCTTTGCAAGGCTGCAGCAAGGCAATCAAAATCACTGTGTTTCCCAATTCCACCACTGCCTCTCAGGCAACCTTTATCTGCTTTGCCCATCTTAACAAAGGACAGTGTTTACAGGAAGCTGATACTTATTGCGGCTTCACATTCTAGTATTGCAGGTTGAAGAGTGTTTGCAGCCCAAGAAGCCTGTTCCAAATCCAAAATAACCAGTTTAAAATTAATATACAAGACCCCTGGAGTGACTACTGGAGAACTGGAGTTCAGGGAAAACTCTACCCTTACAGCAACGCCTAGTACCCTGCAGTGGCTATCCATATCTCTCTCCAGACTCTTCTAGCTCCTAAGCCCATCGTCACTCAATCCCACATTCTATTACAGGAATCAAAAATGGAAGGAAAGCAGTAGTCCACTATAACATGGCCCTAGTACATTGAATACGCCTGAGATCTCCTCAATTACACCACCCAACCTAATTCGTCCCAATGTTTTCTCTGTGCATCCCTTACTTGCCTGCTTTTCACTGCCTTTCCTTCTAACACCTCTTTACAGGAATCTGCCCCCGTGGAAAAAGAGCTTGTGTTTCATGGCATTTCTCTCTTTGACCAACTCACTACACTTCCTATTTGTTTAGTGATAGCTGAAACAGCCCCAGACCCCAGGTGCCTCCAAAGTGTCAAATACCCATTCTTTCTCTGGTGTGATGAGACCACATCTCTCTGTGCACATAAACCTGCACTCCTACAAATTAGAACATGCACACATACATGTACACAACACAGAAATATACACATGAAATACACATAAAGAGGTAAAAACAAAAAATGTGGCAAATGTGTTCCTTAAACAGTTAGAAAGACCATCCCATTAAGTAGCTCCTGCTGGCATTGAACTCAGTATCATCCTAGTCAGTCCTCCGAGTGCTAATATTACAGAAGTTTTTAATAGGTTTGTAATTTTGAATTATAAATTATTTTAAAATTATATTATTAATGTATATTTAATATACATTACTTAAAGGTCAACTGTCTACAAAAACAAATTACACTCTGTGAAAGCCTTAATTAGGGATCTGAAGATGGCTCAGTGGGTAAAGGTGCTTGTCACCAGGCCTGTGACCTGTTTTTGATCACCAGAACCCACATGGTAAAAGCAGAGAAGTTTGTAAACATGTCTTTTGACTTCCAGGGTATACTGTGGCACATGCACACAAATACACTTATTCAGCCACATACAATCACACAAAACATACATGAATAAACACTTAAGTAAATGAATGTTATTAATTTTATTATATATTGTATGGTTTTTGTCATCATTTGATGTCTTTGAGTCACGCGGGATTAAAGGTGTGCACCACCAAGACCAGCTAGGAAATCTTCTTAAATTAAAAATTAATGGAAAACATCCACATAGTCGTTCAATGCTTATCACTGTACTAGAAACTCAAAGATATTTTTCCTGTTATTCACTTCATATGAATGAATGCTCTATGTGTAAATATAAGCATGATAACATTCAAAATGCTGAACCTTTCTGGTGTGAACATTTCTTTCTATCTGTATGATATTGAAATGGTACCTATGCTTTGTGCAGGAAATAAAAGAGAATATTATACTGGTGTGTGGTTATCAGCTCTAACACTTTGGTCCTCTAATTTTATTATTTCCAAAGTGATTGTTCTCCTAAGTAATACACATGCACACTCATCATCATCATCATCATCATCATCATCGTATTTGTATTAGACATACTTGGTCTTCTTCTTTTCCAAATATTTTTCTCTATACTAACAATGAAATCAGTTGAAACATTGACTTTAATTCACATTTATCTTAATGTGAAATGTGAAATATATATATATATATATCCAAATAATATACATTATATATATATATATATATATATATATATATATATATATATATCCAAAACTTTCCCTTACTATGATGTGACTATTTTTAATTTAATCAAATGTTTTGTGTATAGAATGAATGTTCTTTGAATGGTTGAGTATATATGTTCCTAATGTTACATTTAGTTATGATTTTCATTTAACATGTCTTTAAAAATCATTTCCAAATGGTAAAATTGTTATTACTTTTATTACACTACATGTCTCAATACTTCCTTCTGTACACAGTTGACTCTATCTAGATATTAAAACTTGTATTATTTTTGGTGAAAAAATGGTGTGGTTAATATTTCTGAGACCCTTAAGTCCCAAAATTCAGTTGTGACATTTGTATGCCACAGAAATTAAAATTAATTTTATATTATTCATTCCTTTTATAAAATAGTCTATCCCCTTGCTTTGTAGTAAATTTTCCAATAAAGAAGTAATTCATTTATTGATTTGTGTGTTTCTGGCTTTATGTGAAAGAGTAGGCTTGCTGTGTCTTCACTTCTATTTATTTTATTTCTACTTTATAGCAGCAAATCAATGAGATAAAATGGCATTTTCAGTGACTGCTACAAGCTCAAAAGAATATTCCTTACAATTCCAAAGTTACCTTCTCTTTAAAAGTTATTGCTTTTTCCAACCAACAATTTTAGAATTTATGCAATAATAGTTTTACTTATGTTATACATATATGTATGATTTATTGAAGATGATAACAGTAGTATGATGCAATGTCACATGGCCAGCTGACAATCCCACCCTGATAGGAAGACTTTCCCCAATGTGGCAAACATCAGCATGCCCTATATCAAGATATCCATGTGGATCCCGATGGGTCCTTAACATATCATCTCAGATTTATACTATTGGACATTATTGTTAAAATTATTTGGCATATATGGTTTTTCATACCCATTCTTAAGTAATTAATATCAGTAACATCCCAAAGCTCAGGGTTCTTAATAAAGCTGCAGTAGTATCAGTGCAGTAGGTGATAGGAATTTATCATGATCATTAAGTTCCTAACTTGATATATAACAAATATTGGAGAAATGAAATGTGATACTTCATTTAGGCATTTTGCCTGGCTGGCAAGACCTGAAGACTGTAAATTGACTCATTACTGGGATCTCTTCCCAGTTCTCTCTAAAGATAAATAATAAATAGATGTCTTCCTCTGAGTATTCCCGACTTTGCTATGAGATTTGAACATTTAATGACTTGTATCACATGAATTCCACATGATTGTTAAAGTCCCAGATTTGTGGTCTTCAAATACTGATTTGATGGAATTTGTAGATGCTTTAGAAAAAAGAAGTTCAAACCATATCCTATTTTTTAATATTCTTCTTCATTTAATTGTTATATCTTCCCCCAAAAGAGCCATTCAACACTAGTTAGAATGGTCATCTCCCAACATTTAAGAAAAACTGTAGCCCCAATGGATGAACAAAAATAAATAGTAACCTAGGGTTCAGCTCAGAAATCACCATGGAGCCTTAAATGGTGAGGCTTTCCAATTCCAAAGTGATGTTTCTCTAACTTGGATCATTATCATGGAAAAGCAATTAATTTGGATAAATGAGATTCATTTCCAGAAAGGATTAGTAACAGCATTCACTAAATTTCATGTTCTTTTTTGTGAACTGTGAAGAAAATGAACAGTAGCTAGGAGATCAAAGGGATTCCAGCTGCAGATGGAATGGTGGTACACCAGGAAAAGCACACCTATGGTTTCCTTTACAAAGCTAGCAGCAGTTTTAAACCTGCAACTTAATTAGAGACCAACTACTTCACAACCTTTTCAAATGGCAAAGATACAAAAAAATGACACAAAAATGTTTCAGAAAAAGTGCATAGTAAATAAAAGCACTGAAAAATGTCTTGCTAGAGAGGAAGTTTGTCTTGGGAAGATCATTACCAAAGCTAAACAATTCTATTTTACAAAAACTATGTCCAAAAATAAATTTATGAGACTGATTTCTGGTTAAATATATGAAAGGCTTTATTAGTCAAGAAACAAATACCTTAGCTTATGTGCATCATTAGAAAAGAAACGAGGAACTCCCCACCCTATCAGTCCATCTTACTGAGATGTTTCTTCGGCACTATGGTCCTAACAAGTCCCCTCATGACAGAATGTGGCAATCATGAATTAATTATTCCCTCTCAAAAAAGTGAAAACAAAACAAATCAGACCTGACACAATCTTATCAAAAGTGTCAATTTACAATTGAGCTTATTTTTCAAAAGACCTATAGGCTTCTGGCAGCATTTTCAGACAAATATTAATTTAATTTATCCTTACGTACTGTAAATGGATAAATTACACTATTTAAAGAATTGCTATCAATAAGTTTCCCTTTCTCCTGTATCAGAGAAAAAGAAAAGGGCATGCAAGTTGACTGGAAAAAAGCACACACACATAAACCTACAGAAGCAGGGGCCAGAGGGCCAACAATGCTACATTAAGCTGCCATATTGTGTACTGTGAATAAACAAACAGTGTTCTAAAAACTAAAGTAATAGATGGAACATAACCCAGACAACATGAAACAGTCAAAACTAAAGTCCAAGAGCAATCACCATCCACACACAGCGTGATGCTCTTAAAACCACTTCATAAGGATTTTCAAGAAAAATATTTTGTATTATAGTTAAACCCTTTAACGCTGTCACTCTTACTCAAAGATCAGTCAAGGTCTAGGTACCAGCAGTAGGAGTTCAGGTCAAAATCCTGGCAGCTGAAGCACTAGGTACTGTGCCTTCAAGTCATCAAAAAGAGGAAATGGGAAATAATACTGTTCCCCTTAGATGAAAAACAATTTTTATTTAAAGAAATAACATACATTAAATTTTAATTTAGACTTGCAAAGGAATATCATGTAATAAATGGCTTAAATTAGTCTATCTAAAAATTGGGGGGATTTCATAGTGAGTCAGCAAGGCATTTTGTTTTCTTTAGTAAATCTCATTTCCTCACAGAAATAGGTTTTAGTTTTTTTTAACAATTAAACTTAAATTTTAATTTAAATATTCCAATTTAAAAATGCTTTATTCAGTGCTCTAGAAAGCAAAAACTGAAAATCAGATCAAATGTACAATACTGTAAAATTTGTTCTATTGCACACTAATCACATTAGGGCAACAGAGAACTTTAATAACAACTTTAAGATTAAATTAACTCTTACTGGTGACAGGAGTTGCATTGTTGGGTGTGTTGGCTCTCAGATACTGAGTCATCTGCTTGGACGGCTGAGACAGCCCTTGAGAACTACTTCTGGCACTGATGCTGCAAGTCATTTTTAAGATAGAAACTTTGACAAGTGAGTCTCAATGAGAAATTTCTTTTCCACACAACAAAATGCATGCAGTTTTATAACCTGCCTAAAATTCTGATAGAGACCACGATAATGCATGCATCTCTATCAGTGTGCCATAGTGAAATTTTAAATTTATTAATGGCAAATTTTTAGCTATATAAATGTATTATTTTTTATTGATGCTTTGTGTATTTCATACATCATTTTCCAATTCAGTTCAGGCATATATCCCCTTCCCTTCCCCCCCACCCCACCCCTACCCATCCCAGATCATGCATTCTGCCATAAGTTTTCTGCATCTTTCTCTGCTTTTTTGTTTTGTTTTGTTTTCATTTTTTTTAACAATAGGTGATAATTTGTGAGTACAAGCATCCTTCATGTAAAACCAATTTGCAAGCAGTTGTGCCCAAACCCACACAGCTCATGGGTCCCACCATCCTGAAAGGGGGGGCTTGTATGTTCAATCAAGTTGATCAAATGAGTGTCCAGTCTATATTGTTGTAGTTTCACCATTAACCCCAATCGAAGCCCTTACATTCTACCACGCCCCCTCTTCCGCAGATTGTTCCCTAGGCTTAGAAAAGGGGCACAGGTGGATGAGAAGCAAAACACTCTACTTTCTCTGGAGCTGATGTCTTGGTCTCTAGTCAGTTCTGGCTGTTTTCTTTCATGGGCTGCCAGCTTGTCCAGGCTTAACCTTTCGATCCTACTAATGAAGCACATGCAATTAGATATTTAGGTATTTAAACAGTATAATATATAGCCTTTCGATCCTACTAATGAAGCACACACAATTAGATATATGGGTATTTAAACAGTACTAATTGTTATGGTAGGTTACTTTGGTATAGACACAGATGTTTGGATGGTATGTCAATTCATGATCTACATTTTCTTCTGTCAAGTATGGCAGGGTCTTCGTGTGGTTTATAACATCTCCTAACCATTAGAGGATGTAAGCTTGTGACATCAGCCGTGGGTTATTCCTCCAAGGAGAGAGCCAATAGCCAATTAGATTTGGGATATACAGACATATGGCTGCCACTGCTGCACAGTATTTCCAGGCAGATGAGGTGTAGCTGGTGCTGACGGAGGAGTCTTGCTTGACTCAAGGAGACCTATATTTGCTTTATTGGTTTAGTGGTCTTTGGTAACACTCTCTGGCATCCCAGAGACCATCTGTATACTTGCAAGTGCGGTCTCCATACATCTTTTCCATGTTTGTATCAGGTCTTCAACAGCAGGGCCTTATCGCCTCTCTTCCTGCAGATATCCCAGTTAGGAGGCAAGGAGCCTTTACCATTTGTGGGGGCTTGGATCCCCTGGCCAACATCTCCTTGGTAGAATAATCCATTGTTGATGTCAGAGCTCCTGTATTGATATATTTTGTTTAGGTGCATAGCTTAAGGAGACTTTAGCATTATATTTGGTTCTGAATAGAAAATAATCCTTTTCACAGTTTCTATGTCCATTAGTCAATTAAAGAAGGCAGTTTTACTGATTTTACAAGAGAACACTTCTATAACAGCTGGTTCCAATCTACAGCTGGAGAATGACCTCATCATCCTCTTATTTCTCTTTATTCTATGGGGGGGAGTTAAGAAAGTCTCTTGTATTAAAACCTTTGCAGCACCTAGAAGGTAAGCTTCGTTAGGAATCATTAAAAAATAGTTGTTACTAGTAGGATCCACAGAGGGGCCTGATGTCTGCAGCAATCTGAGGCATTTCTTCCCTTCAATGCGCAGAGGAGTCAATCCTTCTGCTGGCACTTTCTGGTACATCCTACTCACTGCAAAGCTGCATTTTCTTTCTCAGCCATTAAGTTGGTGATACTCTGGCCTGTTGGAACATACAAATCCTTTCCCATAGTTAGTTTTAAGATTTGGGTTGCAAGGTTTTTTGACAAAAAGTTTTCATATCTATCTATATCCCCCTTTTTTATTTAAGGTGTTTAGTTTTGACCCATGAGTCTCAAAAAAGCAGTTGTTTTATACATACCTATAGGGTGGAATCAAGGCACAGATTTCATCAAGTTCACCCATGCTGTTTTGGGTTACTGTATGTGATTAACTTGGGAAACAAAGTTCATTTTTGAGTTAAATCATCCTATAGGTGAAAGAGATTGCTACCAGGTGATACTATATGACAGCAAAATTATAGAGAACATTTGTTTATACCAATCCCAAAGTAATTGTTATACAGATTTTAGTTAAAGCTAATGTGGACAAGAGCAATTTATATCACCAATTAACTCAGATGCATTACCGTTTTTATCAGTCTTCAAACCAATGTTGTCCAATATGCCCATATTTACTTTTACTAAGTCCTAAAACACCATGTATCTTGTAGACAGAGTCTGGGCAAAACTGGATACTTGTTGAACTCATGTCAATTAAACATGCACCAATCGAATATACACCCGTGTCCCTCTCCCACCCCTCCCACCCCTCCCGAGTCACCATTTCAGTCAGCCTTCTGATGCAATCTTTCTGTTGTTGTTCTTTTAATATGCATCCCTCTCCACAAGAAATATTTATAACTGGGTTATTGGTACTAGCGTCCACATATGAGAGATACCATTTGTCGTTTGTTTTTCTGGGACTGTGTTACTTCACTTAACATGATGTCTTCAAGCTCCATCCATTTACCTGCAAAGTTCATGATGTTGTCTTTCTTTACTGCTGCATAGAATTCCATTGTGTACATGTACCACATTTTCTCTATCCACTCGTCAGTTGAGGGGCATTTGGGTTGATTCCAGTTTTTTGCTATTGTGAACAGAGCGGCAATAAATATAGCTGTGCATGTATCTCTGCAGTAAGATGAGTCTTGTGGGTATATACCCAGGAGTGGTATGACTGGGTCAAATGGCAGGATCATTTTGAGTCTTCTAAGGGTTCTCCACACTGTTTTCCATAGTGGCTGCACAAGTTTACATTCCCACCAGCAATGGATGAGTGTTCCCCTTTCCCCACACCCTCTCCAGCACTTGGCATCATTTGTTTTCTTGATCCTAGCCAGTCTTACTGGAGTAAGGTGGTATCTTAAGGTGGTTTTAATTTGCATTTCCTTAATTATTAGTGATGTTGAACACTTCTTAAGGTGTTTCTCAGCCATCTCTAATTCCTCCTCTGTGAAGTCTCTGTTCAGATCTTTGCTCCATCTTCTGAGTGATTCATTTGTTTTCTTTCTTCTTTGTTTTTTGAGTAGCTTGTATACTCTGGAGATTAATGCTTTGTCAGATGTATCTGCTGTGAAGGTTTCCTCCCATTCTGTGGGTTTTCTCTTCACTTCCTTTATTGTTTCCTTTGATGTACAGAAGCTTTTGAGTTTAATGAGGTCCCATTTGTCAATTGACGACCTTATTTCTTGTGCAGCTGCTGTCTGATTTAAGAAGTCTTTTCCTACACCTACGTCTTGTAGTCTGCTGCCAAGTTTCTCTTCTATCACCTCCAGAGTTTTGGATTTCACGTTGAGGTCTTTGATCCATTTGGAATTGACTTTTGTACAGGGTGAGAGGTAGGGGTTTAATTTCATTCTTCTACAGGTGGTGATCCAGTTTTGCCAACACCACTTGTTGAAGATGCTGTCTTTCCTCCAATGTGTCTTCTTGGCCTCCTTATCAAATATGAGATGGCTGAAATTGTATGTGCTCAGGTTTGGATCTTAAATTTTGTTCCATTGGTCAACTGGTCTGTTTTTGTGCCAGTACCAAGCTGTTTTTATGACTATAGCCCTGTAGTATAGTTTGATGTCTGGTATAGCGATCCCCCCCGTATTGCTCTTTTCGCCCAGAGTTGCTTTGGCTATTCGGGGTCTTTTGTTTTTCCAAATGAAATTGAGGATTCTTTTTTCCAAACATGTGAAGAAGTTTTAGTTTTTAATGAACCTGTAAACAAAACCTCTTATTTCAAGGGCTGATTAGATGATCCCAATTTTGTTGGCAGCATCCAAAGCATTGTCATCAGGAGCCGGTTGAATGTAGGCCTTCTTCTTGCCATCAGGTCTGAAAAGGGTATTGACTCTGGCCACATCAGTGTCATAGAGTTTCTCTACAGCCTGTTTGATCTCGTGCTTGTTGGCCTTGACATCCACAATGAGCACAAGTATGTTATTGTCTTCAATTCTCCACCGATTTGGGTGACAATCATTTAGTTAACTTTTCCACTTGAAAAAATGCAATAGAAATCCTGACATTCTGTTTCACTATCTCTGTTAATATTTACAATTATAGGGGCTGTAATTCAGAATACAGCATAACCAATGCTTCCCTTTATATTGAAAATAAGATCTTTAAAACAAGTAAATGGTTGTCCACAACCACTGGCTGGTGTACATATGAACTAAAATGTCTAGATAAGAGACAAATGCTGCTCAGATCATCTGCTCTGCTTCTTCTGTTCCTTATTCATGCTCAGAAACCTTTGGTTTTGTCAGTTTGCTTACCTGTGCGGTTTGACACCTACTGACCCTGCACACTGGAAGAGGCTGCTTGCTGTGTGGCTTTCTGTTCTAACATCGTCAATCAAACATGTAGTTTTATTGGTGGTTCAATGTTCTGAAAAGGATGGCAAATTGCTGTCGCAGTTACATGTAATCTGGTTCCTCCTCAAAGAGCAGTCCATAACAATAATTTAAGTACATGGCAAATTCTGCAGAAAACCACTTACACAAAACTTCAACAGTTGGGAGCACCGACTGCTCTTGCAGAGGACCAGGGTTTGATCCCCAGCACTCACATGGCAGCTGAGAATTGTCTGTGACTCCAATTCCAGGAGAACTCCAGTTCCAGGGGAATCCGACACCATCTTCTGACCTCTGAGGCCTTACGTGACTCGGGTGCACAAATCTACATTCAGACAGTACTTTCAAATAAATAAATAAATAAATAAATAAATAAATAAATAAATAATTACTTTCAAGCACATAAAAACATGTCATAATGTTTCCATGTCATCTCGGCAACTCCGTTCAATACCAAGACATGCTCTGATTCCGGCATATCTGGCAGTCCCAGAGAGATTCTTATCTTCTCTCTATGGTATGTGTGCTTTGTCCTGTTGTCTCTGTATTATTTGGTCAAACCGAAATCAGTAAGGAATGACTTACGACAGTGCCGCCCAATACACATTAGGAAGTTATCTGGTTTAATGTCTCGGTGTATACAATTCTTTGTATGCAAATATTAAATCTACTGATTATCTGATCAGCTAGCAAAGTACAGTTTTCATTGTGAATCTTCTTGAGCAGAACTTGAAAAGGTCTTCAAGGCTGGGTCCCATAAGATCCATGACTAACTCATTATCATCTTTTTCTTGTCCACACCACCGTACGTGGGGATGCCAACCCCACCTTGAAGGATCTCATACAGTTTGCTCTCATATTGAAACCGGGGGTGCCTCACCTTCTGCGATTCTAGATTCACTGCCACTTCTTTGCAGTTGTTGATGTTGATATCCAGATAAATATCCCCAAGTGAGTAAGACCCAATCTTCCACACCAGTTTCTATTTCCCTCCAAGGCTGAACTTGGCCTTCAAGCCACTGCTGCTGTCACTCTGAGACAGGAAGATGGAGGCTGAGGCTAAGCCACCACCATCTTGCTCCTCCAGCTCCAGTCAACACAAAATACCCCCATTCTCCGGACACCACAGCACTCTGGTAAAGAGATCTCAGGTGTACTCTAAACATAGTCACACCTGCAACCATCTCCTGCAGGGTGTGAGGCATGCTGATTCCTGAACCTAATTTCTGAATTTGACTATGTGTTTAAGGCAGTACCTATTGTGCATAGCCTCAAGGAAAATACCCAATTTTTTTCTGGAAACTTTATGACTTTATTTACTGCTGCATAGAACTCCACTGTGTACATGGTTGTGCATTTATCTCTGGGGTAGGATGAGTCATGTGGGTACATGCCCAGAAGTGGTTTGGCTGGGTCAGGTAGTAAGATCATTCTAAGTCTTCCAAGGGTTCTCCACACTGCTTTCCAGAGTGGCTGTACGAGTCTGCATTCCCACTAGCATTAGATGAGTGTTCCTCTTTCCCCACGCCCATGTTTATTTCAGCTCTCTTCACAATAGAAAGGAGCTGGAACCAATGCAAATGCCCCTCAACTGACAAGTGGATAGAGAAAATGTGGTATATCTACACAATATAGTAAAGAAAGATGACATCATGAGCTTTGCAGGAAAATGGGTGGAGCTAGAATTAATTATGCTGAGTGAAGTATCACAGTTCAAGAAAAACAAACGGCGAATGGTATCCCTCATCTGTGGATGCTAGTGCCAATTACTAGTTTTAAGTATTTCTTGTGCACGTCCCCTTGAACTTTTGTCCAAGCAGTTGGGAGTGATGCATATTGGAAACAACAACAGCAACAACAACAACAACAACAACAACAACAATGACAACAGTAGTAAGGACTGCTTCAAAGAACTGACTGAAACAGTGAACTTCTGTTCAAAACAGTCAACTTCCACATGGAGAATATTGAGAAAGACTGAGAAAGAGATGAAAAGCATGTTTGGCACAATGCATGAGCTCTGTTGGGGTGGGGGCATAGGGTGGAGGACATGGGTATAGATTTGATATTCTTGTACTATATATATAGAGACTAGATAGATTAATATTTATATATATATATTTAAAAATACTGTCATCTCGCAATCTGCTCTACAATATTATTAGTGAGGAAAAAGTTAGATATAACCAGTTAGTCTATGCATATATGCATATTTTCTTCTTACCAACTATACTGAAGAAAATTAGATAATTGTAGAACAGTCTTTAAAACTTTGACTAGATTGCTACTAACAGAGGAAAATCATAAGTGTATTTTATATTCTATGTAAGATATTAGCAGAGCAAACATGATCAAATACTCATGAATCAAATAAAATGAATATAGATGGAGGGGATTGATTCAGATATTTTGTAAGTTATCAGTCCCTATACTCTTAAATGATATGTGCCCCCAGAACCCAAGCAACACCCTTTGCTAGCTGGAATATATAACTCAGGATTTTTCCAATTATCTGAATTCCAACTTGAAGGTATAACTTGTTTTCTCATGAGTATGCAGTATAAAATAATTGGAGTTAATGAGAGTCAGGAAAGCCTCCTGTACAGAAATAATGGTTCCTGAGACCTGGCTTAGGTGTGCTCTCTGTTCATTATGGAAAGACTGTTGTGTGGGTACCTCAGGTAGACTAATTTGCAGTTTTTGCAGTCCTTGAGGCTTCAGTACCATAAATGCAGTAATTAAAATTTGTGGCTGTCATGATATTACAGAAAGTACAGATCTGTAGAACAAAGCTACAGATAGGAAGGAATCTACCTCCTGTGACTAAATCTTGTACATTGTTTCGATGCCAGACAGAGAAATCCATCTCTTCTTTTTTTCTGAATATGTATATATTTTTTTCACAAAATAACATAAAATATTATGTAAGCTACAACATTTTTTCTTCTTTTAATGAACATTAAGCTTTTTAATATAATAATTTTAATATGTTTATGTATATGCTTAAATTTTTTTCATAATTAACGTTTAAATGCAAAAATCAGGGCTAATATCTAATTCTACAGGTGACTCATGATACATTGATTGTGTTCATACATGCTACAGTCAACAATTTCTAATGTATGCTGCAAATTAGATGCAAATAGGCATTTTTTCTGATTTCAACACTGTTGTGTTAAAATTTGATTATATAAGATGCATACATTAATAGTATAGAGATTATTGTTCAAATTAAATAAAAGATCTGTTGTAAAAGGATCTTATTTCAACCTGATAAAGAATATATGTCACAAAACAATAGATAATATTATGTTGGAAAAGAAACACCTAATATTTTTTTTTTTCCTTTTAAGTCTATGTGCACTGGCACTGGAGAGATGGCTCAGTGGGTAAAAGCATTAATTGTTCCTGC
The DNA here is from genome assembly GCA_009823505.1 of Rhizomys pruinosus. NCBI lineage: Eukaryota > Metazoa > Chordata > Mammalia > Rodentia > Spalacidae > Rhizomys > Rhizomys pruinosus. Next base: position 98,824 of record VZQC01000939.1, read on the forward strand.
AGATGACCCAGGTTCATTATGTAGCACACACATGTTGGCTCAAAACTCTTCATAACTCCTGTTTCAGGACATGTGGCCCCCTCTTCTGACCTCTTGACCTCTGAAAGAATTACACAAGCTGAGTGCTCTTACATATATGCAAAAAAAAAAAACCCACCCACTCGTACACATAAAAGAAACACAAGTTTTCACAACAGCTAATAAATGGCTACAACCTAAATGTCTTTCAACTGATGAATGGACAATTAAGATGTGGTACATTTACACATGCTGTTCTTTCTGCTCAGTCGTAAGGAAAGACAAAATCGTGAAATTTACAGATAAGTAGAGGAAATAGAAACAGTTATATTAAGTGAAATAACACAGACTCAGAAAAATAAATGTATATTCTCCCTCATTTGAAGATCTTAGCACCAATCACTTATGTGTGAATATATATCCTGATGTAACTTCAGGAGCCAGGAAAATGGAAACTAACCATGAAGTTGAAGGGAAAGAATGCATCTAGGGGTGGGGAGGTTGATAGTAGGAAACTGGGGAGAAATGGAGAAAATGGAGTATTAATCTGGGAAGGAAAGAGGGAAGGGCATACAAGGAACCATGAGGACAAAGGGAAAAAAGGAACTCCAGAGAGTTGGGGGGTGATAGGAGACAGGTATTATCAATGGCTAAATATGGATATGTAAACTGGGGAGGCAGGGGATAAGATAGACAGGGAGAAAGTGAGGAGGAGGAGGAGGAGGAGGAGGAGGAGGATAAATAAACCTTAGGCAGTGTGACAAGACTAGGGAAATATATTAATTCAAAAATCTCTTGAAAAGGATGAACATGAGTGCCTGTGTATACCTGAAGGCTACATAACAAGAAACACAGTGCCAGACATGAGAAACCTCCCTTCATGTTATCTATCAGGTATTCAAGAGACTCCAAAATAACACAGGCTATTACCAGAACCCTTGTTTATTTTCCAGAAAATGAAGGTAATACCTAGTGAAGAAAGCAGAACATATTCCTTAAGGTGTTTATTTGTTTTCTCCCTGTTTATGGAGTACTGGCTGGTCTAGGTTTCTTGTTTTCACTTTGGATTATATATTGGAAGGTCTAGCTAACTCTTCCCTTTCTGTTCTGAAGGTTTTCAAGAAATTGGATAGGTGATAAACAGGTTGGTTCACTACTGAGAATTACACTCATTCTGTTGCCCTCCACCCAGTTACTCTAGGTAAGCTGTGAAACCTAGTGTGCTGGGACCAGAGTTGTGGAAGTCTCCTGTCTCTTCTTCCTTGCACCTTGGACTTACTACCTCTATTACCAGTGGGAAACATCAGCACAAGTGGTGTGTGGTGGTGGGGGGCCAGTGGACTTCTCCCTTGGTCCCTCTATGTCCTGCTACTGCTGTGTTGGCTGGGAGACTACATCCATGCCAAACATGCAAGAGGGGCATGGTTTCACCTGGGCACTTGAACCCAAATCTCCTGGTAACACACATCTCTCAATAATAACATGAAATCTTAATGACTGGGAGAAAGGACAAGAAAACAGATTCCATCTATATACTGTCTACAGGAAACATATCTCACCATCATGTATAGGGACCAACTTACAATGAAAGGATGGGAAAAATTATTAGAAGCAAATTGAACCAAAAAACAAGCAGTTGCTACTATCTTAGTATCACACAAAATAGACCTCAATGTTAAACTAATCAGAAGAAACAAACAGGGAAATTACATCCTTATCAAAGGAACAATTAACTATGAAGATCTCACAATCATAAATATATATGCACCAACCTCTGGTGCAACTAACTTTATAAATGAAATCCTGCAAGACCTAAAGGCACAGATTAATCCCAACACACTAATAATGGGGGACTTTAATAACCCAATGAGTCCTTTGGATCGGTCAACTGGACAAAGAATAAACAGAGAGACATCTAAACTGAACATTAAATGGACCTCAAAGACGTCTACTGAATATTCCACTGAAACACTAGAGAATATACTTTCTACTCAGCACCAAACAGAACCTTCTCCCAAATTGACCGTATACTGGGATACAAAATAAACCTCAACAAATATAAAAGGATTGGAATAATTTCATGCATTCTATAAGACCACTGTCCAATAAAGCTCAATATCTACATCAAGATAAGGACTACTACCAAAAACAACACATGGAGACTAAACATACTCCTGAATAATGAAAGGGTCAAGGAAGAAATAAAGAAATAAAAACATTCCTGGAACTAAATGAAAATGACAGTACATCATAACAAAACCTTTGGGATACATTAAAAGCAGTTCTAAGAGGAAATTTATAGGCCTGGATTCCTACATTAAAAAAGAAATACAGAAAGCATACAAATAAACTACCTAACACTGCAGCTAGAAACATTTGAGATTCAACAATAAATGAATCCGAAACCAACAGACAGGAAGAAATAACAAAAAATCAGAGGGGAAATCAATGAAATAGAAACAAAGAAAACAAAACAAAGAATCAATGAATCCAAAAGTTGGTTCTTTGAAAGGGTAAACATGATAGACAGACCTCTAGTCCAGTTAACCAGGAGAAAGAAATAGCAACTCCAAATCAATAGAATTTGTGATGAAAGGGGAAATGTCACAACGGATGTTGAAAAGATTCAGACAATCATATGAGAAAACTTCAAAAACCTATACTCTACTAAACTTGAAAACCTAAGAGAAATGGATGAATATTTAAAATCCTTGGAATCACCAAAGCTTAACCAAGAAGAAATTGACAATTTAAACAGACCCACAATATTTCAGGAAATTAAAGATGTAATAATAAGCTTCCCTACTAAAAAATGCCCAGGCCCATATGATTACACAGCAGAATTCTGTAAAACATTTAAAGAAGACGTATGGCCATTACTTCTCAACTGTTCCGAAGACTACAAACAGAGGGAAATCTCCCAAATTCCTTCTATGAAGCTAGCATCACTTTAATATCAAAAGCAGGCAATGATACAACCTAAAAAGAAAACTATAGACCCATGTCATTAATGAACACAGATCCAAAAATTCTCAGCAAAATACTTGCAAACTGCATACAGACCAATATCAAAAAGATCATCCATCATGACCAAGTTGGATTCATACCACAATGCAGGGATGGTTCAACATATATAAATCAATAATTATCATAAAACACATAAATGGACTGAAAAAAAAAAACACGAGCTTCTCAATAAATGCAGAAAAATCCTTTCACAAAATCCAGGATAACTTCATGCTTAAAGTCCTAGAAGAAAATGAACTGGAGGGAACATTCCTCAATATATTCAAAGCCTTATGCAAGAAACCCAGAGCTAACATCATCCTAAATGAAGAAAAGCTAAAAGCATTCTCCTTAAAGGCGTGAACCCAGTAAGGCTGTCCACCATCACCACTCCTTTTCAATATCATGCTTAAAATGCTTGCTAGGGCAGTAAGACAAGAAAGGGAAATTAAAATAGTACTAGCCATAAAAGATGAAGTAAAACTATCCCTTTTTGCAGACAGTAGGACAGTTCACCTAAGGGAAGCTATAAACTTCACCAGAAAGCTCCTAGAAACTATAAAGATGTTCAATAATGTGGCAGGTTACAATATTAACTTACAAAAATCAGTAGCCTTTATATACAGCAACAACAAACAACTAAAGAAGGAATATAAGAACTTTTGACTCACAATTGCATCAAATAAAATGCTCTGATGGTTAATCCTGGGTGTCAACTTGACTGGCCTCATGAACAAATAAGAGAAAAAGGATCTTCAGATTGCACTACCTCACCCGGATGGCCCACCCCAAATGTGGGCATTATCTTCTGCCAGTAGGCAGTATAAAAGGCCATGGCAGAGGGAGCTGGTCCCTTTTATTCTGCAACTTGCCTCTCTCTCATTGGTGAGTTTGTCTTGCTGCTTTGATCAACCCTTCGGATCCCAGCCTGCACTGAGACCTGCAGATCTCCTGGAATCCAACGGGCCTTCAGCACCAGACTGGGACTACTTCGACATCCAGCATTGTGGACTGAGCAATTCCCTGTATTCTCAGCCTCTCTAGTGCAGCGTGGCTACTATTGGACTACTTGAGCTCTGTCATGTGAGGAAATCAATAAATCGTATATAGTTATATATGCATCCTGTTGCTTCTGTTTCTTTACAGAACCCTGACTAATATAGACTTTGGTACCAGAAGTGATTCTAGAGAAACAGAATTGAAAGGATGAATTTCTTTAGTGGGCTTGGTAGTTTCTGGAGCCAGCTCTCCAACCCAATGAAGCCTAGATTTACCGAAGATTCTCCTGGTGGCATGAAGAGGAATGATAATCCTTGGTGCAGACTATTTGATGTAATTATGAAGATAGATCTATTTGACTTACCTAACTCTTCTCTTGTGAGGAGCAAGGAATTTCGTGACTAGATATATGAAACATTTGAAAAATTTCAGAAAAATAAAGAAAATAACGGTGAAACTTGGGATGGATATGTGTGAGAGAACCATGATAATGAGGACTTTGAACCCTCGGATTCTGAGGGATTTCCTTCATCTTAGGAATTGATCTCCCAACCCTCAGCAGAGAATCCACACCCTGCAGATCTCTCCTCCCCACCCTTGCCTGAGGAAAGCAATCTCACCCTCCCAGTGGGAGTTAATGTCCCTCAGGGCCCAGCGATTGTTGCCTCTAGACCTATAACCAGATTGAAGGTTAAGCAAGCCCCTAAAGGTGAGATAGAAAGTGTGGCCCATGAGGATGTGTGCTAAACCACTAAAGAAATAAATGAGTTTGCTGATTTATTCTGGCAGAAGTCTAAGGAATATGTGTGGGAATGGATTTAAAGGCTGTGGGATAATGGTGGAAGGAATATAAAATTGAATCAGACCGAGTCTATCGATATGAGCCCACTGAGGAGAGATTCTAGATTTAACATGGAAGCTCAAGCAATTAAAGAAGGTGTTAAAAGGTTATTTGAATGGTTGGCTGACATATTTATTAAAACATGGCCTACTAACATCGAGTTAGAGATGCCTGATATTCTTTGGCTTATTATTGATGAAGGGATTGTGAGGGTCAGGCAGATCGGCATGCTCGAGTGGATTTGAAGTGTAAAACCACATTAACCACAATGTGAGGACCCAGAGGACATACCTTTCACTGAATTTATAAGATGGAAAGTACTGAGAAAGACATCAGAACCTTTGAAGAACTCTTTTTTGGCTCTATTTCTTATGCCGGATCTTACAGTTAGAGAAGTTGCTGTTCACTTGCATAAATTAAATGTACACGTAATAGGTTTGACAGGACCACAGGGTAGGTATCAGGTGGCAGCACTGAATCGCCAAAGGCCAGATGAGCGTAGTTATCATAGTTATCACAATGGGTGGCAAAGGCAAAAAATTACTGATAATGGCATGGCCCAAAATAATCTTTGGAACAGGCTAATTAATCATGGTGTTCCCAGGAACCAAATACATAAGAAGCCTACTAAGTTTTTATTTGATCTGTATAAACAGAAAAGCTCTAAAACAAATGAGAATTCAACATTGGATTTCAGCAGTATCGAATTCCATCCAGTTAACAAGTTTCCAGACTTGAGACAGTCCACAGACCCAGAACCCCCTGAATGAAATGGTGGCTGGGTTCCGATGAGGAAGGATATTGTCACAATACCAAAGAGTTATGCTGTTTGCCTTCCTCTTGTCCTTCCCAAGAGGGACGTGAGGCCGTTTACTAAGTTAACTGTACACTGGGGAAAAGGAAATAATCAGACTTTTTGAGGCCTATTGAATACTGGTTCTGAGTTGACACTGATCTCAGGAGACAGTAAAAAGCATTGTGGCCCTTCCATTAAAGTAGGGGTCTATGGAGGTCAGGTGATAAATGGAGTTTTGGCTGAAGTCCGACTCACAGTGGGCCCAGTGGGTCCCAGAACTCATCCTGTGGTTATTTTCCCAGTCCCAGAATGTATAATGGGGATAGATATAATTAGAAATTGGCAGAATCCCCACATTGGTTCCCTGACCTGTGGAGTGAGGGCTATTATGGTTGGAAATGCCAAATGGAAACCATTGGTGTTGCCTCTACCAGGGAAATTAGTGAACCAAAAACAGTATCGTATCACTGGAGGGATTGCAGAAATTAGTGCCACCATCAAGGATTTGAAAGATGCAGGGGTGGTGATTCCTACCACATCTCCATTTAAGTCTCCAATTTGGCCTGTGCAAAAGACAGATGGATCATGGAGAATGATAGTTTACTATGGAAAACTCAACCAAGTAGTGACACCAATTGCAGCTGCTCTACCAGATGTGGTGTCCTTCTTTGAGCAGATTAATATGTCTCCTGGTACATGGTATACAGCTATTGACCTGGCCAATGCTTTCTTCTCATTTCCGGTTCATAAGGACCACCAGAAGCAATTTGCTTTTAGCTGGTAAGACCAACAGTATACATTTACAGTCTTACCTCAGAGGTCTGTTAACTCTCCAGCCTTGTGCCATAACTTAGTTAGAAGGGATCTTGATCGCCTGACTCTTCCACAAAATATCACTCTGGTCCATTATATTGATGACGTTATGCTGATTGGACCCAGTGAATAGGAGGTAGCAGCTAGTCTAGACTTGTTGGTAAAACATATGTGCATGAGAGGGTGGGAAATAAATCCAAATAAAATTCAAGGGCCATCTACCTTGGTGAAGTTTCTAGGAGTTCAGTGGTTTGGAGCATGCAGATACATTCCTTCTAAGGTAAAGAATAAATTGTTGCACCTGGCCCCTCCCTCCACCAAGAAAGAAGCACAACGTTTAGTGAGACTTTTTGTATTCTGGAGGCAGCACATTCCTCATCTGGCTGTGATACTATGATGCATATATCAGGTGACTCGGAAGGCAGCAAACTTTGAGTGGGGCTTGGAACAGGAAAAGGCTCTTCAACAGGTCCAGGCTGTAGTGCAGGCTGCTCTGCCCCTAGGGCCATATGATCCAGCAGACCCAATGGTGCTTGAGGTATCAGTGGCAGATAGAGATTCTGTCTGTGGCAGGCTACCATAGGGGAATCACAGCGGAGGCCCCTGAGATTTTGGAGTAAAGCTCTGCCTTCATCTGCAAACAACTATTCTCCTCTTGAGAGACAGCTCTTAGCCTGCTATTGGGCCTTAGTGGAAACTGAACGTTTGACCATGATCCACCAATTTACCATGGGACCTGAGCTGCCCATCATGAGCTGAGTGTTTTCTGATCCACCAGACCATAAAGTAGGACGTATGCAGCAACAGTCCATTATCAAATGGAAGTGGTACATACATGAGAGGGCCGGGGCAGGCCCTGAGGGCACAAGTAAGCTACATGAAGAAGTTGCCCAAATGCCTATGGTTACCACTCCTGTTACAATGCCTTCTGTGCTTAAGCATGCACCGATGGCTTCATGGCGTTTGCCCTAGGATCAGTTAACTAAGGAAGAAAAGACTAGGGCCTGGTTTCCTGATGGTTCTTCACACTATGCAGGCACCACCCAGAGGTGGAGAGCTGCAGCATTATAGCCTATTTCTGAAACAACGCTAAAGGACACTGGTGAAGGAACATCTTCACAATGGGCAGAACTTCGGGCATTGAACATGGTTGTGCATTTTGCCTGGAAGGAGAAATGGCCAGAGGTTTGATTATATCCTGATTCATAGGCTGTAGCCAATGATTTGCCTGTATGGTCAGGGACTTGGAAAGAGCATGACTGGAAAATTGGTGAGAAAGACATTTTGGGAAGAAGTTTGTGGATAGAGCTCTCTGAACGGTCACCTCCAGGGGGATCATATTGTAGCTGTCTCCTACCAGGTTGGTAGAGCTTGGTGTGGAATTATCCTTAAATATTAATGGACTAAATTCCCCAATCAAAAGACATAGAATGGGAGATCGGATTAGGAAACAGAATCCATCGATATGCTGTCTACATGAAACACATCTTACCTTCAAGGACAGGCACCACCTTAAAGTGAAAGGATGGAAAAATATTCCAAGCAAAGGGTACCAAAAAGAAAGCAGGTGTTGCTATTTTAATATCAGACAAAATAGACTTCAAAGTAAAAGAAATCAGAAGGGACAAAGAAGACCATTACATCTTTATCAAAGTAAGAATTCACCAAGAAGATTTCACAATTATGAATATATTTGCACCAAACTCTGGTGCACCAAAATATAAAGACAATTCTCCAGGACTACAAGTCACAGACTAACCCCAGTACACTAATAGTAGGGGATTTCAGTACTGCACTGAGTCCTTTGGATAGATCAACAGGACAAATTATAAACAGAGAGACATCTGAACTGAACGATATGATACACCAAATGGACCTCATAGACCTCTACCAAATATTCCATCCTAATACCAGAGAATACACTTTCTACTCAGCACCTCACAGAACATTCTCCAAAATCTATCACATACTGGGACACAGAAGAAACCTCCACAAATACAAAAAGATTAAAATAATTTCATGCATTCTATCAGACCACAGTGCAATAAAGCTCAACATCAACATCAGGATAACCCCAATGCCTACAAGAACACATGGAGACCAAAGCACACACTATTGAATAATGAATGGGTCAAAGAAGAGATAAAGAAAGAAATAAAAGCATTCCTGGAAAAGAATGACAATGACAATACAACACAACAAAATCTATGGGATAACTTAAAAGCAGTCCTAAGAGGGAAGTTTATAGCCCTGGGTGCCTACATTAGAAAAACAGAAAGAGCACAAGTGAATGATCTAACACTACAGCTAAAAACACTTGAGAGGCAACAGCAGATGAACTCTAAGCGCAAGAGACAGGAAGAAATAACAAAAATCAGAGCAGAAATCAATGAAATCAAAACTGAGAAAACAATACAAAAAAATCAATGAATCCAAAAGTTGGTTCATTGAAAGAATAAACAAGATAGACAGACCTCTGTCCCAGTTAACCAAAAGAAAGTAGGAGCAACTCCAAATCATTACAATCCTTGATGAAAAGGGAAATATCACAAAAGACAAGGAAAAGATCAAGAAAATCATAGCGGAATACTTCAAGAACCTATATTCTACCAAGTTTGAAAACGTAGAAGATATGGCTGAATATCTGAAATCCTGGGAATCACCAAAGCTCAAACAAGAAGAGATCCTTAAACAGATGCATAATACATGAAGAAATTGAAGATATAATAAGAAACCTCCCAACTAAAAAAAGCCCAGGTCCAGACGGTTTCACGGCAGAATTCTATAAAACATTTCAAAAAGACCTACAACCATTATTACTGAAACTGTCTAGAAGGATACAATCAGAGGGAATGCTCCGAAATTCCTTCTATGAAGCCAGCATCACGCTGTTACCAAAACTAGGCAAAGATACAACTAAAAATGAGAATTATAGACCCATCTCCCTGATGAACACAGATGCCAAAATTCTAAACAGGATACTGGCAAATCACGTACAGATCCACATCAAGAAGATCATCCATCATGACCAAGTTGGATTCATGCCAGAGATGCAGGGATGGTTCAGCATACAAAAATCAATAAACATCATCAAACACATAAATGGAATAAAAGACAGAAACCATACCATCATCTCAATTGATGCTGACAAAGCCTTTGACAAAATCCAGCATCCCTTCATGCTTAAAGTCCTAGAAGTAAATGGATTGGCGGGATAATTCCTCAGTGTAATCAAAGCCATGTACGGGAAACCCACAGCCAATATCATCTTAAATGGGGAAAGGACAGAAACATTCCCTTTAAAGGTAGGAACTCCTCAAGGCTGCCCCTGTCACCCTCCTCTTCAATATAGTGCTTGAAAAACTTGCTAGAGCAATAAGGCAAGAAAAGGATATTAAAGGAGTACTAATTGGAAAAGAGGAAGCCAAACTATCCCTATTTGCTGATGATATGATAGTTTACTTAAGGGATGCTAGAAACTCCACCAGAAAACTCCCAGTAACGATTACCAGCTTCAGCAAAGTGGCAGGATACAAAATTAACCTAAAAAAATCAATATCCTTTCTTTACACCAAAAACAGCAACTGAAGAAAGAATTCTAAGAGACCTTACCACTCACAATAGCCTCAAAAACAATAAAATACCTAGGAACAAACCTAACCAAAGACACCAAAGATCTCTACAACAAAAAATTTAAACCTTTAAAGAAAGAAATTGAAGAAGACATCAGAAGATGGAAAAACCTCCCATGCTCATGGGTTGGGAATATTAACATTGTAAAAATGTCCATTCTACCAAAACTCTTGTATAGATTTAACGCAAAGCCAATCAAAATCCCCAAGAGTTTCTTCACAGGCTTGGAAACAAACGTTCTTAAATTCATTTGGAAAAACAAAAGACCCCGAATAGCCAAAACAACCCTGAGCAAAAAGAGCTACACAGGGGGGATCTCTATACCAGACTTCAAACTATACTACAGGGTTATAGTCATAAAAACAGCCTGGTCCTGGCACAAAAACAGACCTGTTGACCAATGGAACAAAACGGATGATCCAAACCTGAGCACATATAATTTCAGCCATCTCATATTTGACAAGGGGGCCAAGAAGACACAATGGAGCAAAGACAGCGTCTTCAGCAAGTGGTGTTGGCAAAACTGGATCACCACTTGTAGAAGAATGAAATTAAAACCCTTCTTCTCTCCCTGTACAAAAGTCAACTCCAGATGGATCAAAGACCTCAACATGAAACCCAAACTCTGAAGGTGATAGAAGAAAAAGTTGGCAGCAGACTACAAGACATAGGCATAGGAAAAGACTTCCTAATTGAGAAAGCAGCTGTACAAGAATTAAGGTCTACAATTCACAAATAGCACCTCATTAAACTCAAAAGCTGTACATCAAAAGAAACAATCAAGTAAGTGAAGAGAAATCCCACAGAGTGCGAGGAAACCTTCACTGCAGAAACATCTGAAAAAGCATTGATTTCCAGAATATATAAACTACTCAAAAACAAAGAAGAAATAAAACAAATGACCCACTCAATAGATGGAGCAAAGACCTGAACAGATACTTCACAAGTGAGGAAATAGAGGTGGCTGAGAAAAACTTTAAGAAGTGTTCAACATCACTAATTATTAAGGAAAGGCAAATCAAAACCACTGTAATATATCATCTTACTCCAATAAGACTGGTAGGATCAAGAAAACAAATGATACCAAGTGTTGGAGCAGTTGTGGGGAAAAGGGAACACTCATGCACTGCTGGTGGGAATGTAAACTCGTGCAGCCACTATGGACAGCAGTGTGGAGAACCCTTGGATGACTTGGAATGAATTTGCCACCTGACCCAGCCATACCACTCCTGGACATGTAACCCCAAGACTCACCCCATCACAAAGATACATGCACGGCCATGATTATTTCAGCTCTCTTCACAATAGCAAGGAGCTGGAACCAACACAAATGCCCCTCAACTGATGAGTGGATAGAGAAAATGTGGTACATCTACACAATGGAGTTCTATGCAGCAGTAAAGAAAGAAGACATCATGAGATTTGCAGGAAAATGGCTGGAGCTAGAGGACATCATGCTGAGTGAAGTAACACAGTCCCAGAAAAACAAATGATGAATGGTAACCCTCATCTGTGGATGCTAGTGCAAATTACCCAGTTGTAAGTATTTCCTGTGCATGGCACCTTGAGCTTTTGTCCAAAGCAGTTGGGAATGATGCATACTGGAATCAACAACAACAACAACAACAACAACAACATCAACAACAGAAAGGACTGCATCAAAGAACTGACTGAAACAGTGAACTTCTGCTCAAAACCGTCAACTTCCCCATAGAGAATATTGAGAAAGACTGAGAAGGAGATGAATAGCATGTTTGGCAGAATGCATGAGCTCTCATGGGTGGGGGCATGGGGGCACACGGGTCTAGATTTGATAAATAAATAAATATTTATTTATTTAAATATATATTTATATAAATAAATTATGTAAATATGTATTTATATAAATAAATATATATAAAGATATATTTATATAAATAAAAATTGCAGATATCTATACTCTATATATATATATATATATCTAATAACAGGACTATGTTCATAAATACATAATATTTATACTTAGGAGTGACTATAAAAAATAGGATAGAAACCGAAGCAGAACTTCTAAATTCCTTCTATGAAGCCAGCATCTCTGTAATACCAAAACAAGTAAAGATATAACCAAAAAGAAAATTAATAACCCATATAGTTAATGAATATAAAAGCAAAAATTCTCAACAGAATACTTGCAAATCACATACAGGTACATAACACAAAGGTTATCCACCATGATCAAGTCAGATTTATTGCAGAGATGCAGGGGTGATTGAACATACATAAGTCAATAAATGTCATAAATCATATAAATGAACTCAAAGGCAAAAACCCCGTGTTCATCTCAATTGATGCAGAAATGCCATTGATAAAATTCAACATGTCTTTATATTTAAAGTCTTAGAGTAAACTCGACCAGAGGGAACATACCTCAGCATAATTAAAACTATATAAAATAAGCTCACAGCTAAAATTGCTCTAAATGGAGAATAATCAGAAGCATTCTCAAAGTCAAGAACATATCAGCTGTCTGCTGTCTTAAATTCTTTTTTAATATAGTGCTTTAAGCTCTTGCTAGAGCAATAAGACAAGAGAAGGAAATTAAAGGAGTACTAATTGGACAAAGAAGAGGTCAACCTATCCCCCTTTTCAGATGATATGATATTACTCAAAAGGAATTCCAAAAATTCCACCAGAAAACTCCTAGAAATGATTAACATTTTCAGTAAAGTGGAAGTTTACAAAATCAATCTACAAAATCACTAGCTTTTCTACATGTAAAAAACAAGCAACTGAAGAATGAATACAATGAAACCTTCTCATTCACAATACCCTAATAAAACATATCTTTGAATAACCCTGACCAAATACATGAAAGATCTCTACAATAAATATTTGAAATCTTTGAGAAATATATTGAGGAAAACGACAGAAATTGGAAGCACATCCCATTCTCATGGATTAGAAGAATTAATATAGTAAAAATGACCATCCTATCCAAATTAATATATAGACTAAATGCAATTTCAATAAAAAAAAACCCATGACATTCTTCAAATGATTAGAAAAAAATCCTAAAATCCCTGTGGAAGCACAGAAGCCCCTTAACAGCCAAAGCAACCCTAAAGAGATAGAGAAACACAGGGGAATTACTATGCCAGATTTCAAAGTATACTACAAAGGTATAGCTATAAAACAACATGGTAGGGGCATAAAATAGACCCATAGGTCAATGAAACATAATTGAAGACACAAAGTTGTGTACATGAATTCCATCCAAGTCATATTTGACAAAGTGGCTAGGAACATTTAATGCATGAAGGATAGCATCTTCATCAAATGATGCTGGCAAAACTGGATAGCCACCTGTAGAACAATAAAACTATGTCTTCCAGTCTGTTGCATTTAGGGTTCATCTGTTGTTGATTTTCAAGTGCTTTTATCTGCAATGTTAGATCACTCACTTGTGCTCTTTCAGTTTTTCTAATGTAGGAAGTGGCTATAAACTTCCCTCTTAGGACTGTGTTTAAAGTAACACAAAGGTTTTGTTGTGTTATATTATCATTGTCATTCATTTGCAGGAATGCTTTTATTTCTTTCTTTATCTTCCTTGACCCATTCATTATTCAAGAGTGTGTTGTTTAGTCTCCATATGTTCTTGTAGATAGTAGAGATTATCCTGGTGTTGATAGTGAGCTTTATTGTACTGTGGTCTGATAGAATGCATAAAATTATTTTAATATTTTTGTATTTGTGGAGGTTTCTTCTGTGTCCCAGTATGTGGTCAGTTTTGGAGAATGTTCCACAGGGTGCTGAGTAGAAAGTGTATTCTCTGGTATTAGGGTAAAATATTCAGTAGATGTCTGTGAGGTCCATTTGGTGTATCATATCATTCAGTTCAGATGTCTCTCTGTTTATTCTTTGTCCTGTTGAACTGTCCAAAGGGTTCAGTGGGGTATTGAAGTCCCCTACTATGAGTGTACTGTGTTTATTCTGTGCCTTGTGGTCCTGGAGAATTGTCTTTATAAAGATTGTTGCACCAGAGTTTGGTGCATATATATATTCTTAATTGTGAAATCTTCTTGGTGAATTGTTCCTTTGAGAAAAATGTAATGGCCTTCTTTGTCTCTTCTGACTTCTTTTAGTTTGAAGTCTATTTTGTCTGATATTAAATTAGCAACACCTGCTTTCTTTTTGGTACCATTTGCTTGGAATGTGTTTTTCCATTCTTTGACTTTAATGTGTTGCCTATACTTGAAGGTAAGATGCATTTCTTGTATATAGCATATAGACGGGTTCTGTTTCCTAATCAAATCTTCCAGTCTATTTCTTTTGATTGGGGAATTTAGTCCATTAATATTTAAGGTTATGACTGATAGGTTTGTGTTACTTCTTCAGTTATGTTTTTATTAATTTCTCTTTCTAGGTGCCTGGGGATGGTGTCTCCTTTCTTCCGTCCATTGAATTGCTTCAATATTCTCTGAAGGGTTGGTTTTCCAGACATGTATTCTTCCCATCTTGTTTATGTTGTGGAAGATTTTTCTCTCTCCTTCAACTGTAATTGACATTTTTGCTGGGTATAGTAACCTGGGTTGGCATTTATAGTCCTTTCACACTGGGAATGCTTTGCTCCACGTTCTTCTTGCTTTCATAGTTTTCACTGAGAAGTCAGTTAGAATTCTGATAGGTTTCCCCTTATAGGTCACTTGTTGTTTTGCTCTTGTGGCTTTCAGAATTTTGTCTTTGTTTTGGGTGTGTAGCATTTTAACTATGATATGACGTGGAGAGTTTCCTTTCTGATCTTGTTTATTTGGAGTTCTATGTGCTTCCTGTATTTGTATTGGTTTGTCTTTTATTAGTTTGGGGAAATTTTCATCTATTATTCTGTTAAAGATCTGATCAATAATATTCTCTTGGGATTCTTCTGCTTCTTCTACCCATATGAAGCATAGGTTTGATCTTTTCATAGTGTCCCACAGTTCCTGGTTCTTCCACTTTTGTGTATTTTTAAATTTTTCATAATCTTTACTTGAGGTTTTTAGTTGTCCTGTGTTATCTTCCAGGTCTGATATTCTTTGTTCTACTTTCTCCATTCTGCTTCTGAGGCTTTTTCCATTCCTTTCCTCTTGGTTGGATGAGTGTTTTATTTTCTTTTTCATTTCCTCTTCTGATTTATTTAGCATTTCCACTTACTTTTGGAGCTCTCAATCTCTTCCTGTAGCTCTTTACTTCACTGGTTGGTGTCCTTATCTTTTTCAACATGGGATCTTTTCAATGTTTCCACTTCCTTCCAGAGTTTGTCATTCTCTCTCTCTCTCTCTCTCTCTCTCTCTCTCTCTCTCTCTCTCTCTCCTTCTTGAGTTTTTCATTCTCTTTTTTTAATTCCTTGATTTGCTGCTTATACTCTCGGGCTTCTTTATATATGTTCACAATTGTACTTCTAATATCTGTGTTCTGGGCCATCCCCAGGGGGATCCCAGTGTATCAATCTTCCACAGGATTGGTAGAGCTTGGTGTGGAATTATCCTGCACCTTTCTCATGTTGTGTCTTCTTTGTGTCCCTGGGATAAGTGTTTCTTTTTGCCTGTATTCCAAAGTGAATCCCAAATGCCTCTCCACTGTATTGAACGCTTGCTTTGCTTGCCTCGTTCAGATGCCTTTATTGTTCGTTTTATTGATTTGTTTTTCTCCTTTTCTCCTTGCTTATGGAGTGTTGACTTGTCTAAGCTTTAGGCTTTCTATTGGAAGTCTAACTCACTCTTCCCTTTCTGTTCTGAATTTTCTCAAAAGAATCCACTTGGACACTCCTTTAGCAAACCCAGTTAGCAAGGGGGGGGGGTTGCAGCCTTGTACCTGTGCTTCAGGTGGTCTTGGGAAATCCCCAATCTCAAGACTCACACAAACCCACCTTTTATACCAGCTGGGAGGATAACTCCGCCCCCACTGCCACACAAGCCAATCGAGCCAAAGAAAATTAAATCAAGTCAAACAATCCTCCTGGCTTAAGCACCAAGCTCCTACCTGTGCTTTAGGTGGTCATGGGAAATCCCCCATCTAGAACAATGAAACTAAACCCTTAACTCTCACCTTCAACAAAAGTCAACTGTAAATGGATCATAGACCACAATGAGAAACCTGAAGCTTAAACTCTTAGAAGAAAACATCAGCAGCTAACCTACAAGATTTAGGTGTAGATGAAGATTTTCTAAATCTGTCAGTAGTTTTGCAGGAAATAAGGTCCACAATTAACAAGTGGGACCTTATTAAACTAAAAAGAAAAAAAAAACTTTTGTATAGCAAAAGAAAAAAAAGTAAAGATGCGAAGAGAAAACCCATGGATTTGCAGAAAATCTTCACCAGTGACACATCTGATAGAGGTTTAACATCGAGATTATATAAATTACTCAAAACAGAAAAGACCAAGAAAACAGGTTACCCAATTAAAAGATGTGATCAAGATTTGAACAAATAATTCTTAAAAGAAGAAGTAAAGAAGGCTAAGTAATTACTTTACAATTTTTCAACATTGTTAGTAATAAAGTTAATGAAATTTAAAACCACCTTAAGATTTCATTTTACCCCTGTAAGACTGGCTAAAGTCAAGAAAATAAATGATACCAAATGTTGGACAGGTTGTACGCAAAGAAGAACACTCATTCACTGCTAGTGTGATTGCAACCCCTGTGGAAAGTAGTGTGGAGAAATCCTAAAACACTAAAAATGAATCTGACATTTGACAGTCATACCCAAAGTATTCATCCTGTTGCAGATATACTCATAAATCCACGTTTATTGATATTTATTTTATTATAATGAAGAGATGGAAGCAACCTACATGAAGAAAAGATGGGTGACAAATCACACACACACACACACACACACACACACACACACACACACAATATCTCCACATGAGTCTGTGTGCAAAGACGAAGGCAACATAACAAGAAACAGGACCAGAAAGAAGAAACCTTTCTTTCAGTCATTGGTCTGGGTAGTAGATGAGACTCCCAAAATTACTCAGGCTATTGCCACAGTCCTTGATTACCTCCCAGAACCAGAAGCTAAGACCCTATTGCTGAAGACAGCATATTATGGAGACCAAATTTGGAGAACTGGAGCTGGAACTTATCTGGATTCCACCTCCCATGAAAGCGGGACTTCGTAGAGTTGGAAAGCACTATTCAAGTTGCTAAGGGAGAACATCATTCTATGATCCAACACCATCTTTAAGACCAAATATCCATGTCAATGTCCAGCACATTATATGACATCAGTGCAACAGTGGCACTTTTGTCTAATCAATGTCAGTGTGAGGAGGACACTAATGTGTGGTATTGTAATCATAGCCAGATGCACAAAATTGAAAAGATCATAGATACTAGAGAAATTCCAAAGGTTGACACATCCCTAAGTTAAGGTAACATATTAGTTACAACAAATGAGGTGTCCTTGTATTCACAGACATGTATTGCAAACATAAATAAAAAATAAGCTTCTTTTGGACCAGATGAAGAATAGTACAGAGTCCCACAAATGAACATTCACAAACATGTTCTGCTACTTGTTCATGCCTAGGTGACACATCATCAATAAATTTCTACAAATCAGCTCCATGCAACATAGAACAAGGGTGTAAGAAGATGTTTATTATCACTTAACTGTAGTGAAGGAAGCTCCCCCATGAAACAGGAGTCCAGGAACTCAAAAGGGTATTAATGGCCAAATGGTGTATACAGACAATTTAGGAGTCTACAGACTATCTCTTCAATGGACAGATCACCTATATTCATCTTCACTGTCCCAGGGCTCAGGGAACATTGCAGAAGAGGGGGTGGAATAACTGTAAGAGCCAGAGATGTGGTGCAAGAACAAACGGAAATGAATCCTACAAGCTCCTGGGACCCTGTTTATATGAACCTATAGCATTGGTATTAATATGCACATGGCCCATGCAGTATCAGCTGGACCAAAAAACTGAGCATGTAAATGCCCAAATAAATAACATAAACCAATCTTTGTTGAAGAAATATTGGCTGCTGATTACACTTGTGTGAGGAATAACTGGCCTTCTTTAAGAAAGGGACTCTGAGTAGGCTGACTAGAGCTCAGTGGGTGACCTGGCACTGAGGAGTGGGTAAGGAGTGTAGTTTCGTGCAATGGACCATAACACAAATGACAGAATATGTAAACTCTGGGGTGGGGGTTGGCTATGGGAGTGTGCTAATGGAGAACTTGTATAAATGTGATTAAAAATGATTTAAAAATTATGTATGGCCAGCATGTTGGTATACATCTATATTCCCAACACTTGGGAGGCAAAGGCAAACAGATCTCTGTGACTTCATGGCCAGCTTGCTCTACATAGTGAGTTCCAGGACAGCTGAGGCTATAGAGAGAGCCTGTCTAAAAATTTCCCAAAAAAGAACAAAAATAAAAATTATGTATGACACATACAAAAAATTCAGTACAAAATTTATACTTTTAATTAATAATAAATGCATGCCATTTAAGAAAACTCCTGGACCTGGGCATGGTGGAACATGGCACTCCTTTAATCCCAGAAATTTGGGGGTAGAGACAGGTGGATATCTCTGTGTTAGAGGCCATCCTGGTCTACATAGCCAGTCTCGGGCCACCTGGGGCTACAGGGAAACACTGTCTCAAAAAGAAAATAAAAATAAAAAAGAATATTTTTTCTTTGAGAACTACACACACGCACACACAACAGGGCATTATGGCCCACATTTTCATTCACAGTACTCACAAGGCAGGGGAAGGCTGATATTTGTCAGACCCAGGCCTTCCTGGTCTACATAGTGAGTTCCATGCCAGCTGGAGCTAAACAAGACACTGTATCAAAATATTTTACATATGAATACAATATTAATCATATTCATGAATTACTACCTTCTTGCATCTCTGACTGGAACCCAGCAAACAATCTTGCTGATTTCATATCCTTTCCAAAATTTACTTTTGTATTATTATTACTACTATTTTATCTTGACTGAGTCCAATTCACACTATATAGGGAGAGGTATGGGGTAATTCCTCTGCTCATGGACTACCTACTAGAAGCCAAATCTCCCAAGAAAACTGACTCTACCTCCCTCTATTCTTTTGAACAATTTGAGTAATAGTGGTTTTATGTAATCTTTAAAACTTTTATAGAACCCTGCTATAAATCCATCTCAGCTTTTTAAGTTGGGAGGTTTTGAATTACTATTTTGATTTCCTCATTTGTTATTGCTCTGTTTAAGCTGTGAATAGCTTCTTGAGTAAGCTTTGTTAAATTCCAGGATTTCAGATATTCATCCATTTCTCTGAGGTTTTCAAATTTAGTAGAGTATAGGCTTTTAAAAAAATATTCTCATATTATTGCCTGAATCCTTTTGATGTCTGTTGTGATGTTTCCCTTTTCATTTTGAATTCTATCAATTTGGAACAACTCTTTCATTCTTTTGGTTAACTGGGCTAGAGGTCTATCTATCTTGTTTATCCTTTCAAAGAACCACATTTTGGATTCATTGATTCATTTTATCATTGTCTTTGTTTCTATTTCATTGATCTCTGCTCGATTTTTTTGTTATTTCCTCTTGTATTTTGGGTTTCGGATTCAGTTCTTGTTCTTGTTGCCTCTCAAGTGCTGTCATATGCAGTGTTAGATCATTTATTTGTGCTATTTCTGTTTGTTTTTTTAATGTAGGCACTTAGTGGTATAAATTTCCCTCTTAGGACTGGTTTTAAAGTATTCCATAGGTTTTGTTGTGTTGTATTATCTTTTTTCTTTAGCTCCAATAATACTTTTATTTCATTCCTTACTTCTTCCTTGACCCATTAGTTGTTTAGGAGTGTGTTATTTAGTCTCCATGTGTTCCTGTAGACAATAGGGCTTATTCTGCTGTTGATATTGAGTTTTATTGCACTGTGGTCTGACGGAATGCATGGGCATTACTTCGATCCTTTTATATTTGTTGAGGTATTTTCTGTGTCCCAGTATGTGGTCAATTTTGGAGAATGTTTCATGGGGTGATGGGTAGAAAGTATATTCTGGGGTATTTGGGTAGAATATTCAGTAGATATCTGTGAGGTCCATTTTGTGTATTGTATTTTTCATTTCAGATGTCTCTGTGTTTATTCCTTATCCAGTTGACACGTCCAAAATGTTCAGTGGAATTTTAATACAAGCACCCTAATAGTAGGGTGCTTGTATTAATCTGTGTCTTGTGGTCCTGAAAAATTGTGCTTATAAAGTTGGTTGTACCAGAGTTTGGAATGTATATATTCATGATTGTGAAATTTTCATGGTTAATTGTTCCTTTGATAAGTATAAAATGTCCCTTTTTGTCTCTTCTGATTAGATTTATTTGAAGTCTATGTTGTCTGATATTAGAATAGCAACTCATGCTTTCTTTTTGGTACTATTTGCTTGGAATATTTTTCCATCTCTTCAACTTAAATTGATGCCTATCTTTGAGGGTGAGATGGTGTGATGGTTAATCCTGGTTGTCAACTTGACTTGACTAAGGAACAAATAAGAGAAAAAGGGTCTTCTGATTGAACCGCCTCAACCCAATGGCCCACCCAAAATGTGGGCATTACCTTCTGTCAGCAGGCAGTATTTAAGGCCATGGCAGAAGGAGCTGGTCCCTTTTTTTTTCTCCTGCGGCTTGCCTCTCTCATTTGGTGAGTTTGTCTTGCTGCTGTGATCAAACTTTCGGATCCCAGCATGTACTGAGACCAGCAGATCTCCTGGAACTCATTTGGGCCTTCAGCACTGGATTGGGCTACTGAGAAATCCAGCCTTGCAGACTGAGCAGTTCCCTGGATTCTTGTCTCGGCCTTTCCAGTGTGGTGCAGCTACTGTTGGAATCCTTGAACTCTGTCACTTGAGCAAATCAATAAATTGTATATAGCTATATATATATA
>VZQC01000939.1:120057-153317 GCA_009823505.1 Rhizomys pruinosus
AAGGAGAAATGGCCAGAGGTTCGATTATATACTGATTCATGGGCTGTAGCCAATGGTTTGGCTGGATGGTCAGGGACTTGGAAGGAGCATGACTGGAAAATTGGTGAGAAAGACATTTGGGGAAGAAGTATGTGGGTAGAGCTCTCTGAATGGTCAAAGGATGTGAAGATACTTGTGTCTCATGTAAATGCTCATCAAAAGGTGATCTCAGCAGAGGATGAGTTTAATAATCAAGTAGATCAGATGACTCGTTCTGTGTATAGTAAGCCTCTTTCTCCAGCTATCCCTGTTGCTGCTCAATGGGCACATGAACAAAGTGGTCATGGTGGCAGAGATGAAGGTTATGCATGGGCTCAACAGCATGGACTTCTACTCACCAAGGCTGATCTGGCTACAGCTGCTGCCGAGTGCCAGATTTGCCAATAGCAGAGACCATCATTGAGCCCCCAGTATGGTGCTATTCCCCGGGGTGACCAGCCAGCAACCTGGTGGCAGGTTGACTACATTGGACCACTTCCATCATGTGGGGCACAGAGTTTTGTCCTTACAGGAAGAGATACTTATTCTGGTTATGGATTTGCCTTTCCTGCATGTAATGCTTCTGCCAAAACTACCATCCAGGGACTTACAGAATGCCTTATCCACCATCATGGTATTCCTCACAGCTTTGCTTCTGACCAAGGAACTCACTTCCCAGCCAAAGAAGTGTGACTGTGGGCCCATGGTCATGGTATCCACTGGTCTTACCATGTTCCCCACCACCCAGAAGCAGCTGGCTTGATACAACGATGGGATGGCCTCTTGAAGACACAGTTACAGTGCCAATGAGGTAGCAATACCCTGGAGGGCTGGGGCAAGGTTCTCCAGCAAGCAGTATATGCTTTGAATCAGCATCCACTATATGGTATTGTTTCTCCTGTAGCCAGAATTCATGGGTCCAGGAACCAAGGGATGGAAGTGGGAATGATTCCAGTCACTATCACCCCTAGTGACCCAATAGGAAAATTTTTGCTTCCTGGACCCACGACCTTGTGTTCTGCTGGTCTAGATGATTTGGCTCCAATGGGGGAGTGCTTTTGCCAGGAGATACAGCAAACTTTCCATTGAACTGGAAGCTAAGACTTACCCCTGGCCCACTTTGGGCTTCTACTGCCTTTAAGCCAACAGGCTAAGGAAGGAATAACAGTAGTAGGAGGAGTGATTGATCCAGACTACCAGGGGGAAATTGGACTTTTTCTCCACAATGGGGCCAAGGAAGATTATGTCTGGAAGGCAGAAGATGCTGTAGGGCACCTTCTGGTTCTACCATGTCCTATGATTAAGGTCAATGGAAAATTCCAACAACCCAAACCAGACAGGACAATAAATGGCCCAGACACTTCAGGAATGAAGGTATGGGTCACTCCTCCTATTTGGTTAAGAATGTGCTTGTTTATATATGTATATATATATATGTATATATGTATGTATATTAAGTGGATACTTGTGTTCCCCTTTGAATGTGCAACTGAGATATGTGTTAAGTGTTGTCATTAAGTGGATACTTGTGTTCCCCTTTGAATGTGCAACTGAGATATGTGTTAAGTGTTGTCATATTTAGGTTATTAGATACTGAAGGACTAAGTTCTTCTCAAGGACATTACCACCTACTCTAAGATATAATGCTTTGCTATTGCACATGAGATACTTATAACATGTTAGGTGGAATTATGACCCTGCCATCGTTTGCAATTGACATTTAAGCAGAGGCTATTTATTGGGTGTCAAGTTGACAAGGGGTGGACTTGTCATGGTTAATCCTGGGTGTCAACTTGACTGGACTAAGGAACAAATAAGAGAAAAGGGTCTTCTGATTGGACCACCTCAACCCGGATGGCCCACCCCAAATGTGGGTGTTACCTTCTGCCGGCAGGCAGTATTTAAGGCCACGGCAGCGGGAGCTGGCCCCTTTTTTCCTTCTTCCTGCGGCTTGCCTCTCTCTCATCTGGTGAGTTTGTCTTGCTGCTGTGATCAACCTTTCGGATCCCAGCGTGTACTGAGACTGGCAGATCTCCTGGAATCCATTCGGGCCTTCAGCACTAGACTGGGACTCCTGAGACATCCAGCCTTGCGGACTGAGCAGTTCCCTGGATTCCCGGCCTCTCCAGTTCGGCGCTACTGTTGAGCTCCGTCACGTGAGCAAATCAATAAATTGTATATAGTTATATATATTCATCCTGTTGCTTCTGTTTCTTTAGAGAACCCTGACTAATACAAATGGGTATCTTGTAGAATGCATATAGATGGGTTATGTTTGCTAATCCATTCTCCCAATCTATGTCTTTTGATTGGGGAATTTAGATGACTAATATTTAAGGTTATTATTGAGAATTGTGCATTGTTTCCTTTCACCATATTGTCTGTTTGCATTCTTGGTTTACGTTAGTATTTTCACAGGTATAATGTTATCAGTTATTCTCTCTAGCTGCTCCCGGATAGTTGCTTCTTTCCTCTGACCTTTGAATTGCTTCAAGTATTTTCTAAAGGTTTGGTTTTTCTGGACATGATTTCTTTCATCTTGTTTATCTCAGGAAAGATTTTTCTTTCTCCTTCAAGTATAGTAGACATGTTTGCTGCGTATATTAATCTGAGTTCGCATCTATATTCATTGAGCACTCGAAATACTTTTGTCTATCTTCTGTCTTTCATGGTTTGCATCAAAATGTCAGCTGTAATTCTGATGGGTTTCCCTTTATATGTAACTTGTTGCTTTTCTATTGTGGCTTTCAATATTTTGTCCTTTTTTATTGCTTTTATTTTTTGTATTTGGGGCATCTAATATTTTAACTATGATATGGCATGGGGAATTTCTTCTCTGATCTTGTCTGTTTGGTGTTCTATTTGCTTCTTGTATTTGTATGGGTTCGTCATTTTTTCAGTTTGGGGAAATTTTCTTCTATTATTCTGTTGAAGATCTGATGAATACCATTTTCCTGGGACTCTTCTCCTTCCTCTATCCCTATGATGCGGAGGTTTGGTCTTTTCATAGTGTTCCACATTTCCTGATTTTTCCAATCTTGTGGGTTTTTTAAATTTTTTTTCATAATCTCTACTTGAGCATTCTAGTTCTCCTAGCTTATCTTCTCAACTTGAGATTCTATTTTCTGCTTCATCTAATCTGTTACTGAGACTTTCACCCATCCTTTCCTGCTGATTGTATGTGTGTTCAATTTCCTTTTTCATTTCATCCTGTGATTTCTTTAGTATTTCCATTTCGTACTGGAGATTGTCTTTCTCTCCTTCTAGGTCCCTGATTCTCCCTTTGGTTTTCTGCTTCATTTCAGCCTGGGATCTTTTCAGTGTTTCTAGTTCCTTCTGGTGTTCATCCTTTTTTCCTTCTAGTTCCTTCCAGAGTTTGTCATTCTCTCCCTTCAGTTCTTTTATTTGTTTTTTACATTCCTTGATTTTTTTGAGTATGTCTCAAATTTTTCTTTTAGAGTCTGTGTCCTGGGTTGCCTCCAGGGAAACCTCATTGCTGGAGTCTTCCATGGGACTGATAGAATTTGGTGGGGATTTATTGTTTGCTTTCCCCATGGTGTTGATTTTTTTGTTGTTGTTGTGATTTTTTTTTTGGCATCTTGATTTGAATTATTATTTGTAATTGGATGTGATATTGGTGTGATTCTCGTTTGAGTTGAAGGGCTGTCCCTCTAAGTTAGCTGAGGAGTGTCAGGTTTGCTGTCTCTTCTTTTACTTTGTGACCCCAGTCTCTATAGCTGTTTCCACAATGATGGCCACTCGGGGGTGGGGGTTGGCCTGCTGTGCACAGTCCCTACCTCAGCTGTAGTCACCAAGGAGTCGAGCAGAGGTGCTTGTCCACACCCTTATATGTCTGAGCAGGACGTTGAGCCTCTGCAGTCCCCCTAGGTACAGTCCCTACCTCTGGCTGCAGTCTACAGGTCCCACAGTGGTGTATAGAGTTGCCCACATCCTTACTGGTCTGAGCAGGAAGTTGAACCACTGCTGGCCTTCTGGGCACAGTCCCTACCTCCAGCTGTAGTCCACAAGTCCTGAAGCAGAGAGCAGAGGTGCACATAAGTGCCCCAAATGTATCACTCTTCATGAAAACTGAGTGTTTCCACCAATATTGTGAAAATATTCCCCAGCACTGCTTTGTATGTGATAGTCTCTGTTTAAACAAGTTCCTTTTCAAGAATTTTATTTAAGTCCTTTTTCTGTTTTTTTCTTGACTAAAATTTTGCCAGTCTTCCTTGTCTTTTAGGAGAATCAAGAATGAGAGGTTATAGAGATACCTAATAAGCAAGATACAGGGACCCACTGATTTTCTAGACGACCCAATTTTCAATCACAGCACCTATATCACAGTGTTCACACCTGTTTGTAACTTGAGATTGAGGAGATCTGCAGTCTCTATCCACTGAGGCATCTGCAAAAACATGCTCAATCCCAAACACACACACACACACACACACACACACACACACACACACACACACACACACACACCACATACGTGAATTCATGCATGCACAAACACAAACAAAAACCATAATTAAGCAAAATAAAAATACATATTTAAAAAGTACCATGATAGTACCTTATGTTAGTTTCTTGGTTTTCATCTCAAAGTCTAAAATTCTAAGAGTTTTAATATGAATATCAATGTTAGGCCACATATCCAGCAACTAATCATAATTCGTGGCTTCTGAAATGCACTGTATGACTACAGACATCTAAACAGCAATGCCATTTCTTGATTGTGTAACTGAGACATGTCAATTAAAATGTTTGAAATTCATTTCTAGCAAGGAAAACACTATAGTTTCTTGTAATATTAAAAAAAATGATTTAACTCTCAGCAGGAAAGCCATTCTGTTGATATAATTTGTACCCACTGTTGATAACACAAATAATTTGAAAACTAATGTGGTTTGTATGTCATATCTGTGAAATAAGCATGAGCCATTGGTGATAATGGGATGCGATATACTTGACCTCAGAGTCACGGAATTGGGCTTAAAGAATACTACAGGTCTACAGCACGCACTGTTCTTTAAAAAACATAGACCTATGGGACCAGAATAACAATGCACTAGATAACTGGGATAATGGGAGCTTTGCTTTTAAGCCCCATGAGATATGGATACTGCCTGCATTGACCTGTGATCTCAGTTAAAATGCTAGTGTACAAGCAGCCCTTGCACCTATTTTCTCAGAAATGTTGTCTCTTGAGCACCAGCCCTTCTACTTATTTATCCATCCACAATTCTTGAGGATTGAAAATATAATCTTGAGCTTACAAAGGTGAGGTTTGACACTTTAAGCAAATATTTCCCTAGAATTTCATCCTGGTGTTCCATGAGGAGTCAAATAAATGAGGAAGGTAGAAATATTATGGTTAAGTTGTACTTGAGAGGTTTTTTTGGCCCATATCTGTCATAATATAGAAACTTTCATATCTGTTAGACACAATATTCTGTCATGTTTATTTCGTTATACCCTCAGTACAAGCTATTTTGAATCTTCTCTAACTTCTCATCTATCTGGTGTTCCATCATATTTATTTAACCCATCATTTACTCATCTCATTGTCTATCATCAGCTTTGTACAAACACGGGTCAGATTCTTCTCCACTGAGAAATGCACTACTTCTTAATCAAAATCACCATTAAAATATTATGGCATTTTCTATACTTTTGGTGAAAATGTTGGGATTTTTGAGAGTTCCTTAAGTACTATAAGCAACCCTTAGTCAATAAGTGAAACTAAGATAAAAATCCAGTTGTCTACCATTAAATTATCATCATTTATAAAACTTTCCTCATACATTCTGAAGTGATTCTGCCTCACACCAGTGTTCATGCTTTTGATTTTCTTTTTACTTTATCTTTTGCAAAGTGCTCATCAGAAATATGGAACTGCAAAACCAAACAGCTGTCACAGAATTCCATCTCCTTGGACTGACAGATGATCATAAACTGCTTCCTCTGGTCTTCAGCATGTTCTTGTCTGTGTACTTTGTCACTGTTCTGGGAAACTTTCTAATCATATTAGCCATCAGCTCTAACTCCCACCTCCACACACCCATGTACTTCTTCCTCTCTATATTCTCCACAAATGACATTTGTTTAAGCTCAACCACAATTCCAAAGATGCTGATAAACATTAAACAACAGGATAACAGCATCACATACAGACATTGTCTTTCTCAAATCTGCTTTGTGGTAATTTTTACTGGCATGGAAAATTTCCTGTTGGCAGTGATGGCCTATGACCGTTATGTGGCCATTTGTAATCCTCTGAGGTACACTATCACCATGAACCATGATTACTGTGTCCTGCTAGTCCTATTCTCACTGTTCTTTAGCATTGCAAATGCGCTGCTCCACAGTCTGATGGTGCTGCACTTGTCCTTCTGCCAAGACCTACAAATCCCCCAATTCTTCTGTGAACTGGCTCAGGTTATTAAGCTTGCATGTTCTGATACATTTCTTAATAACCTTCTGATATTTGTTGCATCATTTGTGTTTGGAGGTGGTCCTGTCTTTGGAATTTTGATGTCATATATTTGGATTGTGTCTTCAGTCTTGAGAATGCCATCCACAGGAGGAAAGCAGAAAGCATTTTCAACCTGTGCCGCTCATCTCTCAGTTGTGTGCTTGTTCTATGGGGCAGGTTTTGGTGTGCACATTAGCTCTGCAGTGACTGATTCTCCCAGAAATGCTGCAGTAGCTTCTGTGATGTACACTGTGGTCCCTCCATTTCTCAACCCATTTATTTATAGTCTACGGAACAGGGACATGAAGGAAGCCTTCAAGAAACTTGGTAGAATAGATTTTCTTATGTGAAACGTTCTTTGCTAGGTAAGTTTGTTTCTAGAAAAATTAAAATTAAACATATATTATTGAGTCAAAATACTTGATTTTCCTAACAATACACTTTTCCTAAAATAACTACAATCCATCATATGTTCTTTCACGTTAGTATTGATGCTTCCCGCTCTGTTATGTTCTACCTATTACTTTAGTTCTTGGACGACTCTTTATTCACAATATACAGTGTGGCGGCTTAAAGTAGCAGTGGTCATGTCATAATTATTCTGTTGATGTCTCAAAAGTATCTGAAGTTGTTAATTTATACAGGATAATATTACTACTTAAACAAAACTCCCATTCATGTGGTAGCATGGCAGGTGCCCTCAGAAGTATTATTTTGATTGTTTGGATTCTCAGAAGCTGGATGGACATGTAATGACAAACTATCGTTCTCTTTCAATAGGAGTTTCCATATATTAAATGTTATTATTGATAATATTTTCTTCATTGGAAAATATTTGCTTTAAATTTGTGATATTTGAACCCAAACAGTGAATATGTCTTTAGCCTAAAAATAGTAATTAATATTTTTTTCATTGCATGTTCAAATATGAAGACAGTTTTTTTAGAAGTATATCAGCAGAAGCTGGGCGTGGTGGTGCGTGCCTTTAATCCTAGCACTTGGGAGACAGAGGCAGGTGGATCTTTGTGAGTTTAAGGCCAGCCTGCTCTACAGAGTGAGTTCCAGGACAGCTGGGGCTATAGGGAGACCTTGTTTTGAAAAGACCAAAAAAGTATAAGAAAAAAGAAAAAGAAGTGTATCAGCAGCAAGAAATACACCAAGTTATGTTGAACTGAACATCATTCTCTTCCCTATAATGTTTCTCTACCGTAGGATTGATTCTCCTAGGAGACCCAGGGGTCTGGGCACAACTGCTTGCAAATTGGTTTTACGTGAAGGATGCTTGTACTCACAAATTATCACCTATTGTTAAAAAAATGAAAACAAAACAAAACAAAAAAGCAGAGAAAGATGCAGAAAACTTATGGCAGAATGCACGATCTGCGATGGGTAGGGGTGGGGTGGGGGAGAAGGGAAGGGGATATATGCCTGAACTGAATTGGAAAATGATGTATGAAATACACAAAGCATTAATAAAAATAAATTAAAAAAAAAAGAAAATTCTCGAATCATGTTGTCATAATACCAAAGACCAAAATGTATAGGTCTTTCCTTCAGTACACCGATGATCTACTGAGCCTTAATTACCAGAATAATTCTCTGTTCTAGACTGATTGCTATGTCCAAAATGCAGGACAATTTGTTTCTTTAAAATGATATTGAATTATATGATAAATACCAAATATGAGTGAGGAGGCTGAGAATTGAGACAAATGCCTTTCCCTCGGTTCTATATGTTTACAGAATTATTATCATCACTCATTAAAACCACCTTTAATACAAACATTCTGGTGTCAGTGACAGTGGATCTTTGTGAGCTCAATACCAGCCTGATCTACATAGTATGTTCCAGGCCACCTTGGACTGTAGGGAGACCCTGTCTCAAGAAAAATAATCACAATAGCTGGAAGTCATTAAGACAATCAGGGGACTATTAATGATGGAGATGGTTTTTGGTCTGAAGCGGCCACTACTGAAGCAAATAATCAAGCCTCAGTTTCAAAGCATAATAATCTACTTGGACAGCCTCAGAATTAAGTCCAGGCAATTAATTTCATGAGTTACTTTTTAAAGCTGCTTAAATTAAAACTTAATGAAAAGCATCTATATCTTCCTTCAATGCTTATCACTAAAGTCAAAATTCAAACATATTTTTCCTGTTACTTGTTATGAATGCTGTGTGTGGAAATGCATGCATGATGATATTAAAAATGCTGAACTTTTCAGATGTCGACAGAGTTTTTCATATCTGTATGCTATTGAAATGGTATCTATACTTTCTGAAGGAAATAAAAAAGAATTTCATACTGGTATGCATTTCACTATTTGAATCACTAATTTTGTATTATTTCCTAAGTGATTTCCTAAGTAACACACACACACACACACACACACACACACACACACACACACANGTAGACATGCTGGCCTCGAACTCACAAGATCCGCCTGTCCTCTGGCTCTCGATTGTTGTTAAAGGCGTGCGCCACCATGCCCGGCTTTAAAACCCAATTCCTTTCAATATGGCTACATAAACCAACCAGTACCTGGCTATGTGTACTACTAACTAGGTGCTTTTCTAGGGTAAAATTTGGTCCTTATTGGGTAAACCCCAAGTATGTGAATATTGTAGGTTTTGTTTATATTGACCACTCCTATCTAATCCTGGTAGAAAAAAAATACTTTCCTTAATCCAGATTAAATGAAAGCTTTTAAAAGGTTTGGTTTATACTAGATAGCATGAGAAAATTCTCTTACACAACCGGTGTATCAGTTGACGACCTGTGTCCCTGTCTTTTCACGTGTGTCTGGACTACGAAGCTTATTCTTCTTAGTTTTTCTTTTTTCTTTTATTTTTTTTTTTTTTTTAGCTTCCCACCTATGGCACTGTATACTAGGGGAAAAAGCCCTCAAGATAGTGAAAAACCTAACACAGACTATTTGAGTCCATTTATCTTACAAATTAAGAAATTGGAGCCCAGGCGTGGTAGCCACACGCCTTTAATCCTAGCACTTGGGAGGCAGAGGCAGGTGGATCTTTGTGATTTCATGCCTAGCCTGGTCTACAGAGTGAGTTCCAGGACAGCTGGGGCTACGGGAGACCCTGCTCGAAAAACAAAAAAAAAAAAAAAAATTGGGGCTGGGTACACACCTTTAATCCCAGCACTCAGAGGCAGCAGGCAGGCAGATTTTCTGAGTTCCAGGCCAGCGGACTACAGGGAGACCCTGTCTCAAAACCCTCCCCCCCCCCCAAAAAAAAAAAAGAAATTGGGGGTTGAAGAGATGGCTCAGCAGTTAAGAGGCACTGGCTGCTCTTGCAGAGGACCTGGGTTCAATTCTCAGCACCCACATGGCAAGCCTAAACCTTTGGTAACTCCAGTTTTCAGGCTAATCCAACACCCTTTTCTGACGTTCGAGGACATTTCACGACACTGGTACACTTACACCATATGGCAATACAACTCATACACATAAAAAAATAATAATAAGGTATTTTAGAAAAAGAAATTTGCGTTTTTCTCTCCAAAAGAGCTTGGTTAAAGCCGAAGTGTAGTGTTCCAGTTTGCTCTGCACATTGCTGTAGGTAGTAGACAAGAAATAGTACGTCCTCTTGTTTTAAAACAATTCTTTTCAGGTATGGTGGGATATGCCTTTCCCGGCCTTTGGGAAGGAGAGGCAGGGCAGATCTCTGTGAGATTGAGACTATCCTGATTTACATAGGGTGCCCATGCAGCCCTAGCTGCCTGGAACTCTCCTACACTATCTCTAAAACAAAACAAGGGGCTGGAGAGAGTGGCCTAGCGGTTAAGAACGCTGAACCTGCCTTATAGAGGACTGGTTTTGATCCCCACTTCCACATGGCTGCCGAGAACTGTTGAAACTCCAATTCCGGCAGAAACTCCAGTTCCAGGGGAATCCGACGCCCTCTTCTGACCTTGGCAGCATTGCACGACACGGGTGCACACACTTGCATGCAGACAGTACATTCATACACATACAGAAATAAAAAAAACAAAGTGATAAAATAACAATAATAAAACAGTTCTTCATGGTCCAGGAGTTGTAACTGGTGCCAGAATGCTTGTCTAGCATGAGAAGTCCAAGTGTGGGTCCCTAGCACCAGAACGCTTGTCCAGCATGCAGAAGCTCCAAGTGTTGTTCCCTAGCACCAGAACGCTTGTCCAGCGTGCAGAAGCTCCAAGTGTGGTTCCCTGGCACCAGAACGCTTGTCCAGCGTGCAGAAGCTCCAAGTGTGGTTCCCTGGCACCAGAACGCTTGTCCAGCGTGCAGAAGCTCCACGTGTGGTTCCCTGGCACCAGAACGCTTGTCCAGACGTGCAGAAGCTCCAAGTGTGGTTCCCTGGCACCAGAACGCTTGTCCAGCGTGCAGAAGCTCCACGTGTGGTTCCCTGGCACCAGAACGCTTGTCCAGCGTGCAGAAGCTCCACGTGTGGTTCCCTGGCACCAGAACGCTTGTCCAGCGGCAGAAGCTCCAAGTGTGGTTCCCTGCACCAGAACGCTTTCCAGCATGCAGAAGCTCCAGGTGGTTCCCTGGCACCAGAACGCTTGTCCAGCACGCAGAAGCTCCAAGTGTAGTTCCCTAGCACCAGAACGCTTGTCCAGCATGCAGAAGCTCCAAGTGTGGTTCCCTGGCACCAGAATGCTTGTCCAGCATGCAGAAGCTCCAAGTGTGGTTCCCTAACACCAGAATGCTTTTCTAGCATGCAGAAGCTCCAAGTGTGGTTCCCTAGCACCATAAAAGCAAATGGACAGCTGGCTGTTGTGGTACACACCTTTAATCCCAGCACTCAGGACGCAGAGGCAGGCGGATCCCTGTGAGTTCAAGGCCAGCATGGTCTACAGAGCAAGCTCCAGGCCAACTGGGACTAAAGGGAGACCCTGTCTCAAAAATACCACCCCTCCCCCCCAAAAAAACCTCTTTGCATTTGTAGAAGGGTAATTTTTATTTCCTTGATTCTAAAAATCTGACATTCTAATATTCACTTTTTTTTTTTTTGTTTTGATGTTTTTGAGATAGGGTTTTCCTGTAGTCTCAGGTGTCCTGGAACTCGCTATGTAGACCAGGCTGGCTTTGAACTCACACAGATCCACCCGCCTCTGCCTCCCGAGTGCTGGGATTAAAGATGTGCACAACCATGCCCACCCTAATATTCCCATTTTAAGGTTTTTTTTTTTGTTTTTTTTTTTTTTTCTTTTTGAGACAGGGTCTCCCTGTAGCCCCAGCTGGCCTGGAACTCACTCTGTAGACCAGGCTGGCCTTGAACTCATGGAGATCCACCTGCCTCTGCCTCCTGAGTGCTAGGATTAAAGGCATGTGCCACCATACCAGGTTAAAGATGGTTCTTAGCTGCCATGTGGGTGTTGGGTCCTCTGCAAGAGTAGTCGGTGCTCTTAACTGCTGAGGCATCTCTCCAGCCCCACATTTTAAGTTTTTAAAGTAGAATCTCAGCTGGTGTGTTGGCGCACATCTTTAATCCCAGCACTTGGGAGGCAGAGGCAGGCGGATCTCTGTGACTTCAAGCCAGCTTGGTCTACAAAGTGAGGTCCAGGCCAGCTGGACTACAGGGAGACCCTGTCTCACAAACACCAAAAATAAATAAATAAAATAAATTTAAAATAAAATATAATCTCTAAGTCATTTTGATCATTGAAATGGTAATTTTTTGAATCAAAATTGTTGCTAAATTGATGGTTTGTCTTTCAGTAGATGCAACTTAATATTTTATTATTTTTATTTCATGTATAAGAGCATTGCCTGCATATATGTAAGTGCATCTGTGTTGTGTAGTGCCTGAGGAGGTCAGAAGAGGGCATCAGATTTCTTGGAACTGGAGTTATGAATAGTTGGTAGCTGCAATGTGGGTGCTGGGAATCAACCCAGGTCCTCAAGCAGCTAGTGCCCTTCAGTGCTGAGCCATCTCTCCACCCGCAAGATGCTCTTGTTTAATTTAGTTTTTAATTTTCGCTGCGTGAGTTTTTTGCCTGCATGTATATAAGTGCACCACATGCATGCAGTGCCTCTGGAGGCCAGAAGGGAGTGTTGGCTTGCCTGGAACTGTAGTTAAAGGAAGGTTGTTAGCTGCCATGTAGGTGTTGGAACTGATCCCAGGTCCTCTGCAAGAGCAGTCAGTGTTCTTAATGTCTGAGCCATCTCTCCAGGCCCGGTAGATGCTATTTCAGAATCAGGGGAGTAAGGTTATGGGACAGAGTAATAATAAGTAATAGGGCTCATTTGGTCCTCACTGCGTCCTCGTTTTAAACTTGGGGGAAAAGAATTAGTCTTCCATTAAAAACTAGCAGGTTCCTTACAGCAAGAACTTAAAGCTGATGTCCTGTGTCCTCCTGTCCTTAAGTCAGAGGGCACCTGTGCCAAGTTTTGTGGTTTAAGATGAAAAACTTCAGCTGATGTAAATGATCAAGAAATCTCATTTCCCTTGAATGCTTCTGATAGTTGGGCATGTCTTTTCCTACAGGAGAGTAAGTGTTAGAGTGAGCATCGAGCTACAGTCAGTTTCTAATCCAGTTCACAGAAAGGTAAGCGTTCTTTTTTGAAATATGGTCATTTATGTGTGTCACAGTTAATGTTTTTTATTTATTTTTTAATTTTTATTTATTTATTTATTTATTTTTTATTTTTATTTTTATTTTTTTTATTTATTTTTATGTGTACGAATGTACTGTCTGCATGCAAGTTTGTGCACCCGTGTCGTGCAATGCCGCGGAGGTCAGAAGAGGGCATCGGATTCCCCTGGAACTGGAGTTCTCCTGGAATTGGAGTTAAGGATGGTTCTCAGCCGCCATGTGGATGCTGGGGATCGAACCTGGGTCCTCTGCAAGAGCGTCGGTGCTCTTAACCACTAGGCCATCTCTCCAGCCCAGTTAATGTTTTTTAGAAAGTGAGCCCTGTGCTTCTTTACTTAGTGCCACTTTGGTCACTCATGTGGTTTTCCCAGGCACTGCTCATGTGCAGGAAACTCAGCCTGCTGTCTGTGTGGTTGTGGTGGATTATGCTCTGATTTTTTTGGCACTAAGATAAAATTACTAAACTAAAAAAGCCATGAGATCTTTGCTCTTTAATTTTGGACTGTTTTTATAATGTCACAAGTCTGTGGTGGGGAAGTCTGGTGAGACAGCGGCTGAAGTACAATCATACCAGGTATTCTGAAGTCCCAAAAGAGTCAGGGTCTGTGACAGTCCTGGTTTTCCTTGAGAATTTAAAAATTTAGTTTACCTTCTGAAAGAGTGAACTTTGAAATTTTAGATCATCCAGCTGAGTGTTGTGGTTTCATGCCTATAATCCCAGCATTACGACAGGAGGCAGGAGGCCAATGTGGGCTATGTAATGAGACCCTGGTTCCAAAGAAATCAAAATCATCCACAGCTGAGGACAGGCCACAGAACTAAGTGTGACATCTGTCTCCCTGTGTGGCCTCTCGGAACATGCTCAAAGGCATCTGTGCTAACTGGTAGTTGCTTAAGGGTTTTTTGTTTAGTTTTGATTTTTATCCTTTTTTTCTTTTTTTTTTTTTACAGAGGCTTATATTTATTATTTTTATCACTTTTTTCCACAATATTTCCTTCTGTACTAAGTTGATTCTTTCTAGATATTGAAACCTGTATATCCTTTGGTGAAGAAATGGTGTGGATAACATTTCTGAAAGATTTAAGCCCTAAAATTTTGTCGTGAAATTGCTTTGCTGCAGAAATTGAAATTAACTTTATTTTATTAGCCTCTTTTATAAGAATCTATGCCCTTGCTTTGATGTAAATTCGCCAATAAAGAATGAGATCATCTATTGATTGGTGTGTTTCTGGGTTTATGTGAAACAACAGGCTTGCTGTGTCTTCACTTCCATTTATTTTACACCTACCTTATAGCAGTGCATCAATTACATAAAATTCCATTTTCTGTCATAATCACAAGCCCCAAATAATATTCATTACATTTCCAAAGTTACATTCTCTAAAATACTAATTGCCTTTTCCCACCTACAATTTTAGAATTTAGGCAATACTAACATTAAATATACTATACATATATGTTTGATATATTCAAAATGATAACAGTAGTAGGAGTCAATGTAACATGACCAGCTCTGAAACTCCACCCTGACAGAAAAAACTTTCACCAACATGGCAGACACCAATGTTGTATATCAAGTCATTCATGTGTGTCCATGGGGGTTTAACTCATCCCTTCAAATCTATACTAATGGTCATTACTGTTAAAAGTGTATGGTGGATGTGGCTAATTCATAACACTTCTTAAATTATGTAATCATTCAATAGCAGTAATTTCACAAATCTCAATTTTTAAATAAAGCTACAGTAGTATCAGTACAGTATTTGATAGAAATTTATCATGGTCATTACTGTTTCTAACTTGATATTGGATAATATCCACCTCTAACTACCAAATGCTGGAGAAAGGAAATGTAATAATTTTAGATAAGCAGTTTTGCCTGGCTGCCAAGAGCTGAAGAGAGTACATTTCTTCATTGTTGGGATATCTTCCCAGTTCTCTCTAAAGATCAACAATGAGCAGGTGCTTTCCTCTGAGATTTCCTGAATTTGCTGCAACATCTGTAAGTGTAATAACTTGTGCCAAATGAATTCCACATGATTATTAATGTCCTGAAATACTAGTCCCCAGAAATTGGTTTTCTGGAATTTGGGGATGTTTTAGAAAGACAAAGTTCATAACGTGTTCTAATTTCTCATTTTGACTATGTGTATAAGACAGCACCTAATAATTTACATATTGTTTACCTGATTCCAACGTCAGAAGCCAAGAGAAAAACCAAAGCATTTAAAAAAACAAAATAATTTCTTTATAATAGTATTTTTACTTTGTCTTTGAAATGGCCGTGAATGCATTCAATGAATCTTGATTATACCCACCTTGCACTATAATGTCTCCTGCCCCTGGAAATACCCAACCTTATTTTTCTAGAATCTTTATGACGTTTTAAATTAGTGTATGAGTAATAGCATTGGAAGTCAATCAATTGAGTGCAATTAGTGCTGCCCATGGCTATGACATTATCCTCTGGAACAAATGCAACCCACCATTTATGAAGTAACTCTCCCCACCACAGCAGCTACTCAAGACCATAGATCCTCAGTTAGAGTGGGGACTTTCCCATCTAGGCTGAATGTATTAGCTGGCCAGATCTTATGCAAGTGGACATAGTCACTGTAAGTCTATATTTGAAAAAAAAAATCCTGCCAGTTCCAGAAAAACACAGATGTCCTCTAAAATCTCTGTCTCATATCCTTTTTGCACCTTCCTCCGTGATGTTCCTTGAGCCTCAGTGGTAAGTTTGATATAAATGCTCCTTTTGGGCCTGGAGAGGTTGCTCAGCAATCAAGAACAGTGACTGTTCTTTCAGATATCCCGGCTTCAAATCCCAGCACACACATGGCTGCTAACAACAATCAAGAACACTGGCTGTTCTTTCAGATGTCCCGGCTTCAAATCCCAGCACACACATGGCTGCTAACAACTCTTCCAAGGGACCCAAAACTCTCTTCTGTCCCTGGTGGGCATTGCACTACACAGGTGCAGTTACATACATGCAGAAAATATGTGCATACATATAAAGTAAAATAAAGATAATTTAAAAATAAATTTTCTTTTTCAACACTGAGAACTCAGTCACTGTTCTATTGTTTTGAACAATTTATCATACTCTACTGCAAAATGAAGACTCACTGACCAAGTTTTAGTGCAATGAATGATTGGGGTATAAACAGAAATAATTCTAAGTCAATTTGACAAGAAAACTTTGATATCACCATAATATTAGCTGATTATATCTTTTTGTGTTCAATTACTTTTAATAACAAAGAAAATATATGTTTAACACAGAAAATGCATCAAATGTCAAAGAAAACATTACCTACAGATTAATATTGGGAATATGACAATATATTTTCTTTTTAAAATATTTTATTGAAGTTTTGTGCATTTCTCAGTCCAATGTAGACTCATTTCCCTTTCCGTACTCCTGACCCCACCTGATTTTATGTATTCTGCAGTGCACGTTTTACATCTTTTCTTGAATCTTTATAAATTTTTCCAAAGCAGAGATTATTGTTTTGGGGAGAACTTTACTGTTTCAGTTGGTTCTTTGTCCCAGTTCTTTTGTTTGTTGTTGTTCCCTCCAATCTGTATTGCTTCAACTTATACTAAGATGTCATCTGAAAACAAACTGTATGTTATTTCCAAATCATATTTCAGTATTCACATTTTTATAGTATTTTATTGATATTTTTGTGTATTTCAGACACCATTTTTCCGTTCAATTTAGAAAAATTCCCCTTTCCCTTCTTCCTACCCCAACCCAATTCTCTGACATACCTGTCCTGAATCTCACAGTCTCTGCAAAGTTTTTTCTCTGCATAATTATTAATGATGTTGAACACTATTCAAGATGTTTCTCAGCCATCTTTATTTCCTCGCTGGTAAAGTCTCTGTTCTTTACTCCATCTAGTGAGTGAATCATTTGTTTTCTTGCTTCTTTGTTTTTTGAATACCTTATATATTCTGGATGTTAATACTCTGTCAGATTTAACACTGATGAAGATTTCCTCCCATACTGTCTGTTTTTCTTCACTTCCTTGATTGTTTCTTTCACTGCACAGAAGCTTTTGAGTTTGATGAGGTCCCATTTGTCATCTGTGACATTATTTCCTGTGCAGCTGCCTTCTGACTTAGAAAGAATTTTCCTGTTCCTATGTCTTGTAGTTTGCTACCCAATTTCATTTTATCACATTCAGAGTTTCAGGTTTCACGTTGAGGTCTTTGATCCATTTGGAGTTGATTTATGTATGGAGTGAGAGGTAGGGGTTTATTTTTGTTCTTCTATGTATGGTGATCCTGTTTTGCCAGCACCGTTTGCTGAAGATGCTATTTTTCCTCCAGTGAGCTTTTTTGGCCTCTTTATCGAATATGAAGTTGCTTAAATTGTATGAGCTCAAGTTTGGATCTTCAGTTTTGTACCATTGGTCAATGGGTCTGAAAGTAACTGTGATGTTATAATGTGAATCTCCTAATACGCACCAGAATTAATTTACCACTTACTTTCAGACATGGTAATTAATGAATATGTGCAGAAGGTATATATACTGATGGACGATCTTTTTGATGTGGGTCTGTATGTGATTTGCAAATATTTTGTTGAGAATTTTTGCATCTGTGTTCATCAATGAGATGGATCTATATATTTTTTTCTTTTTTAGTTGTGTCTTTGCCTGGTTTTGGTATTTGATTGATGTTGGCTTCATAGAAGGAGTTTGGGAGATTTCCCTCTGTTTGTATCCTTCTGAAGAGTTTGAGTAGTAATGGTTGCAAGACCTCTTTAAATGTTTTATAGAATTCTGCTGAGAAACCATCTGGGCCTGGTCATTTTATAGTTGGGAGGGTTTTTTTTATTACATCCTCAATTTCCTCAAAAGTTATGGGTCTGTTTAAGATGTCAACTTCCTCTTCATTAAGCTTTGTTGGATCCCAGAATTTCGGATATTAATCCATTTCTCTTAAGTTTTCAAATTTAGTAGAGTATATATTTTTTAATTATTCTCCTTTGACTGTCTGGATCTTTTCTTTATCTGTTGTGATGTTTCCCTTTTCATCATGAAGGTTATTAATTTGGAGTTGTTCTTTCTTTCTTTTTGTTAACTGGGCTAGAGGTCTGTCTAACTGTAGGGATTCCTTTGGCAGAAGCACTTAGGGAGTTAGCAAGCAACCTCCAACTTGGACCCCTGCTGGTCTCCTGCTTGCATTTGAAAACCTGCCTGGCCTCACTTGTCTTTGGTGTTTTGAGCAAAGCATTGTTACATTCTTGTAGTAGTCTGGAGTATATGACATGGAATCCTGCATGATCCAACCCCCAATTCTGTATCCCAACACCCAATCCTGTATTCCCCAACCCTCACAAGGTCCTCTATAAAAACCCCAGATTACAGCAATAAACTGAGTTATTTCCCTCATGAATTGCTCCTGGTCTTATCTTTGAGTCCGTCTCTTCTTTATTATCTCTCTCTCTCTCTCTCTCTCTCTCTCTCTCTCTCTCTCTCTCTCTCTCTCTCCTATAAGGCCCTGCTTCCAATCTTCCTCACCCCCTAGGGCTTAGGTCTGGATTGTTAACCAGCTGGCCAATCCCGGGGCTTGCAGTTCCGAGGAACTGTGAGCCCTGGTCCAGAGAGGAAGCCTCCCATGAAAGGCTGCACATAAGAGATAAATTAATTGCTACATCTACCTGGTTTATCTTTTCAAAGAACCAGCTTGTGGATTCATTGATTTTTTTTTTTTTTGTATTGTTTTCTTTGTTTCTGTTTCATTGATTTCTGATCTGATTTTTTTTTTTTTATTTCTTCCTGTCTGTTGGGTTTAGGGTCCATTTGTTGTTGCCTCTCAAGTGTTTTTAGCTGTAGTGTTAGAGCATTTATTTATTCCCTTTCTGTTTTATTTTTTAATGTGGGCATTTAGGGTTATAAATTTCCCTCTTAAGACTGCTTTTAAAGTATCTCTCAGGTGTTGTTCTGTTGTATTGTTTTCCTTTAGTTCCATGAATACTTTTATTTCCTTCATTTTTTTTGCTGATCCATTCATTATTAAGGATCATTCAGGATTGTGTTTTCTGGTTTCCATGTGTTTTTGTAGCTAGTTGGGCTTATTCTGGTGTTAATATTGAGCTTTATTGCACTGTCGTCTGGTAGGTTGCGTGAAATTATTTCAATCCCTTTTTATTTGTTGAGGTTTCTTTTGTGTCCCAGTATGTAGTTGATTTTGGAGAATGTCCCATGGGGGGCTGAGTGTAAAGTGTATTCTCTGGGGTTTGAGTGAAATATTCAGTAGATGGCTGTGAGGTCCATTTGTCTTATTGTATTGTTCAGTTCCAATGTCTCTCTGTTTCTATTTTTTTTCAGTTGATCTATCCAAGGGGCTCAGTGGGGTATTGAAGTCCCCCACTATTAGTGTGTTGAGATTAATCTGTGTCTGCAGAATTATGTTTATATATTTCAGTACACCTTAGTTTGGTGCATAAATATTTGGGATTGTGATGTCTTCCTGGATGGTTCTTCCTTTGATAAAGATATAGTGGCCCTCTTTGTCTCTTCTGATTGACTTTATTCTGAGGTCTGTTTTATCTGGTATTAGAATCACAACTCCCACTTGCCTTTTGTTACCATTTTCTTGGACTATTTTTTCCATCTTTCAAACCGAGTTGGTGTCTATCCTTGGGACTGAGATGGGTTTCTTGTAGGCAGCATATAGATAGATTCTGTTTCTTAATCCATTCTTCCAGGTTATGTCTGTTGACTGGGGAGTTTAGACCCATTAATATTTAAGATGGTTATGGAGAGATGTGTGCTGCTTCCTTTCAACTTATTCCTGGTGTGCATTCTTGATCTTGGTTTGTATTTACACTTCTATGCTTTTATTAGTTTCTCTCTTTAGTTGATTGAGGATAGTTGGTCCTTTCTTCTGTTCTTTGAATTACTTTGAGTATTTTCTGTAGTGTTGGGTTTTTTTGACATGTTTTTTGTTTCATCTTGCTTATGTCATGAAATATTTTTCTTTCTCCTTCAACTATAATTGGCATTTTTTTCTGGGTATAGTAGTCTGCGTTTGCATCTAAACTCGTTTAGCACTGGGAATACTTTTGTCCACATTCTTCTGCTTTCATAGTTTGCATTGATAAGTCAGCTGTAATTCTGATGGGCTTTTCCCTTATATGTAATTTGTCATTTTACTCTTGTGGCTTTCAGTATTTTTTCTTGGTTTTGAGTATATAGTATTGTAACTATGATATGGTGTGGGGAGTTTCTTTTCTGGTCTTGTCTATTTGGTGTTTTATGTGCTTCTTGTATTTGTATAGGTTTATCTTTCATCACTTTGGGAAATTTTTGTTTTATTATCCCATTGAAGATCTGATCCATAATGCTATCCTCGGATTCTTCTCCTTCCTTTATCCCTATGATGTGGAGATTTGGACTTTTCATAGTATCCCATATTTCCTGATTATTCCATTCTTGTGGGTTTTTTTTTTTTATACTTCTTCATAGTCTTCATTTGAGCATTTTACATGGTCCATGTTTTCCTTCAGGTCTGATATTGTATTTTCTGCCTCATCCATTCTGCTTCTGAGGCTTTCTCCTATCCTTTCCTGTTGATTGGATGAATGTTCCATTTCCTTTTTCATTTCTTTAGAATTTCCATTTCCTTTTGGAGCTTGTCATTCTCTACTTGTAGGTCCTTTCTTTTTTCATTTCATATTTCAGCCTGGGATCTTTTCAGTGCTTCCACATCCTTCTAGAGTTTGTCATTTTCTCAATCTAGCTCTTTTCATAATTCGTGTGTTTCTTCTTCTGGTTCTTTTCGGATTTTGTGTTTCTCTTCTTTTGGTTCTTTTCAGATTTTGTTTCTCTTACTCTAGTTCTTTTCAGAGTTTGTCCTTCTCTCCCTCTAGTTCTTTCCAGTGTTTATCATTCTTTCCTTCTAGATCCTTCTTGAGTTTTTTTTCTCTCCCTAGTTATCTGATTTGTTCTTTATAGTCTTTGATTTATTTGAGTATATCCACAATTGCTATTTTAATGTCTGTGTCTTGGTATCCTTCCAGGGAGATCTCATTGTAGGAGTCTTCTCTTGGACTGGTAAAGTTCTGTACAGATTTTTTATGAGCTTTTCCCATTTTGTTTTTTTTTGTTGTTGTTGTTTTGTTTTGTTTTCATTGTGCCTTTGGCATGTGGAAGTTTGTTTGTGATTTTGGATTCTGCTGTCTCCCCATTGGCTGAGCAGAATTGGTTCACTATCACTGCACCTGCTAGTCTGCACCACAGCACCACCAGTTTGGGGGGTGGGGAGGTTGGTCCTTTGGCCTACACACTAGTACCCTGTTAAAATGCTATGACCCTGTATAGGTGCACCCATGCCTGGATCGTCACTGGAACCCAGGTGGGAGGTTGGAGAGCCTAGGTCCCCAAAGCTTCAAGGCAGTTCCACCTTACCAGTGCACTTCACTATGCCCATCCCATGGTAATCTCCAGAACACAGGTAGGAGGTTCTGGAGGGTGGGTCTAGGGCGCCAAAGCCACGAGACAGTTCTGCCTTACCAAGGCACTGTGCTATGCCCACCCCACAGTGCTCTCTGGAACCAAGATGAGAAGGTCTGTGAGAGGGTCTAGGTCACCAAAGCTGAAAGGCAGTTCCACCTTACCAGAGTGCTTCACTGCACCCATCACTTAGTGGTTCCTGGAGCACAGCTGGGAGGTTCTGAGGTGCTGGTCTAGGCCACCAAAGCCACAAGGCTATTCTGCCTTTAAAGGGTGGTGTGCTATGCCCATCCATGGTGATCTGTGGAACCCAGGTGGGAGGTTCCAGCGGTGGGACTGGCTGGAGAGATGGCTCAGTGGTTAAGAGTGCCAAGGCTACTGCTCTTCCAGAGGACCTGGGTTAGATTCCCAGCACCCACATGGTGGCTAAGAACCATCTTTAACTCCAATTCTAGGGGAATCTGACGCCCTCCTATGACCTCCATGGCATTACACAACATGGGTGCACCAACCTACATGCAAACACTACACTAGTACACATAAAAATAATAAATAAAAAAGGGATATGTAGTTAATGTGATTAAAATATACACCATATAATGGGGTGATCAACTTTGGATAGTGGATTCCTTAGCATTGTTTGGAGATATCAAAGTTAGAATTTCATAATGGTAATAAAATAATCATACATTACTTTTTCTTATTTACGTTTCATCCATTGTATCTTTCCTTTCCTTTACTTTGTATATTTCCTTTTCATATTTGAGGGAATACTGTCAATAACCACATTTATGAAAGAAAAACACTCATAGTGAATGTAACTACTGCATAGATTGTAACTGTTAAGGATGCACCAATGAATGCATTTATTTTTATTCTTATGTGATAATGCTTGAACCCAGGGCCTCAATCATGCTAAGCAAACTAATGTGTGCTTTGCTGTGTCCAAAGCCACCATCATAACAAGTATTTTATTTATTGTACTTTCCATACAGTCATCCACACTTGAAAATTGTTTACACCACATTGCAAACAAAAGAGAA
This sequence comes from Rhizomys pruinosus, assembly GCA_009823505.1. Classification (NCBI taxonomy): domain Eukaryota; kingdom Metazoa; phylum Chordata; class Mammalia; order Rodentia; family Spalacidae; genus Rhizomys; species Rhizomys pruinosus. The sequence goes on from VZQC01000939.1 coordinate 142,680, forward strand.
AGATTCATTTCAAGAAAGACAAAACTACATTCAGGTGAAAGTAAGCAGAGGTGGTGATTCACCTACATGGTTTACTTGCATGTTTATGTTAAAAGGACAGACTCAGTTCTTCCTCTTGAAAGCACCTCATGCCAGTCTAAATTTCATATAGTCTATTGTGTACATTAAACATTTACCAAAATTTTACTGTGATTATGTTGAATTGTACTCACAATTTCATTGAATACTAGGGATTTATAACAATCTGAATAGCAGGGATTTATAACAATCTAAGTACCATTGAAATTTTACACATAAGCACTAAAATATACACTTCTTTCCAAGTTTTTCCTGGAATGTTTTAGATATATTTTATGTTACCTTAGATATTATGTTAATCTTGTTAAAGACCATTTGTATACAAATAAAATTTCACATTTTTCTTCATAGATCCTTAAATGATATATCTCAACATGAATTTCACTTCAATGGTGGAAATGCATTTATTGTGGATATATGATATATGGTGGAAGCCATCCACAATTAGCGAGGGGGATGTAATGATCAGCCACTAGAAATGGTCCAACAAACTCAATGCTTTCACACTATGTAGCAAACTACCAACAAATGAATATTGGGTGGGAGGCAAAATCACTCCATTGCAGCTGATTCCTCAAAACATTTATGGGACTTAGATGGAACACAAATTAATCTTCAGTGAGTTTTGTTTTAATAAACAAAGATAAGGATTTTTAAGAACCATAAATTAACATCTTCATTAAAATAGAAGTGTAGGAACTGACATTGTTTTTACAAAAATCCTCTTTATTTCTTACAAAAATTCTCTTCTGATCACAATCTCTCAAAGCTCTGAGTAGTTTCCACATGAAGTTTAAGAAAGTTCTTCAATCCACACAAAAAGAAAACTCATTATTTGTTCTTGTTCCCTGTGTTTCTTCAGTAGTAGGTCACTTAAACATCAGCATCTTCAGTTGACATGTCACTATTGACCCTGAGTCCACTACCTTTGTGAGGTCATTCTCCAATGTATTATATTACCTCTCTATTAAATACTTACTTTGAGCTCAGATGAACCTCTTCTATAACTTACTTCAATTATCCCATTATTATTCAACTGCAGTTCATATTTATTGAGGAAATTTCATTTTGATTTAACTGGAAAACTCACTTTGACATAATGGAAGATGGACATCTCATATTGCTTTTATTGCTGAAGGAAAGAGTAATTTCTAATGTAACATGTATATGTATTTCTTCTATTTTATCATCTTATGCAAAAATAATAATCTTCATATATTTATACACCAAGGGTAGTAAGATAAAATAGCTAATACTGTATCTTTCATAGAATTCCAAACTTAGTATTAATGTTTGTGTTCTGGGCACATCCAAAATGCTTGTTTCCTGAGTGGTAAAATGGATCTATCCTCTTCAAATGGCGCTCTGTGCCAGTGCCTTTGCATGTCATTATCCACTAATAAACCACTGCCTAAACTTGTTTATAATCTAAAGATTTATTATTATTGAAAGTGCAGACCTCAAGGAATAATTAGCACTAAAACTCTATCTTGTAACATTATGAACATGGGGAATTTTAGGTATAGTTAAATTTTAGAGGAAGGTAGCACCCAGAGGTTTCCCTTAATTCTAAGAGTTAAAACTATAGTCCTTGTTAATACACTTATTGATAATTGAAAAAAAAAGCTTCTGGGAGATAATTTGAACATTATAAAATAAATGGGAATCACAGGCATTGTTGGAATTGAAATGTTATACCATCCACCAATTAGCTGAAATTTCCATCATCTTGTTTATTGATATTACCATTAGAATTGTAAATTACTTGATAAATGAGAATAATTATCATATGTTTAAATTGTAGAGTCTTTCTTCCAAAAATATTCATTCCAGATCATTAATTACTTTCTATTTTTTTTGTAAATTGTGCAAGGTCAATATATAAGGAGGTAAGATTTCTTGTATGTTTAGAATTTTCTCAAAATTTTTTACTTATATTGGTAAAATTATATTTTCAAATGAATTCTTCACATAAAATGGGAGTAATAATTTAAAAATCATGTTTTTGAATCTTGTGATAACTAGGACTAAAGTCACTGAATAAAATTTCATATAGCCTGTGTTTCTCTCATATGAATAATCACAATCTATTGGCTTGCTTTCAGTAACACACTACTTTACATTTTTTTATTTATTATTTTTTATGAGTATGAGTGTACTGTCTGCATGTAGGTTGGTGCACCCATGTTGTGCAATGCTGCAAAGGTCAGAAGAGGACATCAGATTCCCCTGGAACTGGAGCTAAAGATAGTTCTTAGCTGCCATGTGGGTGCTGTGAATCGAACCCGGGTCCTCTGCAAGAGCAGTCAGTGCTCTTAACAGCTGTGCCATCTCTCCAGCCACACTATTTTAGATTTTTAAAAGGTGTTCTGAGGGAGCTGGAGAGTTTGCTCAGTGGTTAAGATAATAGGCTGCTCTTATAGAGTACATGGTTTCAGTTCCCAGCACCTACATGTCTGGTAAGAGTGATTCATAACTCTAATTCTTGGGAATCCAGAGTACTCTTCTGGACCTCTTCACAACACAAGGGCACTTACATGTAGATAATGTGCTCATACACATAAGAAAAAAATTTTCTTTCGCAAGGCATGGTGGCACATGCCCTTACTCAGAAGGCAGAGGTAGTTGGATCTCTGTGAGTTCATGGCCATCCTGGTTTATAGAGTGAGTTCTAGAACAGCTGTGGCTACAGGGAGACCCTGTCTCAAAACAAACAAACAAACAAACAAACAAAAATAATAAACACCCTGGATATATTAAATTGTACTTCTTCCAAATTTCTTTTGTTCTAGTAATCACAGCAAAAATTATCCCCATTTTTCAATGTATGTGATATACAATCAAAAATATCAGTTTAAAAAACAGCCATGGACTGTTTCCAAGCATGAATATACTAACGGAAAACTACACCATATATATAATGCCTGTATTACTGCAACCTCATGGAAGTACCTGAATTTACAACTTTATATACTCTTTTACCCATTCATCTGTTAAGAAGTATACAATAGACAAGGAGACCTACTTAAAAAGACTGGATATTATACCATGGAATTGTAGACAGTATAAAAACAGCAAATACATCTTGAAGGAAACAATTCTCCTTGAAGATTTGATCTTTACCAAGAGTTTTCCTGAACACTGGGGGGTGAATATATACAAAAATTCTGTCTTTATTTTGACATTTGTGTAAGTTCTAAGACTATTTAAAATAGGGGGAGATAATCCAATGTGCAAGATTTCATGAGTGAAATAAAATGTAAACTGCTGTTTATTTTTTTTTTCTGTCAATGACTCCTTGATAAAGTCTATCTGTAATGGTCCTAAAATTGTGAGAATAATTTTAAATTGTAACATTAATGATCCTAAAATTTGCATGATTAAATTTTAAAAGGAGATATTTTCATCTCTCCAGTCCCTTTCTAGTTCCATTAAAATTATCAGTGGAAACAAAAGAATTTATTTCCTTAATCATATAGTTTGTTACCTGTCTCATTGGAAATCTCATTTTCTGGGCAGGGAGTACAATGAAAAAAACAGGAAGCCTTTTCCTCCTGGCGGTATTTCTTGAAACCAGGACAGCAGGTCAAACTGCACACAGATGGGGGATTTGGGGAAAGTCAGGTAAGTGACATTAGTCATAGGCCTTTTAACTACTGACTTATATTAATAGCTCTTTTCTGTATTATCCCATTAACAAAACTAATTTCCATATACCTGTAAAAATATTCTTCTTACCACAAAGGATAATGTCACAAAATAAGTGTGTAGAAAAGAAAGCATTATTTTTTTTGCTTTTTTCCTTTTATTAGAACATTAGAAAGACAACCTAAAAAACTAAAAAAATGAGTAAAAACTGACAATATTTTGAACTTCATTAATCATTGATTGCATACACACAATGCTAAAAGATTTAGAATGCTCCTATCTAATGTAAAACACCTTTATTTGCTTCAACACACTTGGCTATTTCCTGTGGCCCACTCTATCATGTCTTCAGAAAATTCAATTGTTTGCCCTCCAGGAAATGTGGAGAGAATTGTCCTACTTTCACTATTAATCCAAGATCTTCTGGAAAATTCCATACAGTGAAAATGTCATAGTCTGTATCTAATTTTCTTTCCTGATTCATCACAATTTTTTCTCCAACTGAATTAGTAAATTGGATGTTCTTCAGAAAGTGGTGCAGCTAAATGGGAGGAATGATTTCTCAATAATGTGTCCAGACACATTACTGATGAAAATCAGTTACTCTTACATTCTTCTATATTCCTATCAAATTATTACTTTTTTACAGCTATCCCAATAAGTGACAAGTTACTGATAGTCTTAACCTAGTGAAACATTATCAGTATGCATTTAAAGTTTTGTTTGTTTCAAGATAAACCTATGAATAAGCTCCTAAACTAATAGCTAGGTACCAAAGTGAATAAATCTATGAATAATTTCCACTGCTATGGTCTTTTAAGAAACTGAAGTGTAAAATACCCAATAGTGTTCAAAATTACTTGAGACTACTTATACAACACTATTCAGCAAATTTTTGCAAATAAAGTGTTGTTTCTTTGAATAGTGATTTCAGTTCTTCCTGAGAAAGGATCCTGATTATATTTGAAATAATAGAAACATGTGGGAATGAACATAAACCGTTATACAGTAATTAAATTCATTCAAATCTATTTTCAATTCCATTGGCTACTTACTCATGAAAATAATAGCATCTAAATGATTTTGTTTTAAGTCAAAACCAAAAACAGATTAAATATTGAGAAAGAATCCTAAATATATAAGCAAAAGGGCTTTAGAACCTTGTAAGAAAGTCACATTGATGACATTGCACTTTATTAGCAAATATTTGAAGACACCTTACCTTCCTACAGTCCATCTATGGTCCATCGTCATTATTCTTGTGTTGGATGTTGACTTGTTGAAGAAACATTTCATGGAGAGAGTGGGCAGCAGAATATGCAACATTGAATATATTGTAACATGTCACTTATGGCCATGCCTCTAGTGTGCCATGTTAAACATTCCAAGGACTTGTTGCATGAAAAATTACTCAGTGCTTTCCACTTAGATTCTGAACAACTAAATTTCATTCACCCCAATTTTGAGTAAAGAATATATTCTGGATATGTGGCTGGTTTTACTGTTTTAATAGTTTTTTTTGAAAATCAAAAATTTCATCATCATGGTGTGAAAAAATGAAGGTCCCATGGAATTCGTCAATGAGTAAGGCTTGCTTACTTGTGATAGCCTCCGAATGTGAGGTGGTGACTCATGTTACCTTTGTGATTAAACGTTCCCACATTTTACAGCTCCAAGTCAGAGTCCATGTCACCATAAATGATGACCACATTTGCTTTTGATGTCTCAATTTGATTATGATACATTTCAGCTCTTATCATTTATAATTGCAACTTCCTGAATAACATGCACAAATGCTTAAGAGATTTCATTTCTTTGCATCTATTCCCTCAAGTCAAAGAGAAACTGAATGCCTTTGTCATCAGAAGTGACCAGTCCCACCCAGTTCCAGCTGAAACGAATCATCATGGAGACAATACCAAGTGCAAGGCATGAATCCATTGGGGCAATTTGTTACAGATAATGAAACTGATTATGTTCTCTCAAGAGAGGATGAAATGGGGCATAGGAAATCTAAATGACACAGAACAAAGGAGAAATTTGAGCACAGGATTCAGGTGAACCTATAACTAAGATATCAACTGTATTAAACACCAGTTGCAACTGGTAAAATTACATTTTATACAATTATTAAAGCCATGTTCCCTTCTCTTGAAGTCGTAAAAAACTACTGTCTGTGATCTTGAAAATTCTATTGCTCAACCATCTGTCCTTCTGTTATGCTGAAGAAGAAAAAGTTGATGACACATCAAATTTCTAAATTTCAACCCAGTGAGCTATACATATTAGCATTGGTATAAATAAATTAAGTTTCTTTCACTTTACCTAGACATCAAGAACAGCACAGGAAGAAAAATTTTAACTCTCACCACAACTAGGGATAACTGTACATTTGTAGATATGTCGAAAATCTGGCTGAAGTTTCCCACATTGCTCCTGTAAGTGCTATGTCACATGTTTGGCTGTAACACTTGTAATTGGGACTCAGCTCAGGTTGAACATTCACAGAAGAACTTAAACCATTTTTAAGATTCACTAAGTCACAATTTTCCAAAATAAAAGCAAATTTTAGAGTCACATTAGGTAATAAAGTGGAGTTATAGTTGACTTCTTCAATTGCATAAGCTAACACAACACCAAATTGTAGTTTTTGAGGTGGTAATCTGAAAAGAATGTACAGCAATTTTTATATCAGTAACTCTCCAACCACAGCAATATTCATGTCTAACATGATGTATATTATTTACTAACTGATATTTTGACAAAATTTATAGATATAAATGTGATATTTATAATCACAAAAGGATTTACAAATTTGAGAGGGATTGAAGAAAGCCATGGGAAGCTTTGGAGTTAGGAGATGATGGTGGGGCATTTATGTAATTCCAGTGTTTATACATGAAAACACAAAAATTAAACATTAATAAAAGATAAAAATCTTTCTTGAAATCAGAGTCTGAAAACATGATATTATCATAAAGTAATAAGTATTTTAATAGTGTATGTGTACAATATTATTGAGCTTTTAAACTGAAAAAATCTTCTATTTCATCTCCATTAGATGTGCATCATGCTCTGAAAAGACCATGAATCTAATCAACTTATCATCTTGGAATTATTCAGAAAAAAACTGAAAATAAACTGGACTGTATTAGGTATATAGAACACACTCTTTTTTTTCAGTGCAGACTATAGAGGTCATTGTGATGACATTGTACATAATGAATGCACAGTCAGTATTCACCTGTGGAAACAACTAGGTGTTAAAGTATCTTTGAGCTTAGCTACCCACTTTCTTAGCTCTCAGAATTCCCTGGTGGATGTGGACCCTTTCCCACACCAGATCTCCACACAGTTCTCAGCACTCAACCCGACTTGAGTCCCCAGGCTCCTTCTCCAACATAGCTTTTGGTCCTCAGTTCCATCTCTGAGTTCTCCATGCACCACACATTCTGAGCTCTTGATGTTTTGGGGCTTGTAATTCCCATTGAAAGCTAACACCCAACTGTTCATCTAGCCATCCCCATACAATCTGCTGACCCAGGGCTCTGTGGAGTCTTTTCTGCAATCTCAGTTCAGTAATTGAACCTGCCTCTAGATGAACTGAGAACACTTCTTTCACACGATTTGTATGTTAACATGAAGTGAAACTCAATCTGAACCCCGAGTAGTATTTGGCTTAGTTATATACTGACAAGTCGAGGAAGTAACAAAGAAGATAAAATCAAATATTCAACAAGGATAAGATCACTTATCTATACCAAAACCACAACTACACAAGTCCAGATACGTAAGTATCCTTGAAAAGCACAAACAACATCATCTATCCAAGATAATATGGCTACTACAGTAATCTACAACCCCAGTAGAAGATTTTCTGCAAATAACAACCTAGTGGATGTACTGGAAAATGATTTTAAAATACCAGTATTCAGTATGTTCAAGAAACTCAAAGAGGATATAAATTAACAGAACAAAATAAAACAAAACAAAAGAAAGCCTAGGAAATACAAATGAAATTTGAGTCAAATATCTAAATGATTCAAACTATGAAATTAGATTTCAATAAGGAGAATCTCTGAAGAAAATCCAGTCTGAAATAAAATTTGAAATCAAAATCTTCTGATCTAAATGTAAGGGGAGATGAAGGGCTAAGGAAGAAAATGGATAAAGGAGAAAGGAGCCCATTGGAGGTGGAGCTATAGAAGACTGGTAGGATTAAGAGAGAAATGGGAATATTTTAAGTGGAAAAGACATGGTGAAAACATGGAGGGATGGCTAGACAGATAAAAGGAGAGAGGAAAGATAAATAATGACTTGTGGTAAAAAAAAAACTGAGAAAATTATATTAATCTAACAATCAGTGACAAATTACACATGCAATAGCCCTACATGAGTCAATATGTGCAGACAGCAGCTGCATAACAAGAAAAAAGTATGAGAACTACAATAGGAGTATCCTTATATTTACAAATATCCCAGACAACAATCAGAAACTGCTTTTGCACCTGATGAGAATAGTACAGAGTTCCATAACTGGACACACACACAAACACACGCACACACACACACAAACACACACACACACACACACACACACACACACACATTGACTGTGAGACATCTACAATGCAACATATACCCAAAGCCCCAAGCATCATAGAACATGGACCCAAGAAAGTATTAATTACATCTTATCTTGAGTTAAATATGCTACAGGAGACTGGGAACTCATAAGGGCCTGAATTACCAAACAATGAATATTAAGATACTACAGAGTGTGGTTCCATGTACAGGATGCATACATTAAACTTCACCCACCCAGTGCTCATGGAGCATTGTGGAAGACCAGATGGAAAAATGGTAAGAGCCTGGGAGATGGTGCAAGACCAAACAGAAATGAATCCTACAAGTTCCTGGGACCATCTTTATATGAACCTGCATCATTAGTATTAGCGTGAACAATCAAGATCAGCTGGACCAAAACCCAGCACACAACAACAGAAATGGGCATCAGAACTAAACCTCGGTGAAGAAATATGGCAGCTGGTGGCAGTCAGGTGAGGATAACCTGACGTTCTTTAGAAAAGAGAGTCAGGATAGGCTGACTAGAGTTCATGGGATGAGCTGGTACAAAGGAGTGAGTAAGGAAAGTTATTTGGCATAGCGGACCCTAGCACAAATGACAGAAGGTGTGAACTCCAGGGGGAGCAGGGCAGGGATTGCTGTGGGAAGGTGCCAAGGAAGAAAGAGGCATAACGGCGATTCAGACTGACTGAAAAAGTAAGTGTGAAAGACATGAGCAATTCAATAAAAAGCTTAGAACTCAAAAAACATAGAGACTTTTGTTAGCCATCTTTACTTCCTCTTTGAGAACACCCTGTTCAGATTTTTAGTCCATCTTTTAATTGGGTCATTTATTTTCTTGGTCCTTTTTTTTTTTTTTTATTTTTTTATTAATTTTTTTTTTATTTCTGTATGTGTATGAATGTACTGTCTGCATGCAAGTTTGTGCACCCGTGTCGTGCAATGCCACAGAGGTCAGAAGAGGGTGTTGGATTCCCCTGGAACTGGAGTTCTCCAGGAATTGGAGTTTTGGATGGTTCTCAGATGCCATGTGGGTGCTGGGGATCGAACCCGGGTCCTCTTTAAGATCGGTCAGTGCTCTTAACCACTAGGCCATCTCTCTAGCCCTGTTTTTGAGTAATTTATATAGTCTGCACATTAAACCTCTATCAGACCTATCACTGGTGGAGATTTCCTCCTACTCTCCAGGTTTTCTCTTGAATTCTTTGGCTGTTTCTTTTGCTGTATAGATTTTTAGTTTAATGAGGTCCCACTTGTTGATAGTTGGCCTTATTTCCTGAGCAACTACTGTCTGATTTAGAAAGTCTTTCCTACAGCAATATCTTGTAAGTTACTGCAAATATTTTCTTCTAAAAATTTTCTAAGTTTCAGGTTTCACATTGAGGTTTTTGATCCACCTTTTTGCAAGGTGAAATGTAAGGGTTTAGTTTTATTCTCATTTATTTATTTATTTATTTATTTTAATGGATTAACAATATAAGAGCAAAATTGTTTACAGGTCACATTGACTTGCTCAGTTTGTCATACAATTAGGTAATTGAAACTGGCATCCACAGATGAGGTATACCATTCGGCATTTGTTTATCTGGGACTGTATTACTTCACTTAGCATGTTCACTTCTAGGTCAATCCATTGACCTGCAAAGCTCATGATGTCATCTTTCTTTACCACTGCATAGAACTCCATTGTGTAGATGTACCAAATTTTCTCTATCCACCTGTCAGTTGAGGGGCATTTGGGTTGGTTCCAGCTCATTGCTATTGTGAAGAGTGCTGCATTGAACATGGCTATGCATGTATATTTGTGGTGAGATGATACTTGTGGTTATACACCAAGGATTGATATGGCTGGGTGAGGTGGCAAGTTCATTCCAAGACTTCCAAGGGTTCTCCACACAGCTTTCCATAGCGGTTGTAAGAATTTAGATTCCCACCAGCAGTGGATGAGTGTTCCCCTTTCCCCACAACCTCTCCAGCACTTGGTATCATTTGTTTTCTTGATCCTAGCCAGTCTTATTGGAGCAAGATGATATATTAAAATGGATTTAATTTGCATTTCCTTAATTATTAGAGATGTTGCTCAATTTTCAAGATGTTTCTCAGCCATCTCTATTTCCTTACTTGGGAAGTCTCTGTTCAGCTCTTTGCTCCATCTTTTGATTGGGCCATTTGTTTTCTTCTTTGTTTAATGAGTAGTTTTTACACTCTGGAAATCAATGCTTTGTCAGATGAATCTGCTGTGAAGTTTTTTTCCCATTCTGTGGGATTTCTCTTCACTTCCTTGATTGTTTCTTTTTTTTTTTTTTTTTTTTTTTTTTTTTTTTT